>VXAL01018926.1:483949-566589 GCA_013399475.1 Chauna torquata
GGGGGGCGGCGGGGCGAGCCGGGCGGGGGGCTGCCCCCGCGTCCCCTTTGTATCGGGGGCGGGGAGCGCCGAGCGCCTCCGAACAAAGACCGCGGGCTTTTAAAGGGCTGCGGAGCCTTGCCTTGCCCCGCTGGTGAGAACTCGGCAGAACTGCCTCGCCGGAAAGTTGTGCGAGCCCGGCGGTGACACGCACGGTCGCAGTGCTGTAGCGTTGGGGCTTTCTTAGCCCCGCTCTCCCCCTCTTTTGAAAAAAGGGCTGAGTGGCTCCTGGTGGGTCCCGGCGGTGCCTCCCGCCTTTCTATTTGCATAGCGCTTCGGCTGAAAATGCCGCCGTTATTGTCACGGGCAGACGTTACTGAGGAGTTGCCTTTGCACGTAACGCGTTTTGGTGCAGCCGAAAAGCCAGAAGTGGTGCTGGCTCTTCCTGTTTATCAGAGAAGTTGCTTCTTCGCAAAGCACGAGCAAGTGCTCCTGCTTTCACTCCAAACCGTCTTGTGAGGCTGGGGGAGGAAGGCTCTCACTTGGGAATGGGGCTATTTTTTGTCTTTTTTTTTTTTTAGCGTTTTTGCAGAGTGCAGAATTTGCCGGTGGGCAAAAAAAAAAAAAAAAACTACTGCAAAATCCAGATGGCTTTAACTGAGTAGCTCAACTTGTGCTTAAATGAAGAAAGTAACACCGTAGTTGTTCGTTGGGCAAGGAACTTTTATATCTGTGTCAGTGCTGAATTGTATTATGCACGAGTTAAAACTTAAACACCGATTAGTTTCATGTGAAGAGAATGAAGTACTAAAAAGAGAGTAGCTTGAGTGTTGTTAGTTTGATGAGATGGTCGTGGACATAAATCCAGAACTTGCAACTCTGTGCGAAAACTGCTGTCTGCGTGAGTCTGCCGTCAGCGCGGGTTCCTCTCCCAACTCTGTCCTGCTCTTCTGCGTTTCCTTTACCAGATGGAATAGAAGTAGAAAAAAATGAAGAACGTAGCAGGAACCATATAGTGGCTGAAGGTCTAAAATGCGTGCATGTAAACTGAAAGCCGTACTTCAGAGTTGCAGCCAGGTGCTCGCTTTATGTGTTAGTTTGCGTGTGCCGCGCACTTCAGAGCAGGTAGTCTGTCTCCTAGCTGTGCATTTGTCTCCTTCGCTGTGTGAGGGACAGCCTCTGGAAACTTAGGTAATCAGGGAAATTCATACACAGGAGTCCGCCGGAAATTCAGAGGTAGACAGAGCACTTGACGCTTCTCAGTTTCTTTTTGAGACCAAACATGCCAACAGGTAAGAAGACTATGTTAGGCCGAAATATCTCCATATCCTAAGCACCTTGTCATCCCTGCTGTCTTAGAGTGGGGGGATTGAACTCTCCGTTCAGATCAAGTTTTGCTTTTCTTGCTTCAGGAGCTAGAGGTCAGGACAGGAGCTTGTCTTCCCATCAGGCCACAGTGTTAAAGGGATGGTCAAAGCGTGTTTGTGGTTTTTTGTTTGTTTTGTTTTTTGTCTTTTGTTTTGTTTGCTGTATTTAACATCTACGGGAGCTAAGAGGCACTGCATCTTTTTTTTTCCTGACACAGTGACTGCATTTGCTTTTATGTCACTTCCTTGTTTCAAAATTAAATTTGTCCTTCCCACTCCATCATCGTCCTGTTTGTAATGGCAGCCTTGTTCTGTCTGTTGATGGCACTTGAGCGTTGTTGTCGGTGTTTCAGGTGCATAAATATTTCAAGAAAATATATCACCTTATTAAAATGATATTTTTCAAGGTGTAAGTTATTTTTCCCATTACAGCTTAGATCTCATCAATGTAGTTCCTTTGTAAAAGCTGAATAATCTTTTACTTCTACAATAGCATCCGTTTGGTAGCAAAAGCATTTCTGTAATCAGAAAGTATGTTAGTTTCGTTTGTATTGGTTATTAGAGAAGCTTTTCAGTTTAGGAAAAGAAATCATTTGTATCTTCAGACCCTGACTGACAAATTAACTTTACTTCCTCCCATTATGCACCGAAGCAGTACTTCGCGAAAGTGTTGTTGATTACTTCAATGGTATTCTCTCTGAATTAGTAGAAGAGGGGAATGGTGTGCGATGATTTAGGCTTGGCAATGTTATTGAACTGAGAGGAATGCTATTCTGTCTCTTTAAAGTAAACTAAGTTAAGCATCTTTTAGTCAGCATTAGTCAGTCATGTAGTCAGTTCTAAATTCAGGCTGTAGTTAACGAACGCGTTTAATCTTTTGGCTCTTTCTCTCAAGAATGGATGCTTGTTAACTGAGTTCACATGCATTACATTTGAAATAAAAGTGCTGTAAAGACAGAATCTGCAGAGCTGCTTCAGCTTTCTCTTACAAGGGTTGTATATATCAGGTAATTCTTGAAAGAGATAATGAGGATTGCTTGTAATCGCTCTCGTAAATGCTCTTCCATGGCAGAAGGTATTGTTGTAGTTCAGTGCGTTTGTGGGAGCTGATGGATGGTTCTGTACTGAGGTGTTCCATGTAGTCACAGGATAGACAAAGTCTGTTTACCAGGGTCACTTCTGCAGACCTCTGTGACAGCAAAGGCTTCAGGTACTTGTCTGACAAAGACCTGGAACCACGTAAGCTTGGAAGTCGCCTCGTTGTTAACAAAATTCCTGGTCTTGCTTTTTGGCGGTGCAGCCACGCTGGTTCTTACGGAGGCTTGAACCAAAGGTCAGCTGAGCCCGATGACCTGCGTCTCGCGGTGGTCACCCCTGGACGCCCATGCGGGGCTGCAAGCAGCACCGTGCTCTTCTGGGTCTCTTTCCCAGAACAGCTTTCCTGTCACCTCACCTCGTGTCTTAGGCTTGTGTCACTCCTGTGCATCTAGTGACCCTTGGTGGCCTTCTCACCTGTGAATGTGTTTAGGGGCTTGGAGGGAAGAGTGGGCAATTCTGTCCTTTTGTACTTGCGTTGAATATAACAATTGTCAGCTGGGATGGATACCCTCTATTTTTTTTTTTTATGAGGAGGGAGAATGAATACTTGACTTCTCACCTGTCACAGTTTTATGTTCAATAGAAAATGAAGTGTGCCTCTCAGGCTTTATCTTTATTTTGATTATGGGTGAAATAAACTAATCTTTTCTTAGCTCTGTTCTCTGATCAGCAGGAATCAGTAAATAATCATAATGGCTTGATTAGGCACTTACTTAAACATCAAGCTACGTGTTCAATCATTGTTATTTCTTCCTTTGAGAACTTTGTGTATGCCAGAAGTTTTTTGGCTTTAATGAATACAAGAGGCATTGCAACTCAGTTTTGAGGGAACACTTCTTGGGAAGGGAGGGGAAATGGGAGTAATTAGTCTGTGATGTTGTGAATCCTGCCTTGTTCTTTCCACCACTGGCTCTGATCAGCCACTCCAACATTTGTCCTCTATTGATGTATACATTACAGTTAAGCTTTTTCTAATATATCCTTGCTGTTTTTGTCAGTAATGTGGATATGGTTTATGTCATTAAGCACTTTCACTTGCAGCATGTATTCCTGAGGTTTATGCTTAAAAAAGGCTAATAAATGTTCTCCCTCACCCCACCCCGTTTACTATGAAATAACAGATTTCTTTTCAGATCTTGACCAAAATGATTCAGATTTGGAGACATAATGCATGTATATTACAGTTTAGGTTACAAGGTCACATACTTCAAAAATAAGGAATGTCAGAATAAAAAGAAATTGCCAAGTTCAATCTTGTTCGTGCTCACTCTGACAAAAAGTAAATGATCATCTCTTCAAGACTGCTCATCTTTGCAAAATAGGTCTCAACTATGCAGTAGCTCTTCAATGTTTTGTTTTCTTGGCATTGTATGAAACACATGCATTTATTTTACAAGGGAGAAACAGTGTATTTTTCCATAATGTCATGTCTTAGGACACCAGGAGATATCTTCTCCCATTATTAATTGGGACAGTTCAAGATGTTACCATCAGCTAGAGGATACAGCACCCACAGCTTGGCTGGTAAGAGGAGATGTGAAATTCTCCGCATTGTGCAAAACTAGCTTGCTTAGCTCAGATAATCTTCGTGTCTTGAGCTGAGACAGTTGGCTCTGCACCGAAGGATGAGGAGTTTTAATGGATGCTGTTCTGCTGGCAGAATACTGACATAACGATTTCAGCAGGTGTACACTTGCAGATAGCTGTAAGAGCAAGATTTGCTCCCAAACAGCTTTTTTTCCCCCTCCTAAATCCCTCCAAGATGGTCAGTGGTGGCCATTGCAGTCTGAACCAGTGAAATTTGTCTAGTTTTTTGATCAGCAACTTTATAGAGTTGTGCCAGTGTGATACATTTTGCAATGCTATTTACTTGACATCAGATTTTATGTTAATTTTTTAAGAGAAAAATACAAAGACAATTTCCACTTTAATCTCAAAAAACATTGAAAGTCCTCTTCAGATTTGGTAACTCAAGTGTATTGTTATGATAATGATTAAAAAAATATTTTTTTTTGGAGGGGGGGAGGGCAGGAATTGTTTGATCTGTGCTTTTGATTGGTCCCACAAGGCTGCTTTCTAGTAGCTGCAATATGAGGGAAGTCCATAGTAGGTGGTGGATGGCTCATCTGGTCCAGGTGAATCTAGTTTGTCTCGTGACTTGAAATGGGATGGCCGTTCATAGCGAAGAGACAGCTCTGAGGTAGTTGAGGTTGGCTTTCTTTTAAAGATTGGCTATTGTAAGTTGTCCAAAATGTGAATGTTTGAAAGTGCTTTGTTTCTTGGAAACTTTTCAGCATCATGGATTAGAGCTAGGGACGTTTGAACAAGTATTTTCTGGAGACACAGGCATTTTTCTCCCCCTCTCACCTCTCTTCATAAGGCTTGGTGGATGTGGGTGTTTAGCTTATTCATGCATTCATCTAACTATTTAACTTCTTACGCTTGTGTCTCTCTGGAGCTCAGACTGTGGTTCTGATCTGTCCCTCTTTTGATTTCATTTGCTGTACTGTCTTGGCTCGCGTGAGCTATCTGTTGCTTCTCTGGAGAAGCAGCATTGAAAAGACTGCTGGCTCTGGAGCGTGGGCAGGCTGAAGTGAGGTGTCCTCTGAGGGCAGGGCATGCTGTTGAAGCAACAATTTCTAAGCACAAGATTTGTCTCCTTACCAGGGTGCGAGAGCTGCCCACAGGTGGAGCTGGGAGGTGTGCGCCTGTTCTGGGAACCTAGGAAGAGCGCTGTGGAGACAAGGGAGTCAGAGCTATGGGGAAGGAGGAATTGCGATAGTTTCCTCTAAACTCCTCATAAATCTCCATCAATGAGCCTTGCACGCTTACATGGCCATTGCCACTGCAGTATCCCAGGTTGTTGATTCATTCTTTCTCATCCCTGGTCCCTGTTTTTATGCGTGGATCCTCTTTGAAAATTAGAAATCTGCACTTGTTCTAGGATAATTGTTATGCTTGTTCCTACATTCCCCTTTCTGGATCCCCAACCTTTTGGTCCCGTGTTGATGCCCCTCCTTCTGAAGGAAGAAGTGCTGAAGAGCGAGAAATGCTGCTCTGGGTAGCTGGAAAGGTGGGGGGAGAGCTTCAAGCCACACAAGGAACACACATCCCTTGTGTGTTCCCTTTGTTGGGATTATCAAAGAGTTGAAGGAAGGTGGTGGAGAGCTGACTGTACAAAGAGTACTGAGAGTCCATTTCAAATGGAATGAAATACTCCCAAACTTGTTAATGCAGAGTTAAGGTTACTCAGCTGTGGTTTTGTGGTGGTGTAGGTTGTGGCAATTACTTTGAACTTCTGAAGGACAGGAACTGCAAATCCAGGGTGCATGTTGTTGACAGTATCTGCTTAAGTCTGCCCTCTTTGGCTGACATAATGTCCTTAATGCACACGTTGGCTCTGTGTTTTCATGGATACTGGTGAATACTTCTGGAGCGTGCTTTTTGCAGGGTAAAGCTTATCACCTTTTCCTTAAGGTGAAACTTTGCGTTTAGATCTGCTGTAGCATACAGCATCTGCTTACACTCATAGGGAGTCTGCATCATTACAAACTGCAGTTGGAAGGATATTTTTCTCTCTATGTAAAATACATGATATGCTTTATTGAATAGAATGTTTCCTTATGTATCTGCAGGAATGAAAGCAGTTGCAATATTTTCAGAAGTGAACAGGCTACTTCAGGACAAGCAACTTGTCTTGCTGAATGAGTGATAAGCCCGAAACACAGGCTGAAGCCAGTGGGGAAGAAAAGGTTTCAAGCTTTTTTCCAGCTTCCCTTTTTAGGAAAGTAAGCTGCTCAGTGTGTGCCCTGGCGAGTGCAAGCCTTTCAGCATTGTGGCATAGCTCATGCTTGAGAATTCTCTCACTAGCTCTTCCAGTAGCTGCAAAATCTAGCATTTCTATGCTAGATCTGACAATAGTGGATACAGACTGTTGTTGACTTCTCCATCACCTAGTAAAGCTGGTTTTTAAAAGATTGTTTTTTTCAGTGTTCAAGAGCATAGCCACTTAATAGTGATAACCAAAACTACAGCTTTGGATTCAGGCCTCTCTGGAAAATACCTTACTCATCTTTTGTGGCAAGCATGGTCCCACATAGCTTGGCATGGTTTTACATCTCTGTGGAAGATCTGATACCTGTATCTTTGCTTTACCAAGTGCTGTATCTCTGCAAAGCAGTGTTACTTCTGGCCTGAGCTAGGGTCAGATGGTCAGTGAACGTGCAGTTTGCCAGGTGTGCCTACTTCACTTGCTGTTTATGTTTTGTTTTAATTCATGCAGTGATGCTCAAAGCAAGAGATCTTTTGGGCTTCTACGCAATAGAAATGGGCCCTGAAACAGATCTGGGAGATACCCTAATGTAAGTAGTTTGGAACATCTGTTTCTGATTTTTTGCCATGGCAATTTAATCTGTTGTTGCCAGAACTGATGAATGTCTTCAGATCGATGGTGTTTCTATGAGTGGGTAGGTCACTGAAATGACGGGTACCTTCTTTTTTTTTTTTTTTTTTTTACTGCAGAGTGCAATAGTAACAGTTCTTATATATCTTGAGGGCATCTTTAAGTCATCCTGAGGTAAAGTTACTGTGTATTTTTTTTACCAGGAAGCTTTTGACAGTACGGTGTCTTTTTCTAAGTACCTAGATAGCAGGCCTTATTGAATAGTCTAGCAAGACAGAATTTGAAATAATGGGCTTGTTTGGGGCACCCTGTTCAGGAAGTGCTTTTCTTTTATCTCAGTACTCTTGCAAGAGCCCTGGGGGAGGGAGGCAGTGATTTAACCTGCTGTGCTTTTCTTTCCTCCTCCTCTAGATTGCTGACCTGATGCATGTTTAAACTGTTCTGTGTACCCAAGAAGGGGACAGATGCTTTCCCAAGTGACAGGCCTCTGGTAGAAGGGGACAGTTGTCCCTCTCTCCTGTCATGGCTCGTTAGCTGTGTTAGCATGTTCTGACTGTGCCGTCTCAGGTCTGGTTAGGATCGAGCATTAATCTGTGCTTGATTCCTGGCTGGCTGGACTTTGTTTTTGCCGGGCCTTGCTCTGCACTGCCAGCTGTGCAGCAAACAGAACTGTTGCTTCTTGTTCACAAAATGTGGCAGGAACAGCGCATAGGCTTTGGTAGCCCCTCAGTAATGCGGTAGCAATTCTAACTGCGCTTTGACGTTACACTCGACAGGAAAACAGTAATATGTGTGAAGTAGGTCCTACCAAGAATGTCTCACGTGGGCACTAGTCTTATGTGGGCTCTAGAACGGGCAGGTGCCTGAATTTTTCATTTTCAAACCTGGAACACAAGTGTGTTTGCATGAACCACACCGATTACCTCCATAATGGCAACTTCTTAGCTCGTTTAGGTGTTTAACTTAGTTTTACATACATGAGACAGCATAAAACTAGGGTGGTTCTTAGACATGGCTTGCTGTAGCAAAACAACTTCGACATTCACAGTTGTTTGTTTTCAGGACATTGTGTTTCTTTTCATTTTTTTTTGTGTTGAATTCACAGCTTTATAGCTTATTGCCATGGCAAATCTTGAAAATTGTTTTGTTATTTGTCCTTTGAATACTGTTATGCTTGACTATTTTGAAACCGAGTAATTCCTGATACGCAATAGAAAAGAAGTGGGCTGATCTTGAAATAACACAGAGGGTCAAACTTCAGCTCAAGCGCTACTGATGTTTAGTTGTGCCTTGCAGGAGCACTAGATAACGCTCAGCATGACTCAGGAGCACAGGCAGGATTTTTTGTTTGAAGGGTAGGGGTGGGTGGTGCCCCATGTCACGGGGTGGATGTGCGGCTGTCTAGGTAGGGGAGCTGCATGCTGCGGTTGCTAGCTGGCTATGTAGGAGGTGTACAGTCATCCAGCTCAGCTTGCGTGTTGTTTACACGGGCTGTGGGAACCTTTCAAAAGGGTGCTGGGAATGACTGGAAAAACAAAAGCTTGTTTGGTGGCACAAAAGAAATGTTAACATTTGGGTCCTTCTCACTCCTGTTGTTTGTTTACACTGCAGTGCGGTGGGAACAAAATTAATTGCATAGGTTAGGCACAACCTAGTGAAAACTACAATAGAAAAAACTTAAAATTAGAACAATTTACCCTTCATAATATCTTTCCCAACTGTGCAAAGATTGAGGATTCCTGAGGTGGTGTATTCACTTGTCCTTCAGAGCGGTTGTCCTGTCATACTGTGTTTGACCTGTTCAGTTGCTGCTGAAGAGCATGGTCCCAAAGAGCTTCTCTCACCCCCGTCCTCTTCCTGTGCTAGTCTTTTTGGTTTAATTGAATTTTTGATAATTAAATTCAGGGAACTAAAATGGCAGAAAACCAGCAGAACAAGATTAAGTGAGAAGGGAACGAAAAACTGAGTTGGCTCAGTGTGACACAGGGCGTGTGCTGGAGCTGGCACAGGGGATGCAGTGAGTGTGCACAGCTGGTAGAGGACCCTTGTGGCGCTGACTAGCCGCTCGATCAGCTTAGTTATGCCCTGAAACATTGCAATTGTGGTTTGATCTACTGAAGTCGGTGTGGAGTGTGTGCTGCTGCCAGAAGGGCTGATCTTGCTGCCCCCTGCCCCTTTTTGGCTTTTGTGGTTGTACTGTGCACTTATCAAATCCGGCTGGTTGTGAGCCAACATGAGTGCTAGTGCTGTCGGACTTCTGGCTTTCGTGTAAGGGAGGAGTGGGATTGCCCCTTTTAGCAGAAAGCCAAATATAAATATCTTAAATTGCTTATAAACCATATACTAAACTGCAGAAGTGTTGTCAGATGTTTCATACTGTATGTGCATGACAAAAAAGACACCTTCAGCTACTACTCCAACTCAACCTACAAAAATGAGTATGCACTTGATCTTCAAAGGTTTTTCCCTGCAGTTCTCTTCATATCACAATCATAGCTTTGCCAATCTGAACAAACTAATCCTTTTATTCAGTAGAGCGCCACTTAACACAGTGATCAAAGCTACATTGTGCAGAAATATTAGTATTCAAATCTGTAAAACACAAGGGAAACAAATTGTTCTGTGAGCAGCAGAGCTAATAAAATCTAGTTTCCTATGGATTTGTATCCTCTGTCTGCTGCTGTACCCCTTCACAGCAGTAACTGAGTTCTCATTACTGTCCTAATGTCTTCTGTGACCTTCCCCATCACAAATCGTTCAGATCCTGCAGCCTGAGTACTGCTCTACTCCCCATACGACCTACCAGTCTTTATTCAGTTTGTTAGCTGGGTTAAAGGCAGCATGCGCTGTGACTAGTGCAGAGCTATCTGCGTGCTTGCTGGCTGCTGCCAAAGAGGAAGAAATTCATATTCAGGAATTCTACTGACTAGGGCTGAGAGTTTAACTTCTGTGCTATTCTCACTGTCTATTAGTTGCCACCTCCAGAAAACAATCGGGATTTCATTATGGAATTTATTTCTTTTTGTCTTTCACTCCTTTCTTTTCAGAATCACTTTTTGGAAGGGTATTGGAGTGCCACCAAATAGCTTTCACATGTAGGTCATTTTTCTTCAAGATCAGTCGTAAAAATGTTGTTACAGGTTATTATGCTGTTTACTAAAATGTAATCCTTTTAAAAAATCTGTTAGGATTTTAGTTTGTGATTTTTTTCCCCTTGAACGATACTTTGGGGTCTAAACAATTGTTTTGTCTTGTATTAATCATGAGTTTCATAGCAATGCCTTATGTTATTTGTGAAGTTTTAACCCTCTAACTTAGTAGAGTATACTGTTCTTGCTATAAAATTCCAGGTGAACTCCTCCATTCTTAATTTTTTTCCCTATACCCTTTTCTGTGTATTATTCTGTTGCATCTCTAATTTAAGGTTAACACACCTGATCTTTTTTGATGTTTTTTTGGCATGCCCTTTATGATGACTTTCATCAACTTTCACTTTTTTAAAAAAATGCTATAGTTTAATCAGCATTTCAAGCTGGTTTTGACATTGTGTTGTTATATAACCAAGTTTCTACGTGGAATGCTGTATTTAGTTACATCCTGACAATTGTTTAACTGAATATCATTCTTTAATGGGCTGTCCAGAGTGAACGTGTCTTTTTCTGAGTTACTTGCTGAAATCCAGAAAGTCGGTGAATAGCGTATTCACCTTGGTGTGCAAAGCCTTGTCCGTGGTTCACTGTCTGCCATGTATCGCCCTTTTTATTTAGCTTGGTTAGATTATCTGAAGTTCTTACAGTTCCTTCTCTTAACCTTAATAATTTTGACATGAGTAAGTTTTGCCACTTCACTTCTTACTTGCTGGACCATTAGTGAATATGTGAAGTAGTTTTAGTATAGAAGGCAGGCCTTCTGCTATTAACCCTTTTCTGTAAAGTAATAGGCCACTTATTGCTTTTCCTTTTGAAGCTTTTTTGCTGGCATCTAAGTAAAAATAGGTTTTTTTCCCCTAATGCCAAGATTAATTTTACTTAATGGCCTCTTAAGAATTTAGGGAAGGCTTTCTGAAAGTCAGCTTTTCAGCTGTTTCTCCTTAGTTGACTGCTGTTGTGAAGTTCTGCTAGCCTAAAAAATAGTTTCCTTTCCAGAAACATGCTGTGTATATTCTCTGATATCAACTTGCGTAGGTTTTAAAATAATCTCTAAACAGTTGTTTCAGCTACCTTGCTGATGGATGAAAGGCTTGTTTGTCTCAGTCTCTCTAAATCATATTTACTGGCTCTTTTAGATTTAAGTAAGAACTGTTTTTTCCTCACATTAGAATACTAGATATTTTTAGGAGGTTGATATAATCTTCGTAATATTTAGAAGTTACTTTTTCGTACTGCTCTGACATAACCCAGTTCCGATTTTTGCTTGTAAAATGAGAAAATGCCCAATGCAGCAGATTTCCTCTAAATGAGGTTTTAATGGGAGGTTTGTAAGCTCTATTTCACTTCCCTAAATTGTGTAGTTGAGCATTGGCAGCTTTGAAACATCTGCTCAGATAGACTTTCTTAGATGTTGAATCTAAGACCTTCTAGGTCCTGGATTTGGATGACAGAAATGCTGCAAGATGTATTGGAGTGGAGAGGGAACAAACAGGAGGAGAGAGGTCTCTGTGTAATGGATTGACATCTGATTTGGTTTTCCGTCTATTTCTTGTATCTGTTTTCAGGCGGGGAGGGGGAAGAAACTACCACAAACCCAACCAGAGTGATTCCTGTAGGTTTTCTGAGGAGAAAAATGCCAGCCAGGACTGTTGGGTAGCAGGCCACTATGCTGCCAACTAGTAGCTTGTGCAGATAAGGTGTGCAAGGGGCAAAGTTATGAAACTGCTGTGGGTGTTTTACTGGAGAATAAAGCTATTCCATTAGAGGTGTCATAACTCTTTTTAATATTTTGAAGGAAAAGTCAAATTCAGTAAAACATTTTCATTAAAAGTATTTTATCATGTCAGCATTGGGGGGAGGGAAATCCAAATGTTAAAATACTTTGCATATTTTAACTGAAAAGTTCTATTTTAAAACGTATTTGTTAAATAGTTTTAAAACAATAATTACCATACTGGATCACACTAAATCTCTTTCTAACCTTGAATCCTTTGTCGGATAGCAGATATAAAAGAGAAAATAGTGTATAGGAACCCAGAAGTTTCTAAATTCGTCATGCAGCACATCTCAAAAACACCTGCAGGTGGATGCACGGGGAAAACTGATAACAAGATAAATGTTGGATAGTCTTCATACGTAATCTCCAGCTGCGTTCAGCTCAGGGAACCTCTGAGCCAGAGACTGTTTCTGTTCCTTCAGAAACTGTTGAGCAATTTCTCTTCTTCGAACTTGTCCAGTTTTTACTTGAACCCATGTAAAGTTTTCATCTCCATTGCATCATTTTGCAACAAATTCCGCAGGTCTACTGGCTATTGCACGAAGAATCACTGTTACTTAAATGTGGCTCCTACTAGCTTCATGAATTGCTGTCTAGTGTTTGCATTAGAAGGAGCAGTGACAGTCAGTTACTATCCTTTGCTTTTCATGTCACTTGCCTCTGTCATAGTCCCTTGGAATTGGTCTCTGGTCTGGAAGAAACCATTCTTCAGATGCAAATTTTTCTATGCTTAAGTCACTTTTGATGAAACGGTGCACATCCATAAAAAGACAGATATTTCTACATTAACTGCTTTGTTTTTTCATTGAAAAGGAGAAGTGCTGTTGTGGACCACTGCTTACTAGTATTTCAAGACTGAAGTCAGTCCTAGGAATTATAGCTCGAGCTGAAGTTCAGGCTATGGGGGGTTGTTTACTGAAGAATTGTTTGACCCTGTGGAAATAGTAGGTATTAAAGTAAGGAGGAGGAATTCTTGTCTGTGTCCTCAGGAAATGCTGATTCCTGTATAGCTGTTCCTGTGTTAAGAACATCAGCACAGAAATTCTTAAGTTTCTGTATTGATGATATAGATTATGTATTTAAAAAAAAAAAAAAAACCAGACAGGGTCTTTCTGAAATGATAAATAGCTAGTTTCCTATGTTAGCATTTCAGCTGTTGCAACCAGGCAAAGTAAACAAAAATTCAGCACTTGTAATTGAAGCTGTCTTTTGTTCAGCTTTGTTGATGGTGCCTTGTCAACTTTCATTTATTGACTGTCATTGTAGATGGGAGTAGCTTTGTGAAGAAAGGTAAGTTGAATGCTTACTGGTTTTCTGTAAACCTCTAAAGCCTTTGTTTGACTGGGTCATTTGTAACAGATAAATGTGTAAGAAATAGATTCAGCAAGTTACATCTTGAGGTCTTATTAGGGTGTTAATGATTTGTATCTTAACATCAGTTTTGAAAGGTTTTAAATAATCTTTTCTTATTAATCTTCTTCTTTTAGTCATAATCGATTGCTATCACAGACAAATCCGAAGACACTTAGATGCATTTTAACTCTGGTTAAATTTCTTTTATCACTACTGATAGGCTATAATATCAGTTTTTATTAATTTATCTATCTTTACTTGTATTTAAATTCAGCTCTGATCCTGCAGTCATTGAACTACAGACTTAAATTTGGTCATAAGTATAGCAGTGGAAAGCTAAGTGTGCATACATGTTTGCTGTATCGATAGCTACAAATGTTTGTTGAACTACTTAGTGACATACTTTTGTTGCCTCAGAAAAAAACTGATAGTCAGTTTTTCATTGTTAATAAAAAGCACTTGGAGTTTTTTTTATTAGTGTAAGCTTGCATTTATTTATTTGGAAGAGCACGAAGTTGATCTCTGAAGAGCAGGACTTTCAAATATGCTTAGGTCACTTAGGAACATAAATTCCATTGACTTTCTGCTGTTGAAGGAGTAGAACTGAAATGAAGCAGAGGACTAATTTTGAAACTTAGGCAAACTAAAAAGTGCAGTTGATCACAGATACCAGGCAGCATGTTGTGTTATGGAGGAGGCCTCATTTTTGTGTGAATCTTTTTAAGTCTAAATGAACATCTGACTGTAAAATTTTCTTGAAAGACTTGGTCAGGTATGGGCAGGGGGGGATTAGCAAAATGGGGATTCATAACTTAATTAGGAAAGCATTATAATTAAATTTACTTTTAATCACTTTATAGAAGTCATGTTTATTCCTTTTAAGGAGAATATAGGAAAAGTGTTGTGTAACTTTTTCTGTAGTCTGTCTTTGTAATAATTATTGCACGGCTTTTTTCTTTGCTAACGCTCTACAGTGGTGCAGTAGCAGTGAAATGACTCCTAAGTTTTTCACTTAAAGCTCTTCTTGGACTTTGAAGATGGTTGAAATTTTACAAGTAAGTAAAATTACCTGTCCAATTTTGCTGTGAAATGTAATGGTAGGTTTTTTTTTGCCTCTTGACTCTACTCATTGATTAATGTTTTGTTTGGCAGTAGCTAGGAAGACTGCAAAACTTGTTGTATGACTCCTGTTTCAGCTATCAGTTGTCTGTCTGTGCCTTATCAGGCTGCTTAACAACTGTTTAATTGAAAAGTTTCACAGGCTATTGAAGTGTTATTGTTAGAATAAGCACTTAATTCCAGAAGGAGGATATAATCTCATGGCTTGCTATGGAGAGTCACAGTGTAGGGGGAGGGATGCTATCATTGCCCTGGATAGCAGACTTGTTTATTTTATAAATACAGATTATTTTCTCTGAATAGCAGAGGGTGGAACCTTGGCTGATTGTAAATATCTCTGTGGGGACAAATATTTTACTGTCATTCTGTTACGAGAACTTTTTTTGGGAATTCAAATGCTACGTTCAGGGTAACAAATTGGAATCTTGTCCAAGAGAAATTGCAGTAGTAAGGATGAAACTTTGAAACTTGCTTATTTATTTTCACTTGGGTAGTCATGTATATAAAAACTGGTAGTTAGCATTGCACTTGACGAAAAGAAGCAAGTGAGAAATAATAGCAGAAGAATGACTACAGGTTGCTTCTGTGCTGGCTTGCCACTAGGACAGTGGGGATTGTGGTGCTTTAAGTATGAGTAATACAGTGTATGTATATACTTTTTTCCACCCTGGATCTTGTTTTGCTTTATTATCTGCATTAATGCTGCAATGCTTGCATTTCACTGGTGGTAAAAATGTATTTTGCTGATGCTAAATGTGGTGGTTTAGAGGAATTATCTGCCCTGCTGTTTTGCTTAGCTGATGGTGACTAGATGGAAAGTTGCTTTTTTTTTTTTTTTTTTTTTTGAAGGTAGCTCTGATCACAGAACAATGGAGCTGACTTGTTAATGAAGCAAGTTTAGAAATTGTAAGGGGGGAGACTTCACTTTAATTCTCTCAAGGATTGCTGATACTGTACTGCTGAGTTTATTGGGGCAAAATACTGATCTTGGAAAAAGTTTGTGGCCATAGTCATGCTACAGCTGGTTGTTGAAAACAGTAAAAATCACTGAGCACCAGGGAATTAAGTTTAAACTTGGCTTCAGTTTAATCGAAAGCAAGGAACAAAAGTGCTTGCAATATTTTGGGTCTTTGATCGCTATGGCTTTTCCCATGTCTTCTGTTCATGAAATCCAAATGAATCCTTGGATCCAAACTGAGTGCATCCCTTCTTTCAATCCAGAATTACAGCACTCTTGTTGATTTATAGTAGGTAGTCGGTATTGCATAGGAAGCTTCAAATAAATCATTAATATGATAAATCTGGAGGTTTTGGTGTGTATGGGAGAGTACCTTGACCAAGGACCCTTAACTTTTCTGTTTGTAAAAAGGCATGAAACTTTGCACTGCAATTACTGTCTTTTCAAAAAGTTAGTGCGAGGGTTTTTTTATCAGCAGTTTAAGGAAGTGGAGAAGTTAACAGATTTTAGAACTTTGAGTTTGTGACTTTTTTTTTTAAAAAAGCATAGTTAAATGCATTCTACGAGGTTTCTGATGTTTCATAGACTAACAAAAGGTTGCTTTATTAGTAGCTTTAATGAACAAATCGCTTTATTGGCTTAGACATACTGGTTGCTTTGTCGGTCCTAACAGCTATGGGTTCTTGTTTCAATTCACCATTGTGCTGAAGTAGAGAAGTGATAGCCATTGACCTTCTGTT
The DNA here is from genome assembly GCA_013399475.1 of Chauna torquata. Lineage (NCBI taxonomy): Eukaryota > Metazoa > Chordata > Aves > Anseriformes > Anhimidae > Chauna > Chauna torquata. The sequence goes on from VXAL01018926.1 coordinate 499,892, forward strand.
AAGGCACAATAAAAAGTTTTTTTGTGAAGAAGGAAAGTGTGTAGGGAAAAATAAGAAAGCAGTTCTCCAACTGAAGTTCAGGAGCATAAAAATCAAGAGATAGTGTACCTCTCCTGTTCCTTTTCTTGCTAGGTGGCTCAGTACAGTGAACCACCTGGAACAAGAAGACATGAGACTGACTTTCTGAAGACTGCTTTTCATGGAACCTGTGTGTAAAGTAAGAAGGTATTTTATTGTAGCTGTAAGGAAGTGTATCAAGTAGGTATTTGTTTAGTCCAGAATGGAGGGTGTTAGCTTTCAAAAAAATCTTTTTTTAATATGGATTGCCTGGTTTGTTTCATTAAATGGTTAACACATGTGACTTAACTATAGCCTTTGATTGAATTAAGTGACCATATTTTATTTCTTGAATTAGTTCCTAAGAATTTGGTTAAATGAGCAAATAGTATTTTCCTGGCTGTATGGATAAGACAAAGAAGAGATTTGTTTAGGTTCTTTAGACCTTTGTTAAAGGCAATTGTTTCTTGAAGTTGATGTCTGTGTAGTGAAAGGATGCTGAATCAGGTGGGATGACATAAGAATGAGCTTGGGGACTGCAAGCTATCAGATTGCTTTAGAAACATTTTGCATGTAAAAGATGAGCATCTTCCTGTGCTTCGAATGGTAGCGTTCTAATTGAAGCTGGGGATTCAGATTTCCCAAATGTATTTAAATTATGTCACACGAAGTTATAATCGCAATTAAAAGGATTAGGAACTTTCTTTTTAATAAATGCACTTTACAAGGATTATTTACTGTTCTCTGTGCATATATATATATATATATAAATAAAAATATTTTAGAGTGGGAGAGTATGATGCAGATCAGAGGTTCTATAGCTGAGTGGTTTTGGGTTTGCAGGTCTGTTCAGGAGCACTTGCCGTTTGGTGGGAGCAGCCACTGGAATGTGTTTGACACTATAGTTCTTTGAGTTTTCTTGCAGGGATCCTGTTGTATGTTTGGTGGATATGAAGTGTTGGGCCTAGTTTGTAGTGGTGTCTGTATTTGTACTACAATACAGTGTTTGAATTGCTGTTTTTGTTGCAGAGCAGCTTTGTGCCCTAATCCATTCCCAATTCCTCAGGGAAGCAAATTTTCCCTAAGACCATTTCTTTGGGGAAGACAGTGTTGAGCAGTGAAGTTTTCCTTGCATAAGTATACCTAGATTTCATTTTTGAGGCAGTTGTTCCCTATAAACTTGTTCTTGAAGCTAGGAATGAGACTGAGGAAAAACGAGCACGCTGAGAGTGTTTAGAATGTACATCACTTCTGCTTGGAGAGGAGCTGACTTGCCGTGCTCTGGCTAGCAGCTATAGCTTGATGCTGTTTAGAGGAAGTAACATTTTACTTCCTTAAAATGTTTTTTGTTCTGAAACTTGTAGCATCAAAAGATCATTAATGTAAAACGTGAATCTTTTTGCATTAAGGTAGCTCAGAGCAGGAAAAAAACACTTTTTTGCTTCTCCTTTCCATGAGGAAAATGACAGGAATTCTTCACTGCCACCAGCATATAGTGTTCATCTTTCCTAAGTATTTTGTCTACTGCCTTCTTCATTTTTCATCTTTGTCTCTGTGGTCTTTCTGCATGTGCTAGGAGGTTTGTTTTGCTCTCTAGTGCATTTCTTACGTTCTTTTCTCAGTGCAATCTCCCTATCTCCTTCTGGCTGCATCTTTTTTCTCTTTCCTCCTTGCTTACCCAGTTCTGTTCTCCCACCCTTGTTTTACATTTTAATGTTTCAGTAGTTTTGTGTATCTTCAAAACACTTGTTTTCTTTGTGATCCTAAAAATACCCATTTTTGAAGGAGCTACCTCTTCAGAGGCTATGTTAGCACCCCCTTCTGGCAGATATTCACGAACGTTCCTCGGCAGCTCTGCTTGCCACTGAATCCCTACCTCAGATCCCCTATGTACACAGTTGAAAGGTTATTTATGGCCGAAGAATTGTTTAGAATAAATTAAAGTATATGAGGTTTTTGGTAGTGTAATGGGTACTATAAAAATTCTGTAAAAGCAATCAATGTGAAAATTTTGTTCAGAGGCTGCAGTTGGCTAAACACGATTCGTAGGTTCTTAAATGTCCAAAATCATTATAAGTAATGGAATGGAAGAGGTTGTGTGGCTTTGAATAAGACCTTTTAATCCTTGCTCCTACTACATGGAAACTTGTGTTTGTATAGGTCGCTGTCAGGAACTGGTTTTGAGGTTGCGTTGATATTACGATGTCTGTGGACAATCTGTAACTTCATTATGTGACTGAAGCTGATGCTAGCTCTATATGTCAAAGGAAAGTGGTAATTCTGGTGCAGTTTTCACTGGAAAGATAGTTTAAGTAGAAATAAAGAAGCAATGTAATTGCAGAGTTTTAGCTGTAACTCCGCTGCAGTTAGCTTTTAATTATATATTTCTTCATCAGTAACAACATCCTAAACATCCGTCTCAAATGACAAATGGCAACCCACAAACTACATATGTTGAAGAAAGAAGGCACAGCTAACACATGTTGTTTTAAAACCAGCAGCCATCTACAACATGCAATAAAATATGTGCAGTCTGGCACTTAAATATTACCCGGTCTGCAGTGAGGAGAGTGCAGTTGTTATTCCTCTTGCATGACAAAGACCTATACCTGAGAAGACTATTCCTTTAAAGGAATAAACTAACACCTTGGAATAGTATGTAAAAACTTGCTGCAAGGAAAGTCCCTGTAGTGGTTAGCATTCTATGTTGGAATCCATACTGAAGATGATTAAGCTTTACCAGTTATACTGGAAAATGTATGTGGCAGAAACTGCTCTGACTCTGTCCCCTAGCTTTTTAATAGTCCTCTACCTTCAAGTTCATTATCAGAGCCAAAATTATTGTGGGTGACCTAGCACCAGGCCCTGCAAAGCAACAGATGCAAAGCTTGCCAGTGAATCTTCACCATCCTGTGGTAAATATTTACTCTCCTCCCCACTAAAATCAACAAAATCTGTGGGTCTTACATATTCACACACCAGAATGTAATGTACTCAATGCAGTGCACCAAATGTTCTTATGGAAGCGAAGGGAGGGAAAGCGAATAACTGCTAAGCACCAGAATGAATTCACATCTACAAATGGGAAAAGACCAAATCACCCTATTCTTGCAGGCAAGTAATGTATCAAGATGAGCTGTGTAGCCAGTTTAACCAAGGTAGGCCTAAAGAAATGTTCAGAAGACACGTGTCTTTAAAATATAGGATTCTGCTGCCTGTCGTGGGCTTAAGTGTTTTTGTGAAAAGTCATAAACTCTTCCTCTCCTTTAACGCTCTGTTATATCACAAGTAAATATTAATTGCGCACTTTGCCCTCCTTGAACAACAAAGACAGTTCAGCTTTTCCCATCTTCCTTGAAAAATCTTTCTCTACTCCATAGATTATCAACCACCTCATATTCATTAACATAACCCAGATGAAAGCAGAGCAAATGTCCTCAACTTGAAGTTAGTTCTGAAGGTTGTTCTTTGCCTTTTTGAGATCTGGAGGTTTTCTTGCCTGATCTCTTCAGCTATATCAGTTTGACTAATGCAGGTTTTTTTGTTTGTTTTTTGCTTCTTAGCACTGTTCTCCTGACTAAGACTGTTGACTTTGAAAACTCAATTTCATTTAATTTGAGTAGAATTAACCTGGTCTTACAATGTTCACGTTCCCTAGCTGAGAGTCTGGTTCTGTCTTAAGCGAGTCTCTGGCTCATTCAGTTTACTTAGGGCTTCTGTCTTCATCACTCCCTCGCTAATCGTAAGTTATTTTTAACTCGTATAGCTGCCTTTTTTCATCAGTCGTTTAGGGGTGGAGATATGGACAGAGCGGTGTTCTGATATCTGGGGGAACTGGATTTTTTATTCCTATCTTCTGCCGCTGACTTCTCTGAGATTGCCTTGTTTAAGAGCATAACATTACTTTTTTTTGTGCATTCTGTAAAATACAAATACTTAGCCACATCTGCAAAAAGTTTTGAGGTCTTTGGGTAAACATTACGCTGAGTATTTTTGTTTTAAATGGGTCACAGTCCGTGATAATAATACAATAATATGGTTTTATTTCTTTGTGGAAAAGAAGCAACAGATGTAGTTCACACTACATTCAAATGGCAGTCTTTAACTTCTATAATATTATTAAGGTAATGTTGCTGTTAATATATGTGTAACTGTTAATTGATTAGTGGGAGCAGTGGCTCGAAGTAAGTTGCTATTAGTTTTACTGGACATGAGATGTTTTAAGGAAAACAGGGAGGTTACACTAATTACTTTAATGTTTGTGGGAGTGCTTTAGCAAGTGCTAAATTTCTGTCCTGTTTGTATTGTTCAAAACCCCTTAGTGAAACGTAATGTTTTCCTGTAATGCACAAAGTATCCGTGACAGACCCACAAACTCCAAATGAAAAGCTACTCCAGTTAATAGTTCACATCTTATGTTTTTTCACTCTCATGGAAACAGCCTACTGCTATAGTTGCTGCATTAATCCATAATCCAATAAAGGGGATTTATTTGAGGGGTGGAAGGCAGAGAGAAGAAAAAGAATGTCTCTATAGTGCTCTGTGAGCAATAGTTATGGTAAAAATAAGGCAGAGCTCTTGAACTGCTCCATTTGCCTTTCTCCGTGTATTTCCATGTGAGAGACTTGCACACTTAAGTTTCAGAGTAACTTTCTGAGGTGCAAGTATATCCCTTCCCTTACTCCTCAAGGCAAAAGACCACACCAAGAGACCAAACAATGTCCCCTGTCCCCCCAGGTTGTTCTTCCTGTTATTTCAGCTGTCAGAAATGCAGGGATAACTGGGTCACTATTTAAATCTATACAATTGGTCTGCATGCTGCATTAAATACCACATGCTAAATGGATGCTGACCCTTCAGCTGTGGTAAGAACTATGTCAGTTCCAGTGTACAACTCTAATGCGGTATAGCTATCACTTTTCTATTAACACATGCAAATACGTAGCTTCAAGGCCCTTCTGAAATTGAGCTTTGTATAGGTATGTCTTGTGCTGAAGCTCCTGTGTAACTCATATGTACTAAAATGGTTGAATTAAGACTGCTTCTGATTGCAGAGAATGCATGTGAATGGTTTGTTGTATTGGGTTTAAGTGGTAAAGGTTTGGTAGCAGGGGGGCCACAGGGGTGGCTTCTTTGAGAAGATTCCAGAAGCTGCCCCATGTCAGATAAGAGCCAGCTCCAGCCGGCTCCAAAAGGGACGCACCGCTGGCCAGACCTGAACCAATGAGCGATGTTGTTTGCGCCTCTGAGAGAGCATATTTAAGAAGGGGAAAAAACTGCTGCGCAACAGCAGCTGGGAGTGAGAGGAGTGAGGAACAGCCCTGCAGACACCAAGGTCAGTGAAGAAGGAGGGGGAGGAGGTGCTCCAGGCGCCGGAGCAGAAGTTCCCCTGCGGCCTGTGGTGAGGCCCATGGTGGAGCAGGCTGTCCCCCTGCAGCCCATGGTGTACCACGGCGGAGCAGATCTCCACGCTGCAGCCCGTGGAGGAGCCCACGGTGGAGCAGGTGGATCTGGCCTGAAGGAGGCTGCAGCCCATGGAGAGCCCCCGCAGGAGCAGGCTCCGGGCCGGACCTGTAGCCCGTGGAGAGGAGCCCACGCAGGAGCAGGTGATCCGGTGGGAGCTGCCACCCGTGGGGGACCCATGCTGGAGCAGTTTGCTCCTGAAGGATGGACCCCGTGGTACGGACCCATATTGGAGCAGCTCTTGAAGAGCTGCAGCCTGTGGGAAGCCCACGCAGGACCCGTTCGGGAAGGACGGCATCCCGTGGGAGGGACCCCACGTTGGAGCAGGGGAACAGAGAGCGACCATGAAGGAGCGGCGGAGACAAAGCGATACGGACTGACCGCAACCCCCATTCCCCGTTCCCCTGCGCCGCTCGGGGGGAGGAGGTAGAAGAGGGTGGGGGGGGGAAGGTGTTTTTAGTTTGCTTTTAGTTTCTCACTGCTCTAGTTTGCTAGTTATAGTAATAAATTATACTAATCTCCCTATGTTGAGTCTGTTTTGCCCGTGACGATAATTAGTGAGTAACTTGCTTGTCCTTATCTCAACCCTTAAGCCCTGGTCCATCATATTTTCTCCCCCTGTTTCTTTGAGGAGGGGGAGTGAGCAAGCGGTTGTGGTGGAGGTCGCCTGTGTAGCTGGGTGAAACCACCACATTTATACCTCTAGCTGAAGAAGAGATGGCAGATTCTGCATGTGGGTTTTCAAATCTTTAAAGACAAAACTGAAAGGAGGAATGCATCGATACTTACTGACATTGATAAATATTTACTGAAAGTTCAATGACAGTCTGGTTCCTCAAAGGGTATGCCAACAAGCATCACTACAAGTTTTCATGCTGTTACATTATTGCTAGAATTGCACACTTTTTTCTTTCCCTCAAAGAAAACAGAGACCTTGATGTAGCTTCCTCTGAGACTGTTGGTGCTTCATAGAAGCCAAATGCAGGATCTTCAAACAGCGTTAGTTGTTTTTGCTGGAGTTTGAAAGGTACTATTATGTGACTCAATCTCTGGAAAGTGAGCTGTTTGGAATTTTTGAATCTAAATGTCAGGTACAACGACTTTTATTCCTTTCTCTCTCTTCTGATGTGAAAGCTTTGCCTATAATTTTAAGCAGTTTGCAAAGAACTCTGAACAAACTTTCTCCAAATGCTCAGCCTTTTGAGAAAAGATAATGTTAGTGCTTACCTTTCTTTTGAAGATGGGTTGACTTCTAAGCACTGTTAAATGCTCTGTCTGGTTCTTGTAAATCACAGTCTGTAAGAGACTATTCATACTTGATTTGAAAATGTTGTTAATTTTCCATGTCTGAAATGAGTTTCAGAAAACAGACAAGACATACTAATTTTTAATGCTTGAAAATTTGTCATGCTAGAATTTCCATTTAATGAGCAAGTGCTTTACTCTGATTTCCAGTGTACAGTTCAGATATGAATAATGGTACTGTGCTCTTGGGGGTAGATATAAAAGTCTAGAAATAATTTGTTACTCAGATACACACGTACATTCTTGTGGGCCAAATTAATTGGGAAGAAGAATTGAACAGGATTAAGCTAAAACACATGAATTATAGGTCTAAACTTGAGCTTGGGCACCTGCCATCATGGGATACAATCTAAGCCTTAAATTGTCTACAAAATGCTGTAGCCTACGGGCTGCAAAGAGAAGTCTGTAAACATCACTTGATTGTAATCCATGAATTGTTTTTTGCCTGCCTGGAACTGGCAACAGGAGACAGAAAAACTGCTGCGAGCATCCAGGAGGAGATCTTGAACCAAGCGGAGGAAGAAAGGCAAAAAGTTGCTCTAGCAAGCGTATCTCAGTTTGAGTTCATGTTCTAGGTAGCAGTGAAGGGCACGGGGAGCTTGACGCATCCCTCCAGGTCAGAGAGAGCAGGAGGTAGCAGGCAAATCCTGTGTTCTGGCCTGCAGCACTTAATTCCCCTTTGCTGGCTGTGGACTAGTTGCTTCTAAAAATAGTCTGTTACAGATGCTCCTGTTACCGCTGCAGGAAGGAGTGGGACCTTTCTGCTTTGTGTGGGTAGAATTACAGTCCACGAACAAGAGTAGAAGCAGAGCTGCAGGAACCTGTGTCTTGGTGGACATAGCTGTCTGGAGCACCTGAATCTGCTTTTGGTGCTCATCAGCTGGCTGATATATTATTTCTTTGAAGTTTGGGTTTTGCGAATCTTTGAGTAACCATTGTGATAAAGAGCAGTCAGCAGAAGGCTCAAACAAGCAGTATGCCATTAGAAAGGATTTAGTTTTTTCCTCTGTTTCAAGCTTGGGAATTGTGTGAATTACATGCAGATTTTTTGGAAGGAAATGCTCCTCTGATTAGAGTAGAAGAATTGGCTAGAAGAATTAAAAAAAAAATCGGTTTCATTTTTAGCCTTTATTTTTGTACTTCTCTATCAGTATGGTAGTTGGTGAGAGTTCTATATCCCATTTAAGATTTAATTCTTTTCCTTCCGAGTGCTGTGATTTTATGAAGTCAGACATAATATTTTGTTAGCAAACAAATGGGAAGTATAAAGCAAAAAGCCCTTCCTTCTCTAATAAATGCTTCTGTTATTTCTTATTAGTTAGGTAGAGCTTTATATCATGGGCCAAACTTGAGTTGATAGCCAAGCTGGAAATGATGATAATATCTCAGTTATGGGAATCAGATAAGGTTATTCATAGACTTCTTATTTTGAAAGGTGCTCGATGTCTTCACGAGTCTTCTGTTTCTTAGGTTATTACTTACTGTTTTTTTACTAGTTTTGTTTACCTCTATGGTAATACGTCCTCTTTTTGTGGTGGTGGTGGTGTGAGATTGGAACTTGATATTATACTGATAATGATACCTCTAACTATTGTAAATTGTTGGCATGGATTATAAAGAATCGAGTTTTACCCGATTAAAATATGATGCATGTAATGAGTGCATTGTTTATTTTCCTGTTTAAATCCTAATATTGTAAAAAAAAAAAAAAAAACCAACAAAAACAAACAAAAAACAAGAAAAATCACAGAACTGAAGGATCTTGCAGGATAAGTCAGACACAGACTTAGCTGTTAGTCTGAACATGTTGTTTATCTCAATTTACTAGAGTATTGCGCACACACACAAAAAAGTATGGTTTTATGCAAGTTAATGAGCACCCAAGACATGTTCTCATTGAGAGTAGTTTCAAAGTTGTCCTAAGAATTATCTGCCTATACAGCGCATTGTGGTAATTCACTCTCAAAATAACGAAGGCCAAGATCAGCTGAGCTCCCATCTATGAGAAAATCATGTATATCTAAATAAATAGACCAGCTACTTCAAAGGAGTCCATTTGAGTGTGTATACAGAAGAATGACAGGTATGGTGCAGTAGGCAAGACTACTTGCTATATTTAAGTCTTTCACAGTTAGCTGCATATCCGTATTAACGAAGAAAAGTATTAGATGCCTGAGTGCCTTCTGGTACAGACTTTTATCCAAGGCCACGCTGGAGAATTTCTTGACGTTTATTCACTTCAGTGACACCGTTTGCTAGGAAGCAAAACTTATTCTATATGTTGGTATAACGTAAGTAAATAGAATTGCTGGTTTGGGTTGACTCTTCAAAGAACTTGAAAGACCCAAGAGACTGTTAAAGAGTTGCTTTGACACAATGTTCTTTAATCTTATGCAAGCCAAACAGGAAATAAACTTGCAAACCTTCCTTAATATCAGAAACTGATTGCTAGGCTCTTCATCAACTGTTTCAGTAGAAAATTTGGCATCCTGTCTCTCTTGACACTGCAGGTTTCCACTACTGTGAATTTAGCTGCCTTTCCCCAGGTATCTGCATTTGTATTAATCTGAGTTTTTTTCTTTGTAAGTCATGGTCTGAAAATAGGAATGGGGAGTACTGCTTTAGAACAGTATTAGAGAATGAGCTTGTCTAACTTTATGTGCCTGATTCAATGATATGTGAGCCACTAAAGGATTGGTGTACAAGCTTATTACTAAGTTTTGACCTACACAGTAGTTTTTCTTTAGTCTGAGAGAAAAATACTGCTTTATATGAAGTCAGAAAAGACCATCTCAATGTTCCCATTCTAGTCTTTGTTACCAGCCCTAATAATTAACATCCACTTTGATCTGAAATTTTGGAAAACCCGCAGGAATTATTCAGCAGTCTCCCTTCCTCCTCCTTCAAAATAAAGAAAACAATACTAATAACTCAAATTTGGCTCTGAATCTCCAGCTGAATCCTAAGTCATCTTGATAGACAATATAGAACAGTTCCTTCCATTCCTGTCACCTTGGATGTGTGACTGTACTGCTGAGAATAGTTTTGGCATACCATTAAGACTGTACAGTGTGTTTGGATTTGGGTCAGAAGATCTGAAAAGTATGCAACTGAAATCATATGCCCACTTTTTTTTAACTCTGTCACCAGTGTTGCTCTTAAAAATGCATCTCTTTATGACAGAATTCTAAGCAAACTCTTTAGCCTATGGTACATTCATTTTCTTCAACTCCTGATACAAAATTTTGCAACCAAAAAAACTGCATGTGCTTGCAACTTAGCTTTACTCTATTGAGAGTTAGGTACTGTGCTGTTTGTAAGATACGATCTTGCTGAAGCAATGTCAACTGTGACATTGGTAATGGAAGAGTACACCAGAGGGGGGGGGCTTCATAAAACAACTTCATCTGTATTCTAGTTTATTGTCCATCTATCTTAAAGCTTTGCAATTGTTACATTACAGACTTTTGGTTATGGTTAGTAAAACACACTTTAGATATTGCATTATGCTGTTCACCAGCCTCTTCCTTGTTCTATCATATGCCACTGGTGAAGTAAGTCGGTAAGAAGCAATGTAGTGAGCTGGTGAGGGAGGGGGAAAAAAGAAAAACACGCTTATCTTTTGTAGATATTAAGAAATCCTAGGTTCCAAAGTTGTTCACTGCTTTTCTCTCTTCAGCTTTGAATAGCATTATTGATGTTTACAGTGAATTGTGATTATTTAAATTAGATCTTTGAAACACAGCAAAATGAACTTATTTGCTGTTTCAGGAAGCTACCATGGCTTTGAGCCTTGAAATGTTTCCTCCTTTATCTCCAGTAGAGACCAGCAACATTGCTAAGGCCTTTCGGGTATTTACCAAAATGCTGACTGTGACATGACAGTTGGTCCTGCATAAAATATCATTAGAAATTCTAATAACTTTGTTACCTTGTCACATTCACTTATTAAGAGAAACTAGGGCCAGAATGGGCTTTGGGAGATCGTTGAGAACCCTCTTCCCCAAGACAGTACTGACTGTATCTGGACCAGTATCTGTCAGGAATGTTTCAATCTCTTTAAGTCTTCAGTGAAGGAAAATCTGTTTTCCCTAGGCTGTCTCTTCTGCCACTTTGATCTGTGGATTTACCATACCTCTTTGCCCCCATCTTCTCAGTGTTTGCTGGATCACCTCAGTCCTAATTTTACTCTGTATTTGCTACGGATAGCATTTAGTTTCTGTCCTCCATCTACGCGTGCTTTTTGCATTCAAAGAGTGCTGTTTGCCTTTCCTCGCTCACTAAGCCAGAGGTTAACAAATCTGCGTGGCACTGCAGCATTGTCAGCGCTGATGGGCCCTGGCATCAGCGGTGGGCCAGCTGCATGTGAGATCGCTGCCAGTGGCAGCTTCTGACTCTGCTGGGCCCTGTTACGCTCCGAGGTGCCTTGTGTATCAGCTGTGGTGCGTCACCGGGGCTTCGGAGCCCGGGCTTTCATGGGAGCATGAGCACAGGAGAGCTGTGAGCGGCTGAGGTCCTTAGCGATGCTGGAGGCGTTGGGAACCCTTCTGCTGGGGAGGCCGAGGAAGAGGCGGCAGCAGGAGTACCATGATGAAGGATGGGGAGGGCGATTGTGGCCTGGGCCACACTATGGAAGAAGTTGTGCTGAACCTTGTAAGCTTTGTTACACTAGGCTCAGCAACAAAAAAGGTGGAGAAGCACTGCTTTGCAATGAGCAGCTCCACTTTTTTTTTTTGTCTTAACTTGCTGAACCAGACTTCTGATCCTTCTTGTTTCCTCTCTTTAGATAAGACTGTGGCAACTGCTAAAGGTGCTGGGGACTTAGGCGGAAAAGTGAATTTTGCATGTTTACGTCAGGAAGCTTCATCATGATTAGGAAAATAATGCTATGCAGTTGCAGGAATAGATTACATGTAGAAGATGGTAAGAATCTGAGATGTAGCTTATTCTGCAGTTATGATAAAGTTTTTTTTTTTTTTGCAGTGTCTAAATGAAACTACTTAAATCATAGAATGCAATCATGGAATAATCTGAGTTGGAAGGGACCCACAAGGATCATCAAGTCCGACTCCTGGCTTCGCACAGGACCACCCAAAAATCAGTTGATTTCAGTTTCCTATTTAAGTGGCAATATCTAAAAAGTTACCAAGCTGTGTGTCATAGCTTCATTTGACATGGGCGTGCGAGGGTGAGAGAACACTGCTCTGGATTTAGCAACTTCTAAAATGTTTTCTGATGTTAACTTTGTTTCTTGAAAGAGTATGATTAGTCATGGCTTCCAGATGTTAGGGAATGGCCAATGCCTCGATCTTTGCTAAGCAACATTTTAAGTCCAAGTCTAGTTTCTCCATTGTGAGATGTCGTCGAGGGCAGGAGAAATTTAGTTGGAGGAAAACTGGTGGGCAGGAATGAGTGTTTCAGGTTTTCATTCTCCAGAGCGAAGGGCAAGGATTTGAAATCGTGTATGACTGCAGCTCCTCCCAGTGGCTGGTCTTTCAGTGTTTCTGTTTGCTGATAAGGCAATGCCAGACCAAGTGGTGTTCTGAGAAACACCCTCCATGCCTATTCACTGCATTTTTAGAGGTGGGAAGGGGAGACTTAGTGCCTGAGTGGTAGCATCAGCAGTAAGGAACTGACTGGATGTCTGTAGCAGCCCACTGGACAGAAAAACTGCCAGAAACACTGATAAGCTGTGCTCCCTCATTCAACATCAGTTCATGTTGTCTCATACAGGCTTGAAAAATAGGTGTGTCCACAAACAGAGAAACTGCTGTTGTTGTCTAGCACGTGCAATCACCCTGATTCCTCCTGCAGAAAGTCTGAGAGATTCATATTCTATCCACATAGTTAAACCTCTCATCTGAGCTCTCGTCATCTAGCATTGTGATTGCTGCAGCATCCTTTTGTCAGGCCTTTACAGATGCAGTCTTGCTCTTGCTGCATCAAGTCAGACTATTGTTGCATGCTGATTTTTATTTCTTGTGTATCAAGCCATTGCCCAAATGTTTGGGCAATGCTTTCGGGTGTCAGTGTAGGAGATACCATGACTGTTGATACCAACTCTTATTGGCTCTATGGCAATCCATGTAACTTTGAAATATTTTCTGTGCTGAAGTTGGTGTATTTATAATGCACCATTATAATTTATAATAGATAATATAATGTATTACGCAATATGAACATATATTGCTTTATACTTCTTAAAAATTGCACAGGATTTTTGAAAATCATTTAATCATGAGACTTTCTCTTGCATTTCTAATTACACAGGCAGTTGCATTTATTGAATTCTATTCCAGTTCTGCTTCTGGCATTCCTTTTTCTTATGTCCTTAATTGGTAAGCATCTATGTGGATTGACAGACTTGCGCTGCAAAGTGCAAACCTTTACCACATCCTTGGAGGTTCTCAAGACCTGACTGGACAAAATCCTGAGCAACCTACTTGGAATTCAAAATCGACTGTAATTTGGGTAGAAGGTTGAATTAGAAACCTCCAAAGATCCCGTAAGTGTGAACTAATCTGTGTTGTTTTCTTTTTCTTTTTTTCCTTTTTGTGGGCAGAATGAAAACCTGGCGCTGTAGTCAGTAGTAAGGGCCAAAGCTTCAGTGCTGGAGGACTAATCAAATGGAGAGTCAAGTACCCAGCTTCCACTGACTTCTGTCAGCGTACTGGAGTGCCAAACAAATGCATCAAAAATATCCTGCATCTTCCTGCTTTTTGCTTTGTGTTAAGTGCTAGGATGTGCTTCAGTGCATGTGCACAGCAGCAGGAGAAGCCTCCTGGCTCTGTATGTATGTAGCCCATGCTCTGTGGAGTATATAAAACTTTGTGGCTTGAGCATCATTAGCAATGTGTCCATCACACCTTGATTGCCTCTATCCTTACATGTTAAATCATACTGGTTTCATCTTTGCATAGTTGTTTTCCATCACCTCCATTACATGAAACAAATGCTGTTTATACTTTTTTTTTAGAACTTTTGTCTTCTCCCTATTTTGATGGTCAGCTGTCAATCATTATTAAAATATCAAGACCAGTATAGTTCATTTGATAAGATTTTAACAAGCTCTGTCATTCTTCTGTGGTAAAAAGAAAGCGATGACACTTCTTCATGAGAAATATGGGATTAGGATTTTTAGTTAATTAGATGTTATTGACTGACATTTAAAAAAAAAAGTATTTCTATAGTACTTTTCTCATTTTCACAGGCAAAAATCAAACATCAGCCTATATAGGTGCATGTGTGTTAATATACAGTTTCACAGTGTGGGATAGCGGACACTTTTTTTTTCTCATCCTCCATTGAGTTTCATGGAGTTATAAAGCAATACAGATTAGGAGGGATTTTGGAGGTCATCTAGTCTGGACCCCCACTCAAAGCAGAGCCAGCTTAGATGGAGTGATAAGTATTGAGTATCTTCAATATTTGCCTGCCTGTGGTATGAAACTTCATTTGCAGAACATAAAGTCAGAATTTCTGTTGTTGCAGGTTGTGTCCATAGCCTTTGTCCCGTCATTATGTGCCTCCAAGAAGGGTCTGCTAGAAGACTGGGATAAATTGTCACTTTGTTATGCAGAATTCGAGTCTTTCTGTTGCCCTTCTGTGTCAGTGAAAGGCTCCATACATGTGAAAGTACCTGAAACTGTTTCTAGTCTATTCCTTTTAAGACATGAAAACTAATATGTTGGACCTTCTGTAACAAATGGTATAAATTTGAGCACTGGTACAATATAATCTGCTCTAGCGTGAGTTAATATAGGAAGATATTTATCAGCACAGGAGTTGTCTTTTTAAGGTACACCTATTTGGGATTTTTGGTATATGGAGAGATGTTTGTCTTCAGTAAAGCCAAAGCGGGGTAAAACTATGGCGAAATGGTCTTTGCTCTGTCTGCTGTTAAAGCTATAGTTTTTCATAATTTTTGAATTTATATGGGATGCTTACTTGGTCTATGCTACCTAATACAAAGCAGGCTGAACTCCAAAAACTTGGATTTTGGTCCCAACGGAGATCTAAGATGTGGAAGGGAGCACAGACACCTCCCATCCTTTCCTTCAGCTGCCCAGCAGGAGTTACTAGACTTGCACAATGCTTAGCTGCCCTCCTGAAAGATATCTGAATCATTAGCCCCTGGTAGTTAATGAATGAGCTTCTAAAGGGACAGTTTGGCCACAGATCGCATTTACTTCAGGAGTACGATCCCTTGTTGCAGCCTGTGTACTTTTGTGTGTCCGTAAAGTCTGATCCATGCTTGAGCCTTCTTGTGTGCCTGCTTTATTTGGTACGTGAACTGTGCGCATTGTAAATTTTGTCAGCAATAATACTTTGCAGTAGAATGAAGATAACTTAGGAGTGCATGAATTACTTCCAAAAGATATTTCATAATAATCAATTTATGATGATTTGACATGTTTAAACCTCAGCTAGGAGGTGCAAAGGTAAAGTTGCAAAGCAAAACTTTCTGCTCCATTGTCTCTGGTTTCACTTGTAAAAAAATCTATCTTTTAAGCGTTTAACATTTTTTTTCCTCAGTATTCTGAGCGGAAAAAGATGTCTTTTTTTTTTTTTTTAAATAGTATCTCCTGCGACAGTCATTCCAAATATGATGCTTTTTTTCTTGAGCTAGATGCATTTTGAACAATTAAATGAAACTGTACTTTCTCTAAACTATTATCCACAGAAAGATCTCAGGCGTTATCTAGCAAATGAGTTAGATAGCAATTGCAAATTGAGTTTAGAATTTTGTTCCTTAACTTTAACACTTCAAACACCACAAATTACTTATAGGGGACCTACAGGAAAGGTGGGGAGGGCCTCTTTATCAGGGTGTGTAGTGATAGGACAAGGGGTAGCAGTTTCAATCTAAAAGAGGGTAGATTTATATGAAATATTAGGAAGAAATTCTTTACTCAGAGGGCGGTGAGGCACTGGAACAGGCTGCCCAGAGAAGCTGTGGATGCCCCATCCCTGGAAGTGTTCAGGGCCAGGCTGGACGGGGCTTTGGGCAACCTGGTCTAGTGGGAGGTGTCCCTGCCCATGGCAGGGGGTTGGAACTGGGTGATACTTAAGGGTCCCTTCCAACCCAAACCATTCCACAATTGTATGAAATTAGTAACTCCATGTACTTTGTTTTCCTTTTTTTCCTTGGGAAACTCCAGGCATGTTTCCAAGGAGACTTTGAGCCTATTACTCCACTTTGTTCCAGAGCTGGACATCATGCAAAATATTCTTTAGCTGTCAAAAACTTTCTGTAAGAAAATGTTGTGGCTAGTGATTGAATGTAATAGCCAGCCCTTTGTTCTTTAGTGTGTTGTCATCCATTTCTGCAAAGAGTGCTTCTTTTTCTTGTCTCTTCCTTGAATGACTTTTAGGAGGATGGCTTGCCTTCACTGAGATAAAGCTGAAGAGTAGTCGTCATTGCCCCAACACAAAACGATGTAGCCATCTTTACAGTGACCACTGCTGTCTGCTTGCAGGGGTGACAAAAGAAGACCTTTTGCAGGACAGTTTATGGATTAAGCTTGTCCTGAGACTGGCTACTGGGATGGTCTTAAGTGAGACAAATAATGGTATAACAGAACATAGCTATCTGCATTGTGGACTGAATGACTTATGAAGCAGCTCCTCAACAGCTGCAATTTACAGTCAGGCATTTTTAAGGTAACTTGGTGTCTGTGCACAAAATATATGAATATTTAATAACATGACTCGCAGTTGTCCCTTTAACTGCAGTTTTTAAGTATATGCTGATTTGCCAGCTACTGAAGGATGATGAAATATTTAGCTGAATATGAGCTTTAGTAGAAAATGATCCTTTTTGAAAAATGTAAGGGAAATAATTCCTTAAATTTGGGTGAACTTTTTTATTTGTGTGAAATACTAGAATTAAAATAGAAACTTACAGTTAAACTTCCTTTTTTTTAAAAAAAATAGTTATCGGCATTGTTTGTACTTAAAGGTGATTATGCAATGTTGCTCCTCATTGACACTAATATTTTGCTTAATGGGTTCGACGTGTGACTCATTGACAAGTTAGATTCATCAGACGACTTACTTACATTGAATACCCAGGGATTAAAATAGTGAATAAAAAAAAAAGTGGATAAGAATAGAAGCTGTATTTGCAGGAAGAAGAGATTTTAGCTAACAAAATATGATTTGGAAATCCAGAAGATGACAGGAAGAGTTCCTGATGAACTTCAGCTTATCTGACGTGCTTTGAGGATAGTACCGCTTAGCTGGTGGGGGGGAACCAATATTCAGAGACTGTCCTGGAGTGAGTGTGTAAAATGGCTGGAAATCTCTGCCCTGAGAGGTCCACGCTGCATTCAAGAGAATTCTGCATGGCGGCTCTGAAAAGCTGTGTGATAAAAGATGGGCTGACCGTCAAATGTACTCAAAGTCAGGTTGTTAAGAGTCTGGGGACGGGACTGAGGACGTTACAATGTCAGACTGAGAGGACAGCGGCACTCTTCACTGGAAAAGTCATTGACTGAGTAAATACACCAGCAAATGGCAAATAAATATTATCCATGGTTTAACAAAGTCACTCCTAGCTGATGAAATTCAGAAGTGTAATGTTTACATATAACAGAAACATTGAAGATAGTTTAAAAAAAAAAAAAAGCTCCAGGAAACAATGGGGGAGCTCTTACTGGTGTCTTCCTGATTTAGAATTTTCTTGCTGAGAAATTCAGGATTTGTGCCCAGACTGTATGTGCTTACTTTTCTGCCAGTTTAAAAGCTCAGTGCCTTAGAGGCTTAGAATTACTTATTTAAAACCTTCATGTGGTGTGTTAGACATGGAATATACTAGGCCTCCTGAGGAGTGGATACGGTGTGTCATGATAGCATCCCAGCTGTGATGGAAGAATGAGAGTATGGGGTGTAGGAGAGGGAAGAAGGCTAATATTCCTTATACCAGCTGATACAAGGAAAAAAACACTTTCTAGTGCATGAATTATTAGCTGTAAATAGTGAATGATAAATTTGTTACTGATTAACTACAGAATTTAATTTAAGCTGATATAGTTATGACAGACAAAAAAAAAGCACAAGCAAACATATAATTCACCTTGCCTGTGTCCTTAAGCATCCTATTTATGTTACTGCTACAAGTGAAATAAGAAGATACTTGTGTTTGAATGAGACTACACAGAAGGAAAGAAAAAGAGGGTTCCCTACTGTTGTATATCCTAAAAGGTCTTGGTATCTGTCTCCCTCTCACCCATGTCCACCTATATTTAAAAAACAAAACAAAAAAACAAAACAAAAAAACCACCAAAAACACAAAACCACGGCTGGTCTAATAAGATCCTATATAATTCTGTATGTCTTACGTTGTTCAATATAACCCTTAGGAAAATGTGAGTGGGGTCACTTGGGATGCGTCCTAGTGAGTGTATCACATCACCCATGTGGTGCTCATCAGATGTTAAAAAGATCCCATTAGGTGGAGAATCTTTAATGAAAGCATTTGTGGTAAAAAGTTCCATTTGTACTTTTCTTTATTTTATAAATTGTGGCAGTATTAACACTATTTTTCTTTCTTAAGGGTTTTTTATGGTGTTCACATGTCCTATTAATTAGCTTAAGTATGATTTTCAAGGCTTTGCAGAGCATGTTAACTTTTCTGTATGTCAGACATTAAGGCAAATGTTTTTCTGAAATATGTGTTCAAACCTGATTCTGAAGTCTGGGGTAACAAGTGTCGTGATCTTAACAGGGAAGATAAAACTGTTCTTCAAGGCCTTAGTTGTTCAGGCATCTTTTGCTAGTTTTTTTGCTCTTCGGTCTAGAAGGTGAAATGGTGGCTCATTTAGGGCTCTCGCATATCCTTGTATATGAATCATTTCAGCTCAGTTATGCTTTAGGGAGAAAGTACTTCCTGAAGTTCAAAAACAAGTTTTATGTATTACAAAGATAGGCTGTAAATTGAGTGTTTTGGGACCAAAAATGTTCAGAACTGGAGAGGAATCAAGTACTTTCTCCTAACTGTAAAAGCTGTTTAAAGGCACATAATCATTTATGAATTTTGCAACATCCTTGTATACGTATTTCTGCTTCCAGTTAATCATTTTAACTTACATGACTGTGTGGCTTGCTTCATCTGCACTTGCTGCTTACTGCTTAGGGGTTGCAGAAAGGTGCGTGTATGTAAAACTTGGCTCTGAGCTTGTGCACAGATGACCTTGCTATGACCTACCTGGTCTTGCACATCCTGACACTAATTAAAGCTTGTTAACATCCAAGAAAATATGTGCCTTAAAACACAAGAACTATTGTCTTCTGTTTTGGTAATATGGAAAGGAAGTGTGATTGGGATGTTACATTAACAGCTCGTTATCCTTTACAGTTAAGTCACTTGTTCAAAGTCACCTCTGCTGTAGTGTCTTGGGTCTGCTTGCAGGTCAGATGCAAAGGCAACTGTAGATGATTCAACAGGTGGAATGCTTTGAAAGTCTTTAAGCAGCACGTTAGAGAGCATCCAGCTCTGAGCAAGACTGAGCACATTTATTGCTGCGGTTCTGTGCTCAGTTCTGAGCCCATCTTCCCTTTGGCAGGCTGGCTCCTTAGTGTCAAAACCCCTAACGTTTATTGCCCCTCTACTTTGGTTACAGGAAAAGAGGGGAGGGGGGGAAACAAACCTCCTGTCTCCTCTTCCTTGTCCTGTCTTCAGGAATTGTATCCCTCCTTTTCTGTCCCTTTCGTTACTGATTCATAGCAAGCAAATAACTTAGTCTTTAACTTCTTTACCTTACCAGAGTGATGTAAGCCATAGGAAGCATTAGCCCCCTTTTATAGAAAAGAAAGTGAGGAACGAAGCAACAAACAATTTCATCATTATTGCATATGGCATCTGTCGATTTGGCTGTGCTTGAATTCTTGTGATAATCCTGCTGGCTCAAACAACAGTATCTTCAGCCTCCCCTGGCCCCCTTCATCTGCACTGTTCTCCTTTTCCCTCCACCTTGTTGTCCACCTTTTTATTATGCTGACAAAGTCTTGCTGAAGTAGCACGGTGATCAAGGTTGGTGATCTTATGTGTGGTGTGCATTTTTCTTGGGTTATTTTCCAGCCAAATCGGTTTTCCTATTCTTCCCTGTCTAACTACATGAACAATTATACCTCTGTGTTCTCCTCTGTATGGGAGGGTGTGGGGTTTGAAATGTGTATCCTGGCAGAAGCAGCACTGCTGCTAAGAGTGACGCTAACGGTAGGCAATAGTTTTTGAGTACTTTAAAGTAGGCAGCGCTGATGAACTAAATTCTTCTGATGGGCTCCTGATTCTTGACTTCATCTAGAAGTTTCTGGTGCAATGAACTAGATTGCAGATCTATGGCAGGTTAAAACTAATCTATCTAGAAAAAATCTAAAATGTCTGTGCAGTCTGCACAGGTTCTCGTGCCAACGCAAGGCAAGGGATGACATGGTATGCAAACACCTGAGATGGGAATGAAGTACGCTTCTGAAGCTAATGTGAGTGGTACTGCTGCCAGTGTTTGCAGGAGTGCAGCAACCTCAGCTGAGCTTTCCTGCAGTGAGCGCTGACGCTGGGCTACTCTGTCTCAGCAAAATCTTAGATGCAATTGTTATATGGGTTAATATGCCTATGCTAGTGTGTGTTTAGCTAGTGTCTTTAATGATGGAGAACATTTCAGTTTTGCATTTTTGCTCTTAAAGCCTGTGCTGAAGCATCTACACTGCTATTGTTACTTATCTTGTCTAGATTAAGCTTATATATGATACGAAAATAGATAATATGAAATAAAGAGGTAGGTAGAAGCAAGTTGTCTTCTGTTATCAGTCCTGTAGATAAAATGATGAATAAAAATCTATTTGATAATTTAGAAAAGATTCAATGATTTCTTCAGATCTTTTGGAATCAGTCCCTGGTTTTTGAAGTGAACAAATCAGAGGAATGGACTTTAATGCCTAATGTGGCCAAGAAGGCATGGATGAAAGTGCTAGAAGACATACTATGGAACTTGGTATATAAATATGGAATGGCTTTGTAGGTTGTTCCTTACTATTAAACCCAGTTTAAAACTGACATCCTGTATATTTTTGTGAACAGATTTTGCACTGTATCTTTATGTATGTGGATTCTTTTGCCACCTCCTTTCTATTAGGAGGAGGTTGATGTAAATGTAGTTTGTTTACCTTGAGTTAGATTCAGCTTTGTGTTTTTGTTTTATTTTTAGAGTTGATGTTCATTTAATCTTTGTTGCTCGGTTGGTTAAGGAAATGTAAAGTATCCTCTACAAAGTGCAGTTTGCAAAATACTCACTTTCTCTAACTGATAGCTTTGGATTACCTTAACTTTTTTTTTTGTCTGGAGGACATAGTTTCCCTTCTAGGATTACCAGAGTGATCTCATATGAAAAAAGTGAACAGGCAAGAGACTTTTCATTCCGTGAAGCCAACATCTGTTAATGTTTTTTCATGTTAAATGTTGCCAGCTTCTGCTGCTAAGATGACCCAGCTTTTCACCAGAAAGTGAACGGGGGCATGGAAGATAATTGTGTGTTGTTATGAACCTATTAAAAATAGCTTCTTAAACTTTCATAACCTTCTGGTGTTAAGCTAGCATTTTTCCACATGACTCACTCATACAGATTGTATTAACTGTAGCCGTGGGTAAGATTGTGCAGAGAGATCTGGACCGTGACCTCCAACGGGGTAATGAAAATGCATTTGGCAATGAATAAGGACTTCAGAATATTTCAGAAGGTAATATTTACTATAAATACTTTGTCTTAATATAAACCTGTAGATGGAGGGTGAGGTTTGAGTGGAGAAATAGGGCAAAAAGGAAAGTGTTATTTGATAATGGTTATGTTAACATTGTAAGCTGTCATCTGAAGTGGCCGGTCATCTTTGTTTTCGATGTCTTAAACATAATGAAGGCCAATCCACTTGTTTACTGCAGCCTGAAGAGCAGAAAGGATTAGAACAGCTACATTGTTGTTGTGGTTCTCCAGTTAACTTGAAATAAAGTGGGAATGTTGATCTGTGTAAGGCTCTTCCTGTCCTTCTCTCCAGCTTTGAAATTGGCCTGCAAGGTTTCTTATATGCAACACTCAGAAGAGGAATTACAGGTCTTGCTTTGTGGTGTAATTTTGCCTTGTGCACGTGATAATTTCAGTATTGAAGAGCTGACTGTATTACCAGAGAGCCTGTCTCCCCTTCTGCCTTCCTGCCCTGCACCGATAGCCATGCACCTGTGTGGAAGACATGGTGCTTCTGCAGTAGCAGGGAAGGGACTGCGGTCCCCCCTGCCCCGCCGCTTGGCGGTACCTGCTGGTGAACGGACAGTGAAGTCACTCTGTCCGCCTACACGAGGGCACCAAGATCCAGGTGCTAAGCCTGGGCTAGGCTGCTTGTGGCAATCCCACGTAGAAGGGTTAAAAAACACCATTTAAGAGTCATGTTTCAGCCGCACCGAGTCTAAGGTGTCCTGTTTGAGGGATGTAGCAGGAATTATCTGGTTATTATCCTGTACTTCTTGTAGGAAAAATTACCACCATCTCAGTGGTTGTGGTGCGACTGTTCGGAGAGGTAGGCTGTGCTTGTCCTCTCTTCCGTCAGTATTAATGGAAATGCGTGGCTCTGAAATTTGCTGCTAAGTGACTAGCCAGTTGCTTCTGCTGTGATATTACAGGGCAAGGCTTTATAGCAGCATCCCTCTTTCCATAAAACATCAGTTCTCTTGTTACACTACTCCAGGATTTTTGTTGATTGTCTCTGTTTGGAAAAGGGTAGCAATTGATAATTAAGTCACCTTTAGAAAGAAGTACCAAGCACAAATTGATAGTGTTTCCTTCTTAGATCAGCAGACACCCTGAAACAAGAGCTCTGAAAAAGAAATATTCAGTGCTTGCACTGAGTGTCACTTGAGGAAAATATTAACTGTTTCAATGCTGTTGGCAGTCAGCTGAGTGTTTATCCCAAATTGCTTCCCAGGGCTCTAGAGGGGAAAAATCACTTGCTATTAAAGACAGACCACTATGCATATCTTGAAAAACTTTTAACGCTTATAAGGTAACAAGTTAGCATACTGAAAATGAGTAGGTAATATACAGTAATGTGAATTTATTTTTATAATCTGCTTGAAGGATTACTGACTTCTTGTGTTCAACTGGTTTATAATCTCCAGCTGTTTTCCTGTGCTGTGGTTTTGTTTTTTTTTTTTAAAAAAAAAGCCTATACAGATTGTTTTCAGGGAGGAGGGGAGAGGCAAGAAGAGAAGGGG
Source organism: Chauna torquata (assembly GCA_013399475.1). NCBI lineage: Eukaryota > Metazoa > Chordata > Aves > Anseriformes > Anhimidae > Chauna > Chauna torquata. The sequence goes on from VXAL01018926.1 coordinate 522,975, forward strand.
AAGTAGAGACTACTCAGTAAAACCATAAGTGCATTTGGGAGAACTGGAGGAGAGGAGCAGCTCCTGTGCAGATGTCCCCGTATCTAGCTGTAACAGCACCATACCTAATTTGGTGTGAGTGGCTGCTGCAGCCTGTGTTCATGACTCAAATGTAGGCTTGCTATCTAATGCCAGGAACCACATTGTCTATCAACAGCACTACTTAAGAAGTGACTTAGCTCCTAAGCCAAATTATGAAATCAGTTCTCCTTAAGCCCGCTAGAAAAGACATGCAGAAATCTGCCACTGGCTCATCTCTGCTCTCACAGGAGACACCCTCACAAGCCCCACACCTGATTACCCTTATTAGACTATTCTCAGTGTGTAGGCTAAACGTTTTCTCTCATGTAGGTGGAAAATGGTAGAAAGGCAGGACCTCTGGCTGTGGGACTCAGCCCTCGTCAAAAGAGTACAAGCAATTTATCCTTTTTTACTTCTAGGCTGCTTGTTTCTTTGCTTGCCTGCAACTAAGCCAACTGAGCACATGGAGCAGGAAAGACTTTGTGGGGGTATTGCATGGCCAGAAGAGCAGGGAGACTAGCCTACATATGCTGCTTAGGTAAGAGCAGATAGAGAAGATTCTTAAAAGTTTACTACAGTTTTCCATAGTACGCAACTCTTGTGGATTGGAGCAATTAAACTTTAGAGTGCAAAATGTCTTGACTCGAAAGGATATGTTAATTTTTTCCCACCTTCTTAACTTTTTCAGGCTGTGTATGAGTACATTGGAATAATTGTTGGGAATACTTTAGTCATGTACAGGAAGAACTTTTCTTCCTCATTGTATCAACTTGCAGTAAGTATCAAATGATGTCTCAGCTCGCAGGAATACTGTAGCAAAGCTGAGACAAAGAAATGCAATTGGTATATGAGTCTCAAGTATAATGAACAAACATCTCAAGTCTGGTAAGTGTTGCCATGGTTCTTACAAAATGACCCTGTCACTTTTTCTTGTCTCCAGCAGAGAGTGTCCAGGTAGATGGACAGTATGCAAGCTGAATACGGAAAATATGAGAACAGTAAGGAGTTGATGAGAAGCTGTGTGCATGCACCTGTAGACAAAGGGAACCTCTAATTTAGGTGGCTAACGATGATCATGTATCTATATTGAAATGTTTGTCAGTTCAGTTAGTTACGTATGTCACTGAATTTCCTGCAGTGAGAGTTTTTAAGGAATTAGAATGGCAGTGGTACGGATGGTTACCTCAGATGAATGAAAAACAGACCCCAAAACTCCCAACATTACAGTGCTTGTGTGCTCTTGGAAGCCAGGGTTTGGGTCATGTGCCTGTGCTGCACAGGGGCAGATGGCATGTCCACTGATGCCCAGAAGAGTCCAAGATGTAACATCTTGGCGCTGCAAGTGCTAGGGACTGCATTTTTCCTTTTATCTCTGTGGGTGAGGCTCAGAGGAGTATCACCCTTTGGTTTCTGGGGAGAGATGCAGGGTTGTATGTGTTGTTTTCCAGATAGAAAACTTGTCATCAACAAAAGGGGGTCGGGTATGAGATGGGGTCTTAGTAGGTACAAGCAGCGTTTGTGCTGTGCAAGCTTGTACCAATTGCACAAGTCAGGGACAGAAATAGTTGTCTCACACTTTTTCAACCCTTTTGTTTGTAGTTCCTCTTGTGTGAGAGGGGAAAGAGTGAGCCTGAGTCTGACTACACATTCACCTGCTCCTTGTCTCCCCCCAGACTAGATAGAAGGGGCCTTGAGAGAAGCTGATGAAGCTGAAAACCACTTCTGCTGCATTGCCTTGGGTCACACTGCTGATAATGGAAATTCCTTCTTATATTCTTCCTGTACAGCTTTGAAACCTGCCTGTTGCAGGGACAGTGTGCTTGTATGTTGTGATGGCTTCTCTGTTTTATTTTTAAGTCTGTTTTGTTTTCTCTTTGACATGAGAATCCAAATATCCAAAGAGCACTTTCACATCTTTAACTTAAGTTTAAGCTAACTTAAACTAATCTTTAAGTAGGAATTTTCTCAGATTTCGTGAGGGTGCAGGAGATGTAGTTTAAAGCAATTTGCTGCTTCTCCCAATGCAGATTTCTTAAAGTTTTTATTACTAGTAGCAAGTCTTCAATTAGAAGCTACTTTTTACGTATTTACCTATTGTTCTGGTGTATGAAAGGGCGCTTAGCCCCTTATTTATACGTGCAAGCTAAGCAGTTTTTTGGTTTGTGAAGAAATGCATACGTAGTGTAGGTTCAGTTCATGATACTACAGATTCCTTGATTATTTCAAAGACTTAGAATTTCTTTCATAATGCTATCATCTTTACTTGAAAAGTATTTTTAACAAAGCCTGAATTCTTATACTGACTTTGCCTTGCACAAACAGATGTACATTCTGACTGTACTTAAAGTTAGGTATGTGTTGAAAACTTAAAGCAAAAATTCTAGAATCAACTTTGAGAATATCCATTCATTTGCAAGGAAGTATATGAACGAGCTATTTTCTTGACAGTTCTGGAAAGTATATAGCAGGTGGCTCTTGTGCATGGTGGACCCGTTTTCTGAGACAACAGACAGAATGAGGGAGCTGGCTAGGCTTTGTGACAAGCCAGGGGTCTCTGGTGTTTCTGACCATCTTTCAGAGAGTTTCCTTAAGACTCGTTCGTCTGTTGCAGAAGGTATCTTCCATCCTTCTGAACCCTTTAGATGTGTAGCTTGTCTTGCATTCCCTTGCTATTCTCTAAATATGTAAGAAGTAAACCTGTTGGCTTTTTTTCCTGTTTGAGTATCGTACTGTATATCGAGCATGTTGTGTGTTCACATCTTAGCAATATGCTTGGACATTTAAACTTTACAATGAGTTGTATATTATATAGTATAGTGTTCTTGCACTAGCGGTGTGCTACTAATCATGTGCTACACTGATTTGGCAAGTCTTTCCATGGGTGGGCTTTCCTATTTACATTTTATGCCAGTTTAGAGTTCTATATGCTTGATAATTTGTTTGGTAACTGTATTTTGTAATATATATAGTTTCTCTCTCTATATATATCCCTGTGAACAATGAAGTGAAGTATATATTCTACATATAACTTTTTTATTAGTGCATATGCTTTTCATAGCCTACGGTCTCTTCCACATTCTGTGCCCAAGTGATATTTCATCGATGCTTTTTAACTAAGAGTGTGTCTGGCAGTTTGCCCGTTGTGATTTTGCATACAGGAGAGTGTGGCCTTAGCTTAGCATGAAATCATCTCTCTTTAACATCTTTTATGGAAGCAGTCTGTGGCTTATAATGGGGAATGTTGCAAGAAAGCTTTGTTAGTTTGATAAATGTTTCTTTAAAACCATAAACAATCCTGTTGTATTTTTAAGTTGGCATTTCACTAAGTTTGTGGAAGTCATGAAAGCTAATACAATAACAAAAATAGCTGGTATTCTGAAAAGTAACCACAGTTCTGAGGATGTTGTCTGCATGACTTCTTCCTGTCAATGAATATGATGGAGAAGAACATTATGCATCCAATATTTTAGTTAGAAACAAGGAAGTGACCAAAAAAAAAATTCAGGGCAAACAACTTTAATTTCAGATTAAATGAATCTTAGGGAGTAAAGATGTATTGAAAGTTTTGCTGATAACAGACATGAGAAAAATAGAAGACACCAAATATTGTAACACCAGTGTAAAATGTAGGTAAGTTTGTCTTAACTTTTTAAATGACATTGTAGGATGCTTTTGGTGGAGGAAGAAAGTGTGTTCATCTATTAACTATCCCACTGTCAGTGGGACTTCAGTTCTGTTGACCATAGATGGGGGTGGGGGGGGAAATCCTGCAGTGATATTAATTTGATATTCTAAAAATATTAATTTATTTTGCAGATAGTTATTCTATAAAACTGTGGCTTGTCTGTCACCGGCTCTATCTGCATGCATCCTGGAATCAATAGTACATTAAGGAAACTGGTATGAGGAGGGGCAAAATTAATAAATAATGAATAGCAGGCTATACTGCTGGTGTTTCACTTCTGCTAAGAACAATACAAATTCTAGTGAAGTACCCATGTACTTTGTAACCTTATTAGACACAAAACCATTATCCAAACTATTGATGTTTTCCTTTAGTCTGTCTCTTGTTAAGATATACATCCTTGCAATCCTTAACTATGTGTTGACAAAAGAAAAAGCTAACACTTATATTTATCAGAAATACAGGCACAGCAAGAATATTTGTATTAGAACTTATCTGCAGTCTACTGAGAGACCAGGATATGAAGTACAGGGGTGTGGGGGGGTTGCTTTTAACAACCATTTTCTTAGCTTTATAAACAAAAGATGCTTGTGAAAAGAGATTTTTTTTTTGTGGTGTGCAAGATGTGAAATTTTAAGCATGAGAGCACGATCCTTGCACTTTAAATCTGCGTATTAATTTTTTTTCATTAGCTCTCTCTGCTTCCACATCCTGCACATTGCTGGCAAGCATGCATCAGCAATAAGACTTTCTTCACTAATGTGTCTGACATCTCTCTGAGATGTGACTGGTCAGAGCTGTAGCTGATTTTTTTAGAAGTTGGTTCCTTTCAAGCCATTTAAGCAGTTTCACCTGATATTACTTTAAATTTTCTATATAATGTGCTCTTTCGATGAATAGCCGTGTAGAATCAGCACAGGAAGAGCAAAGTCCTTGGCAATACCAGCTCAATTGCATCCGCAGATGAGGATTTAAAATTCTATGCAGCAGACAGTACCTCCAGCAGGCGAGTAAAAGGTTACTGCATTATTTTGCTTGTTTGCATCTGTAGTCTTTATCTACCCCAGGTTTTTTCATTGTGCAATTTGTTGTGCATGCTTGTACATAGACTGGAAATTGATTTAATAGAAACACGAATATCAAAAGGGCAGAGCAAGGTGAAGGGAGAGGCTCAGTTCAGCTCTAAACCAAGGGATGGGAGGGGGGGAGAGAGTAAAGGGGAGGGGAGAGAGAGCAGGAAAGAAATTCAGCTTTCAATGCAATGCAATAATGAGAAGTTTTTCTTGAATATATCCATTCAAGCTGCTTTCATGTCACTTGCATTTTTCTTAACCTTTTGATAAAGAGGATGCTGTTGAACGAGACAAGCACTGATAGCTCTATAAATGTGTCAATTATTTCAAGTCAGATTATCCCGTAATCAGGTTAAGCAGTTGAGTTAACATGAGACCTCCTACTTACAGAAATAGTATTGCATACATATCTTAAACCAATTAAAGTGAGCCTTTTATGCTATTACTTGCATTTTTATGTGGAAAGCAAAAAGTATAGTTATTGCATTAGTATTTCTTGCAAATTAGAAAATACTTCCAACAGTAATTTTGTGTGTTAAATTAGAGAAACATTTTTAACCAGAGTATGCTTCTTTTTAGAGGTTAGAAGACCTGTTTAATTCAAATGAGCAGTCAGACATAGTTTTGCCTTTTCTATGCTATTTTTTTCTTCTCAGAGCAAAGTCTCAAAGACTACTGAAACTGCTTATACTAGCTGCCTCTAACTTGTTTGGAGAGTCGGTTCTGCTACCTTTTAACTTTCTACTTTAAATTCATTCATGCTTGTTTCTTCCTAGGTTTAAATTTCTGTCGGCTGTTCCTAGGGTTATTCTCACTCACGTAGCTTTGTGGCAGCCATTCTTACTTCAGGATTTGGTAGACCAGAGTAGCATTTTTCTCATGCGTTCGGACTTTTCAAGATGACTTTTTTTCCTCCCCCTTTTGCCCCCAGACATTGCAAAAAGTCAGTCAGAGTGCAGCAGCCAGCCAGGTCTTGTTGCTCTCCTGCGTGACTGGGAGGTCCTCGTCAGGCAGAGGAGTTGTAACAGGTCGGCAGCTCCCAGTGCGAGCGGCAGCCTGCTGCTGGGTGCTGGGGCCGCCAGCAGCGGAGGATGCTGCAGGGATGCGGGTGCGTGGGGCTGTGCGGGGTGGGGCTCTCGGCTGCTGGCGGGGCCTCCCCTGGCCGGCCCCGGCTGGAGGCTGCGCTGCTTGGAGGCTAAGGCAGACCTGAAGTGACGAGAGCCACAGAAGGAAGAGTCAGCAAGCAGTGGGGGAGACTGCCATCCCTGAATTTACTCCTGTTAGGCAGCTGTCCTTCTCTTCAGAGCAGCTTACTTTGTAAACAGGGGAAAACGTACACATTTTTTTTAAAGGCGAGGTATCACTTGCTGATGAGACTGGCTGGCGTTTTTTTCTGGAGAAACAGGCTTTTTTTCTGCTTGGCAGTATCAATTTCAGCCAGGAAGCTGCAGAATGAGGCAGCTGGCAAATTTTGAGTGTGTATGGGACAGTACCGGTCCTAATTTTGTAAAGAATAAACTCGTCTGAACAAGTCAATGTGTGGCTGTGGCTGCAGCATTATTTCTTCTTTAATGAAGAGGCTGGGCTGTTCGACGTGCTGCTCCAATCTTCTGTCTTGCAGCCATACATCAGAGCAGTTGCAGAGACTATCCATTGGATGTCTCAATCAGCCGAAGAAGGTAACTATATTTTAAATTTTAAATATACCATTAAAAGGATGCTGTATAATTTGGACTTACATGATAAAAAGACAAATTTCAGATGTTGTTAGCAGTTTTCTTGACCTTGCAGTAGCTATCCAATATCATTTTGCCATTATCACGTTGTGTAGCAATAGAAATGTGCTGCAGTAATTGATTTTGTAATAGGATCAGGTGATTTACTGGCTGCACTGACAACCACTTGCTTGTTCTGAAACGTGGAGCACTCTAATGGATGTTTTGATTGCAGCCTCGAGTTGCTCTGAAACTGCTAGATGCTCAAAGATGTAATGTCTCATTTGTCAGAATAGAAACTTCTCTAGCTGTATTCTCCAATAACATTGGAAATTCATTTAAATCTTTTAATACAGACTCTTCAGATTCCAGATTCTTTGTATGATCATTTCTACATAGAATTGGAAATTTTTAGCCAACTTCATGCATGTCAGCTTATCTCCTTTCCTGATAGCCATTTAAATCACATTAACACATGTGCTTTATGTATTTCCTGAGAATTTAGTCCATGCCAAGCATAGTCCAAGGCTTAGGGGGAGAGTATACAACGATTCTTTGATTGCTATTAAGTGTTATATTTTGTTATGTGTTACACTTTGGAAGCACGTGTTCTCTGTCCCCTCCTCTTTTCTCTCCCTCTCTCTCTTTCCCCTCCATTCCCTTGGTTTAAAACTGACTCTATTTAAAAACCAAACTAAACAAAAAAATACTCCATATGAGAATATGGATTTTACTGTAGAAAAAAAGTTATTAGGAGCTGTGATCCAGTGAATGAAATTGGGGAGCTTAATTGGGTCAACCTTTTGGACCAAGCTGTCTTAGGCTGATAAAATTGAAACATGTTTTGTTAACTTAAAGCTTTTAAGACATGCAGTGCAGCATTCATCTCCAGTTTAATTGGGGAGTAGCATGAGCACAGAGTACTTTGCAGTGGTTAGTAATGGTTCATACATAATTCTTTCCACTTTAAAAATACATTCTTAGTCTTTATCCATTGTTTTGTAAGAATAAACATACCTTTGAGTGCTTGCTCACTTTTACATGGCATAACATACATGAATGAAAGCTTAAAAACAAACAAAATCCCCCAGTTATTGCTTTTAATTGTTGTTGTGCCCATTTTTGCAGTGAAAACTGTTAGAAAAAAATTGCATCAGGAAGTAAAAGTCTTGCATGGACTCTGTAGTAGGAAACAGTCAAAGATAACTTCAGTATGCTGAAGTTTGTTTGGCCTCAGGACATCAGTATGCTGTGTACAATAGGTGATTTAAATAACTAACAGCTAAGATCAAATAGGTAACAATTTCTCAAGTGATCATATATACAGTGATTTAAGTGGCCCTAAGTAAATTAAGGTGGTTTGATTTGTAATTGTTGAGCCTAATTACGACTAAGATCAGTGAGCAAGAGACATGATTTAAACCAATAGGTTTTAATTTTGTTTTCCATTTATACTTCAAAGAAGGTAACTAAAAGAAAATTGCTTCTTTCATATAATTTGGTACACCTTTTTCCTAACGAGGAGAATATGCTACTATTTCCATGTCTGCTCATGTAGTGTGTAGTTGGATGTTTAGCTTCTCAGCTGTGCTTTCACATAGTAAAGTGAGCATGAGTCCCCTGGCAGAAGTAGGTTTCTATTGCACCAATTTAGACGTGTGAAAGAAAACAGAAGTTCCCCTTTCTTCAGCACACAATAGGATTTTTTTGAGTCTGAAAGAACTGGTCATTGTACTGAAGTAGCAAAATGAGCCCAAACATGTTTTTTGAACCTGAAGAGTAGTGTTCAAAGGTGGTGGAGGTGGTAGGGACTGGGACCTCCCTGAGCTCTGCTTGCGGGATTTATTCGGTCACTATTGACTTCAGTGATTTGGCCTGGGGGGCTTAATAGGCATTAGGAAATGCAATGATTGGCTTGAGAGGAGCTAACTGAAAATCACTTCCATTTAAATGAGTTAACTGGAAGGTAAAAGTAAGTGTACATAGTTTGCTTTTACTTTTTTTTATGCATCTTTCTGAAGGTTAGCATACCCTACATATGAATTTTGCCACCAGAATGTATTTTGTAAAAGTGTTTTGTGAGAGAGATGATGTAATCCACTGTGTATTTCATTTCTAAACACAATGGTAGAGAGAATGAATTATGCTCTGAAGTTTCAGAAAAAAATCTTGGTAAATCACCTAGAAAAATAGTTGGAAAGAATTGCATTTTTCAGAGAAAACAGGCTCTTTTTGTAAAATATTAGTGTTTTGTGTGCAAAACAGCACTGCAAGATATAACAACTCCATGAAACGGGGAAAAAGTCCTTTCTGTTGACAGCAATATATTACTGAAATAGTAGTAAATAGCGATAGTGTGTTCTGCTGGAGTACTGTTGTGCTAACAAAGCTGCGTGAGTAATGGAACTAATTTAATAGCGGTATCAGGCGTGTTAGCGTTGGGCAGCATTGACAAATGCAGCCCTGGGGGTAGGGACATCCGGTACATGCTCTTAGTATTTTATATGTAATACTCTAATTATATAGTAATACTGTATTTATATACTACATACATGTAGTATTCTGATTCTAGGACCTCAGTGGTGCTCTAACTAATGAAAGCCAGCACTTAGCCATTTTTACGACTAGTGTTTTCTTCTTATTACTCGGCCGGAAGATATTTATAGTGGTAGCCACTACAATAGCTCTGAAAATGACTTTCTGGTTTTTAAAGAAATTATCATGAGAACTAAGCTTTGTGCTTGAGAAACAATTAGGCTAAACATTATAATAAACCTATATTAAAGGCGGGAAGAAACTGCCTTTATCTAAAATGGCATGTGCGCTGTTGAAAATTAACGTTAATATTTAGGCCTCAGCATTTGCCAAAATCGGTTTAACTGTGCACACCATTTAGTAGGATGATTTTGCAGGCTTAAAATGTTTCGTGTTTAAAGTATTTCCTAAAGTGTCAGCAAAAGGGATCTCCCAACAAACCGATTTCCTTTGTTTAAAATAAATAAATGTGCGAGAGAATTATATTGATTCTATGAAAATCAATGCTGCTAGTATACATTTTAGGGGCTTTAACAGAACTCTTAGAGGTGGTTCCTGGAGAAATACCGATTAAAATGATGTTTCCTGAAACGAATTCAATTTTTATTTTCTTTTTAACCAGTCTAGTTTAATCTGATTTTGCTGGAATGCAAAATACTAGATCCATGTGTGTGCTGTATAACCATACTACCTTTAGTTTTGTATAACCATGCTACCTTTTAGGGAGCTGAAAGTGTTACCAGATTGTGAATGCTTGTTACCAAGAGGGCAAATCACTTAGTCTATTTCCCGATCTTTCCAAAAATTAAGTGAATAAATCACTGTGTAATACTTCCCAAATACTTCAGTCCTTTGTTGAGAAGTTCTAATATTTTCTCTGTATTCTGGAAACTAAGCATAGACCTTGATTCCCTTCTGAATTAGCCTTACAATGATACTGGTACCACCTGCAGAGCTGCTGAGCTTTTGCAGACAACATGCAGTGTGTGTGAGAGTATGTTTATATATGTAAATATGTATTTATATGTATATTTATGTGTAAAAACACAATAGTTACAGTTGAGATTTGTTTTCTTGTTTGTTTCCAGCTGCCCTCCAAATTGGTGGCATTAGAAGTTTATTGAATCTGAATGTCAGGCTTTGTTCTCCCAGAAGTAAAATTTCTGATCATAATTCTGCATTTTAGATAGCAGTCCTAATGTGTCTAAGAGGAACCTGGCAACTCCAGGGCTAAGTTTAGCTCTTTAAGACTAATGGCTTAAAAAAAATAAAAATCAAAACCTTCTTTTATTGAAATGATGACTAGCTGTATTACAAGAGAAGATCAATCTATTTGTATACAACAAGAGAGCCCAATTTTACATTCTTAGGTCAAGACATTTAGTAAATTTAAGATTAGTTGTTCATGAAAGTGGACTTTCATGCTTAAACGGTATGTTGTACAAATGCTAAAAACTCACAGTTCCTCAAGTCTGTTTCTGTGGAGATACCAGCTTAAAGTATTTCAGCTGAGAGAGCCAATACACGTTTCTTGTAACTCCTTCAGTTGTGCCATCATGTCCACTTTCTGGGTGAAGAGGTTAGTGTAACTATAAAAACAGGAGAGAGGAAACTTGTTAAATTCCAAAGTATTGTGGCCTACGATTTCTAAGAATGAGTGTCAGTTTGTGTTTTTTTTTTTTAACTGGTGCTTCTCAGCATAGGTGGGCCATTCTGTCTGCCAGCAGCTTAACAGAGCAAGAGTCTCGGTCTTGTGGCTGAGAGACTGGAGGGGTGTGATGTGACCTGTTCAAAAAAGATGCAATCAAAAAGAGGAGAAAATGGACTGTGAATACCCCAGGGAACAAGTTTATCTTGAAGTAGCAGCAGACCTTTTCTTCTGAATAATCAGGAAGCATAGAATCTTCTCTTACACTGTTTGATTGAGGAGACGATGGTGAGGGTGAAGAACTGAAAGGAGGAAGCGTTCTGTGTGGGAGACAGCAGACATGCTGAGAAACTACCCGGGGAGGAGGGGAGAAGGAGTGAATAGACTTAGGGCCAGAGGAGCCATTCCGGTTATCTGGTCTGACCATCTGCAGAGCACAGCGGAGGGTTCCACGCCTGCTGCAGCCCCAAGCTAGAGCTTCAACTGCAGCGCTTCCCAGGCCTGCGGCGTTCCCGTCGTCCTCCCGATGCAAACTGTTCTGTGCCACAGAGCCCTAATCCAGCATCAGTTGTCTTGCTATCCGTTAGCAGTCTAACGGTTCCTTCCTGTATTAGTATTTCAATTTTCCTTGGTCTTTGTCAAGCTAAAATGGCTTCTCTCTCTTACTTTTTCTTTTAAAACAGCAGCACATTTTTTTAGTGCTGTTTTTCATTGTTGGCAAAACAGGAAAAATGATGACAATGCAGTAAACAGCAACATTTTGCAGTAAAATCCTATTACTTCCATTATTATTGGCATTATCAGGACAGAAATGTAAGAGAGAGCAATGTCCTGTTGCTCAAACTGAATTTAGAGGGGAAAAAAAAATCAATTTTGGAAATAGAATGAGATCTTCCAAAAGTAAGGGTAGCTGTACCTAACTGGGATGGTTTACCAGGTTGGTAGAGTTTTTCTTCATTCCAAGTCTTGATTTGGGTACGATCACTATCTTACTAACGGCGTTACAAGCACTACAACAGACAATCCTGTTAACAGTATTAAAGATGATGAGATTCCAGGGTTCGAATTAAATATTGCCAATTTTAATCAAACCAACTTTTCACGTACAGTCTTCATAACTCCTCTACTCCCCAGCCCCCCAGAAATGTTGCTTTTTACTCATTAAATTGTACAAGGCAGCAGCAAGCTGTGGAGAGAGAAATGTTATCACAGCAATAGAGATCTTCAGATTCTTGAGCAGAAATGTCACTGGGGCGAAAACAAACATGCATTCTTGGCTTGGCTGGTTTGAAAGGTCCTCCAAGCAACTTTTTACCTACTAGTATCTTAATGTTCCTGGTGTTCCTCCAAATGAATTTTCAGTCTGCTAAATACCAGACTTTCCCCTTCACGACTTCCTGCTGTGACTGCTAGCTTGTTGACTTTCAGCCTTAGTAGATGGTATTAAGGGATACATGAAGAATAAGGTTGACTCAGCATGAACCATTCTGGTCGTTCTTGCAACACTTTCAGCTGCTTAGAAGTATCTTATACCCTTGTAGGTTGAATGTTGTACTTTGCTCACTCAACGTTTTGATAAAGTGATTGCAAAGATTTTTTTTTTCTTGTATATTTTTTTAAGCTTGTGCTCTGGAGGTTTCAAATAGAAGTTTGTCCAACACTGCTTTTTTTTTTTGCTTCCAGTTTTAGAAGCTTTTTTTGTGTAGTGCAAGAAAAATAGAGAAGCAAAATTCTCACATACTGGTATGTTATGCTTTGTGGATAATGATAGAATTAAATTGTAAACTTAACAGCTTGTTGTCCACAGACTTCAAAAAATATTTTATTAATACATATGATTTTTCTTAATTCCATAAGAAGGCTCTTTTTATCATTATTCTCCCTGCTGAAGATGTCACTGATATTGTATTGATCCATTAAAAAGGTTTGCAGTGAAGCTTTTTAGTTGATGTAGGCTGTCTTTTTTAATTGTAGCCATGCCACTACACTGTGCAGAACACTTTAGCTAGGGTTGTGTCAGCACTTATATTTTAAAACCCTTGTTTTTATCAGCAACTTAATACTGACAATAAAAATTGCTTTGAGGAAATCATTGCAAGATCTTAGCCTTCAGAGTGAGTCAGTAACAGTTCACTGTATTAAAAACTATTCAGATGAGTCTGAGTTAATGAAAGGTTAGAACCTTCTTTTACACATGCAGTTTTCATCCATGCCTGTAACTACTGTTTTCAAAAAATCTTTTTTTTCTTTTTTTAAGGCTGTTTTCTTACTTGAGGTACTGTTGTTCAGCATCTAAAAGCAGCAGATTTCATTGCACCGTTCTATGGGCATCTCTAAGGGATTGACAGTAGCTCCTGAACCTATCTTGTTTTTGTGTTTTTCTTTCTCCTCTCTTCTTCCCCTTCCCCTTCCCCTTCCCCTTCCCCTTCCCCTGTTGCTCTGAGAAGGACCCAATGAGAATATGACATGACTCTCTCAGTTGTGTTGTTTGCTAGATGGGGGTGTGTGTACAAATGTATGAGATCTCTGATCCCACATAAGGAAGTAATGTAAGCGGAAGGGTGGGGGTTATTTTTCCTTGTATTAGAAACCTGAAGATACGGTGAAAGACTGTTTCTAATGTTGCAGACTAAGGCTGTTGGAAGCAGCTGCACATTAGATATCTACGCTGGCTCAAGATCCAGAGCTCAGTCCTGTCCCTAATGATAGGAGCCTAAATGAACAAACAGGACTTTGTTTTTCCAAGGCATTGTTGGTGAGCATGCCTAGCCTTTGTATGAAAGGGTAAAGCACTCAAGGCCTGCTTCAGTTTCTTCCTTATCCTGCAGGGGCATAGACTCGCATCTGACACTCTTCTAGAAGAGTGGGGACATCTCCCAGCTCTGCTGAGGAGCGTAGGCCACGGCACGATTGAGAATGAGAGGGAAGAGAGCAAGGAGGAGTCCAGTTCTGCAGAACTGGTGTACTTTGTCCTGAGTTTGGGGAAGAGAGAGACTCAAGTTCCAGAATCTGCTCCCTGAGTTATTTTCAGGTCTCAAAATTTGACAGCTATTCTGAAAGACCAGGACTGAAACATGGCTTTTCCTCCCAGCTGGTCCCAGCTCTGACTACTGGCTAGAGTCCTCTGCCCTTCTGCTAGTCTGTGGCTTCCTGGTAGAATGCTTTGCTGAGAAGGAAACGATGGGTTAAATCTCCCTCATCAAATTTTTTTCCAAGTGTGTGCATGTGTGTTCACTTTGCATCTAACTGAGATGGTATCTTTTGTGATTTGTTGTTGTTGTTGTTTTGTTTGTTTTAGGGTCAGGTGTTAGTGTGGTCATCAGGCCCTCCTGGGAGGGGAAAATGCTAAAGGAAAAAAATATAATCGGCCCAGATGACTGATTAGTGCAACAGGTGCAAATAAGAGGGAAGAGATGTAATACTAAAAAATTATACAAAAAAAATGTTGAAGAGCTGAAGTTGTACAATAACTGTTCTTTGAAGTCTAACATTGCTGTAGATACAAGTCTTGGTTTCACAGGAACACGATATCACATGTAAGTTCAATGCAGCTGACCTCGCTAAATCTATACAGGCATGTCTGCAAATGATAGGAAAAATTGCTCATTCACCTTATGTTTGTTGCTAAAATAAAGCAGTCAGCTACAAAATGTATGTACATACCATACCACTGAGCAACCTGGGAAATACGATGTATAATAAAATATGCCTGGGAAGCTTCCGCTGAATAACAAGGGGAAAAAAATATCTTAGTAAATACGTCTTGTTTGCACTCTGTGGGCATATAGAGGCCCTAGGGGCAAAAACTGATATTTGAGACTGTTGTAATACGTATGCAGAAAGAACTAGTGACTCACCCAGATTCTCACATCTGGAGTCGGGGAAAAATAATTAGATCTCATTCCCATCTTTTAAGCACTTTTTAACCACATAGTCTCTGTAGCGTCCCTTTTGTAGGAAGATGGACCTTATTCCTTCAGTTTCTTTTCTGACACTTCGCAAATACGCGGGTAGTGTCTTTGCCAGCCATCAGGGATTACGTGCCTAGTAATGCAGCTGTCACTTGATTTTTATGTTTATACCCCCCCCACCCCCGTTTTTGCTCCATCTGCTTGCCTGGTCACTTTCATTGTTTGTTTTCCACTTTCCCACTGTGCTTACTCCCAGATGCACAGTTGTCAGTAATAGTTAGTTTGTACCTTTTTTCCCATTTCCCCAAAGAATGCAAATTTCACCTTTCCTTCCTCCAGACGCCTACGCCCATACTCACGATTCAGGATGGGGAGTAGAAGAGGCTTCCTGAACATATCATAACTTAATGTATACAAAAGCATTTTCCGTCTGTTTTCCACCCACAGCCACAGTTATTTCTCACAATACTTGAGTGACAACAAAATACTTTCCGTAAGCAGGTTTAGTTAGGTGGCATAAATTGAGGAACAAAGGAAATGGCTAGCCAACACGGACTGAGTGGTAGTACAGCAGCTAGGAAAGCAGTGCTGTAATTTGTTTCTCTTAAAGCTATGACACCCTTTAATTTTGAGTGGCAATTTACTGATGACAGATGGGTCACTAATTCTTCTTTTCTACCTAGAAAGGTACCTTGCATAACAGTGGCAATTCAGGATCCTAATATGTGAAAATCATGTTGCTAAGTTAGTGCAGGACATCAGAATTAGCATGGTGTGCCAGCTGAATTTAAAAACAAAATATGAATTAGCAAGCCACTAATTTAAGTTAGTAATGTGTATAGTTTCTACTTGCTCCTTGTGTCCATTTGAGGCTTAATTTAAAAAAAATATATACGTATATGTATGTATATATGTACTTGTAGCTGACCTGCTGTCAGTTTTTGTTTTGGAGCATATGAAAGCAGCAACAACTGGCAAAATATATACATGCATACAAACTCATCTTGAGACTTTAGGTCTAAACTGTTCTCTCATTACGTTTTTGTAACCAAGACTTTTAAAGCTTGCTTATGTGTACATACACATTCGTAGTTCCTCCTTTAAAAAATTATCTTGTGATTAGCTGCGATCACTGATGCCTATGTGTGGGCTAGTCTTTAAGTACTTTATGCATCTTGCTTAGTTGTGCACACCTGGTATTTCTTCCTTTAGAAGAATGAGTAGTTAAAAGGTTTTGGCTGAACTTCATCTTTATAGAGCTTCACCACAAAGGTCAGGGGAGGGGGGCAAAGAAAAATAATACTGCATGTGAGGATAATTGTCATTCAGAAATGAAAAAATTGCACCTTCCCAGTTTGACTCTTACTAGAAACTTAGAGTAATCTTTCCCAGACTGCAAAGTTCCTGACTGTTTGGTGACCATAGCTTCCATTATGCAAGATGCGTTTTTATTTGTGAAGAGTGTTGATTCCTGTGTTTCAGTCTCGACTTAAAGGCATCCTCAGACATGCTTTATACAACATTTAACATTAATCCTTCGCTATTCTATAGTGCTAATTGTTTACAAGAAAATAACGTTTCCCAGTAGTGCATCACTTGCAAGTTCATTGTGGACCTATGCTTTTGTAAGTAAAGTAAAATGGCAACCTTATATCTGTAGAAAAAGGTATGTAAAGAAGCATGTTTTTGTTTGTTTTGGTTGGAAACCACATTTAATGGTTGAGCTGTTAGATTAAGTGGCTGGCAAAGGGGGCAGATATGACTTGGATTTTGGAATGTTTTGGATCCTTTATCAGCCCATGGCATGAAAAAAAAATCCCTTCTGAAAACCAGTGTGCTCCCCCAGCTTCCCACCAACCAACCAAAAACCAGCCATGAGCCCTGTTCTGAGAGAACAAATACACAAGATGCGTGATCGTACATTACAGACGTTAGCTCATTTTGTGGTGACCGTGCTTTCTCTAAGTATACCAAGCCAGATCTTGTACCTTGATTGTTGCACTGCGTCGGAATAAAGGAGAAGACTTTCAGAGTAGGAAGAATCTACAGTGTGGGACAGGACCCATTTTCCATGAGAGAGGAGGATTCTTTTATGCAAAGGTCCTGACGAGCCAATGCACAACAGGGTAGTCTGGCATTCTGTAATGGCTATTATTTATCCTCAGCTTTGCTATGGGTGGCTGTTTCTTCTCCTCTTGAATAGAGGATCTGCTATTTTTTTCAGGCATTACAAATACAGGGAAAATTAAACATGAAAGCAGACTGTAAAACAGGTAAAGAATAGCGCTAAGGGAGTGCAGAGCTATTTTGCTTTTTAACCTTTTCAGAGAATTTAATTAGGACATTTTCAGGCATTTTGTGTATGTTTGAATGCCGTGTTTGTTACATAGATCCAGGCACGTTCAGGATAAAACATATATTGAAGTTCTCACAACCAGGTCTTAATATGTACCAAGCACTTTAGCTGTCATTTGATGTACTTGATTGTGCTAGCAGCGGCAAGTGGATACAGGATTTGATCTTTGTATGTCAGTAGCTGAGGCTGTTTCACTCTGTGCTGGTACTCAAGGTGACTTTTTGTCTATGTAATCAGTGTGTTACAGAAGTGCTAAAAGCCGGTGGCCTCATATTCTTGTAACTTATGAAACAGGCCCTTAATGTGCATCCTCTTATGTCTGCTGATGTAAGAAACACGCTTCTAATTTCCTGTGTATGCCATTGGTTACTAGAAAAAGTGAAATTTGAGGAGTCAGTATAGGATTTACTGAGCAGTTAAGAAATTTCTTGCTCTTGATAATACAAATGTATCATTAAGAGATGCTATCATTAAGATTAAAAAAAAAAAGTGGGGTGGAATTAAGATTTCAGTTATTACAGCCTAGAATTGTCCATGTCGGGATGATACTGAGACAGAAGCTTCTCTTCCCTTTGGAAGTTGTCAGAGCAGCTCTCCTGTCTGTAGTGTCTTACAAGGTAACGGTAAGATGGCTAGCTGTGGTATTTCCCAACACACACTAAATTTTATGAATTAAATACAGTGTGCCTTTTGGAGGAGACTTGAGTTCAACTGTTAAATGACTTGTAAGACTCTCTCTTGTTGATGCCAACTATGCTCTTATCTTGAGCAAGAAACTTCAGGATAGTTTGACATGTCAGGAAATGTATAGTGTAATTTTTGTTTTGGTTGGTTTTGGTGTTTCCTGTATTAAAAACGCTAATGATCTTCTATACCATGAGAGTGTAGAAATGCACTGATTTCTTGTCTTCACCTGGAGTCTTATCTGCTGCTTTGGGGAAGACAAGTATTTCATGCTATGTTTCTAAGCACGTTCCCCTTAGTAGGGAAAGGTTTAAATGGGAAAGTAGTGCATGTATTTCAAAACACCACCAACTGATAGAGGAGAAAAAGGGGCATGAAAAATGTTGCCTGACTTTGGCAAAGAAAACTTCTGTTACTGCCTCAGATCAACTTGTTTTCGATGACAAGTTTAATCCTGTTACAGCAATATTCATAATGAATTACTGTTGATGTTCAAACCTCATACGGTACTGTAACATAAGCACTGCTTATGGTGGAACATAATAAGCCAATCCAGAAAGCAAAAATTTATTCATTCTGTTACTCAAACATTACTCAAGAAGTTTGTAATTAAAATGGTTTCATATATCTTCGTGTTATCCTAAATTGTGACCATAATCAGCACAATAACGTCTTTTATCAAGAAGTGTGTGGACTGAACATATAGGTGTAAGAAAAAGTACACCAGGCAGTTATTCAGGCAGTTTTTCTTGAGAAGAGGACTGGATTTCATTTGAACTGTCTGTAGACTAGATCTCCACATACTGAATGAAGTGGTTGCCATTCCAATGCCTGTAGTTGATCTTTGACTTACAGAATGAGAATTCAAAGTGTAGGAACTGTAGAAAATAATGCATACAACAAGTGCCTGCTTGTGGGAATAGCTGAGAAATAAAAAGGTGATGGCAGTTCATTGGCTGCATAGCTCTTATCAATTTATTTTAGCCATTTCATCTGAAAAGATTTTGTACTAGCAAGCACAGCTTTGCAAATGTTTGGCAGGTTCCCTGAGCAGGAACATTTAGATAGTTGAGTACTTAAATCTTGTGCTATCACTTGCAGAATGATGGCTAGTGTAGATGTCCTGATGACATACATTATATAAGGTGTAATTAGGTGGCAGATGGTATCAAACTTCACTTGCAGTTGGCATAGTTTTTTGAGGAGGAAACAGTAAGGACACACTGGTATTTTTGTTCTTTATTTAGCCATGTCTATTCACAAATAAGTTTTGATGCATTTACTCATGCTATTTGAGTGCAGCTATACCTTTTGGTTTTAAAAAGCCAGTCCTCAGTTGGCCAGTTAAGCTATCTTTGATGCTGAGAAAGGCAGGTAAAAATGTTGTATAAACTTTAACTTCTTCTGTAATGGGTAAGTTTACAATGGTTACTGTATCTTGTCAGGCCATCTAGCACAGTAGCAGTACTGATACTCCTAGAACCAGGAGTCCACTATTTTCCACAGTAAGACTTACTGTAAATATAGGCGAGTAATACATAAAGACTTTTATCTTCTCTTTGGTTGGTTTATATTAAAACTGATGGCTGGCAAACAGCCATTGGTATCAGGTACATCTTTGCAAACAGAACACTTGATTATATTTTCATACAATGATTATAGTACAGCCTATGCATTTTGTCGGGTAAAATTAAAAAATAAAAAATAAAAAATTAGGTTTTACAGAATCAAGAAACCATGAAAAACCAAATTGCTGTCACAAAGTCAAATTTTTGTTTTTACCAGTTAGGAGAGAACCTCTTATTTGTAATCTTCTAATATGAGTCTTGAATTTGATTTTGCTTCTTTAGTCAGTAGCTCTCATTGGATCCTGGTGTAAATCTGTAATACCAGCCCTAAATAACTGAGTTCTTGTCCCATACAAAGCTGAATATTCTTTTGCCACATTCCCACGATGTGAAATTGGGCTGTGTTTTGCAGCCTTTACTTTTCAGGATCGTACAGATTTACAGAAGCATATGTTGGATGTGACGAATAAAAGGACTTCAGAGAGTCACGGACATTTTGATACTTGCTTCTAAACACTGCTGTTAGCTTAGGTATTACTTTGGCTGGTTTAACATCTTGTTAGATTTTCCATGAGGAAAGTCTTGTTCTAACGGTATCAATAAAGTGCTGCAAGGACAATGCTGCTTGGACTCCATTATCAACTGTTAGAGAAGCTTTAAATATTATTAAATTAAGGAATTGAGTTTTCGGCCTTTGTGACAGTGGTCCTCTTCTGGGCGCACAAAGCCAATTTCTCTTGAAGCATAAAATAAACAATCAAGTACTAATGTTATGAAGTGTCCATTTCTGCTTGTTTCAGCTGTTGCTAAATATAAAAATTGATATGCTGGAACACTTGCTCCTGAGTCGTCGTCGTCTTTTTCCAAGCCCTGCATAATACAGTAGATCAATAATGCACTTTCTTGGCTACAGGCACTGAACAGATCTGATCCTGTTTACTCTATATCTAGTAATGAATTATCTATAATTCGTCTGAGACCTTATATTGTATAATTTATTCCACTCTTCATATTGTTTTTTCCTTGCTATCCCCTTATACTTATTTCACTTCTAGTTTTATGCTGCCACATCAGCCTGGAATATTCTCAGTTGTGACACACTGCTTCTAACTTAACCTTCAGATTTCTCTTCAAAATATACTTCTCCTCTCATTTCATCAGCAAGTCCCACTTTCCTGTGTTAGTACTTCTGATTTCTCTACTAGCAGAGGAATGAACAAGCAAATCTATCCCATTGCAAGCAGCTAATTGTGTATCTTGATTTTACATATTCTTTTCTTGGTGTGCGATTTGCAAATTCTGCTGAACAAAACTATCCTTTACAAAGTATGGATGATGGACTCTACTGTGCAAGAGAGACTTGCTTCATTGTCTCTGGAAAGTTACGTGTGTATTGGCAGTGATACATCCTAGTTAGTATTTGTCAAGCGTATACTTGGAGAAGGGATTACACTTTGTGAAGGGCAAATTGAAGCATCTGTATTTGGATCTCATGTTACATACTGGGGATGAAGTTCACTGGTAACCAGTTTGGAGGCGACGTGTGCATATTAAGAAGCAAACTCCATAGTTATGGTACTCCTACAGATCCTACAGCCTTGAACAGAGTTCTCACAAGTGTACTGAGGCTACAGAGCATTGGCTGGTAGCCCCATGAGCCATGGAGTATTGTGTAGTGGAAAGAGTAAATGTAATACGTAAACAAGCAGGGATAGATTCACCTCCTAGATTCTCTTACAGGATATGTTAACACTTGGGAGGATAAGTCAGGCTTTCCTCCCCGTCTGATTTTTCTCTAGGAAGACAAGCAGAGCTTTTACATGCCACTTCATTACCATCTTTCACTACCCCTGCTGTCTTTCATTATTACTATTGAAGCATACAGCCTGTATGTGTGTGGTCATTACATAAGCAAATAAATGAATGGTCAAAAACAACTACACATACTTATCTGAAGATTCTTTGTTTATTCTAAGATTTTGGGCTTCTTATCAAATGTTGTAAGCTTATGGTAACAAGTCCTTTATAGAATACAAATGAATGCATGATCCATGAGTGTTGATTTTTGAGGGTTTTATGTTAACTGCTGACTGATTCCAGATCACTTTGACAGTAGTGCACGGCACTGCTGCTACCAGAACAGGAGAGATTCAGTTGGTGTAGATTGACCTGCAGTTTATTTCCTCTACGTTATTACAACATCTGTGAGTATCAAGTCTGTGGCTGTCTCTGTGTTCAGTTGCGATCTTTCCTGTTGCAGCTTTTTGATGAGGATTCGATAAAAGCACCCTGTACTCCTGAACAATGATACTGTACTTTGTAGCTAGAAATGAATAGTTCTTCAGTCATGCTAAATTTTTGCATCTTCATGAAGCATTTTACCTTCCAATCTCTCCCACTAATCCCTGTTTTGTTGGAAACAAACAAAACGCATGAAAGTGCTTGACGATGATCAGTTCCTTGAGGGGTGTTTTAAGTACAGAAGCACCCCCACACACATCTGGTTGTTCCCTGGACAGTCCAGCAATTTCATTAACCTGGAAGGTATTTAGGAAGGATATTTTTTAATAACGGTCAAAAGTTTAGCTTTTCAGTTTCTTATTTTTGATAATTAATATGAATTGTCTGGCTGTCCTACCTGTATGCCTGCATTCTCAGGCTCTCCATGTGTATAAACAGATCACTTTGCATTCTGCTCGTAGTTAAAGAATGGAAGATTGTTCTCTCAGACCTTTCTGGAGAAGTGAATAACAAGCAGTAGCAGAACAGAAGCAGACGCGTGTGACATAACTGTAGCAAACCCACTAAATTCTTTATCTTGGAGAAGACCGTTTTTCAGAGTTACAGTTGTGGAGTGCATGTGGCCTTGCATGAAATGTCTCCATGAAGTCACTGATGAAGGGATTGGTGTTACCTTTGCTTATTGTTTCAGCATATTTGTAGACGTGGTTTGTATTTGTTAGACTTAATGAGGTTATTGTAAGAACCTAAGCAAGTTAAACTATTTTGGGGGTAAAGTATTCTGGCCAAGTAGTAAATTGTGTGTAAATCTGCTTAAGTAGGAGTAGTAGCAGTAGTTGGACTCTAAATGTCACTTACGACTCATCTGGTTCCTCTGAGATGTATGTTATTTCTAGAACTTGGTAGTCTGTAGGTGCCAGCTTCTTTCTAAGACTAGAGTTGAAATCCTTGGTTCACTTTCACTTGGTCTTATCAATATGAGGAAGCTGTGAAACAGAACAGACCATGAATTTGAAGTGAGCTCTTAATAATTTCCCAAGTAGATGCTCTTGGGCTGTAGTGGGCATTCAGGTCAGATTCGGCTGTGCTGGTCGCAGGTTACAGCCTTTGCCACTTGTCCTGTCCCCCTGCTGAAGGAGACTGTTCATGTCTCTAATCTGTTTGTGGAACTGCTCGTGCGGTTGCTTCCTAATCTATTTCAGGCAAAAGAAATCTGCTTAGCTAAGAATTTAAACTTCTAAGCTAGCCTGGCTTGTTCTGACTCAACTGGATTAGTGATGCTTATGTACGCAGGTATGCTGGGGGATCTGGTTGGATGCAGTTATAAGCAGCTTGGGGTGGGAGGCTGGGCTACACCTCAGTGAGAGTGTATGTGTGTCTATGTATACCCATGTTCTTTCTAAAAGTTTATTTAAATAGCTTATTTAATGTGTCAGGAAGCGTATCTTGAAAGCAAAATAAATCTCGTACAGTGTAAGTGTGCTGGGGAGCTTGCAGAGCACTTGCTTTCTGTTAGCTGCCAGTCAGTACCTACTCTAAACTATTTTTCTGTATACATGAGTGCTCTGTTCACAGTTTTCTCTTAATTCTGTGAACTAGGATTTCCCTGCGATGCTTATTTTAGTCCTAGTATTATCTCTGGCTATAAAAATTTCAGCTAATATTTCAGATCCCAGTGGAACTGAGTGCACGTAACTAAAAAGAAAAGAAAAGACTAAAATGATTTTTCCAAAACATCTGTTACAGTACTGCTGTCAGTCTCTTGAGAATAAGTTATATCGTAAACAAGCCCTGCCAGAAAATCTGCTAAAGCTTTCTTTCACTCTTCAAAGAGATGTCACTAAGTTCTCTTGCATAACTAGGAGAATTTCTGTGCAAGCTCATAAAAAATCTCATGCTTTCTTGAGGTTGGTAATGTGATGTCCACTAAGTGAACCATTTCTTGTTGACGAATGGTGCCTGCATCTGAGCTGTTCATCAATAGTTCTGTGTTCGAGGTATAAATGATAGAACACCAATCATCCAATCGGTGTTCTTTCACCAGTAGCAGAAAGACCTAGCGTTGTCCAGCCTGCCATCCTGCTACTGTGAGTTGAATCTTTTCCAGATTTTATGACTCTCCAGAAAGTTTTCTGAATGCATTCAGTCTTCTGAATTTGTCATCTGGGGCTGAATGGACTTTGGATCAGATTTTTTGAGTCGTCTCCTGTCTACTTGTAACAAGTCCTTTAAAACCGCGCCAAATCTGTGCACTTAGGACTTCTTCCTGGTGAGCCTCAGAGCTGAACATGGCAGATGTTGCTCTGTCTGGGAGAGTTCCACCTCCCAAGGAGATGTGCCACAGGCTTCCACCCCCCACCCCAGACTCAAAAATCACAGAATGCGAGGCTGTATTTGGGCAGTCTGTAAAAACCAGCTTTGGGCCAGAAGTTCCAAAAAGAATCACAAGTGCCTAACTTTACACTAGCCAGTACTTTTAAAACAGTCAGTTCCTCAAAAGAAGTCACAACCCAGTGTGGGAGCTGCTGGGAACAGCCATGGTCCTGAAACAGTTGGTGCCTGCAGTGTCGAAGCAGTTATTTCACAGGTAGAAACAGGATACCTGAAGCACCTAAAAGAGCATGGGGGTTTCACGTCAATGTCTTCTCATGAAGATGGGTTATCTTAGTAACATATGCTTGGTCTCAGTAGTCTGAGTAGTAAGTGCAGATCTGTGGGCCCTGTTGGTGCCATTACCCCATGTTAACTGCAGTACCTTTGAGGATGGCTATGAACTCTATGGGAATGGGTTTCAGTATATTAACACTGCACTGAGTAGGAAGTATGTTCTTGCCAGTCTTTGATAAAATCTACAAGTGATATCATTAGGAAATAAAAGCATTTCTCAAAGCCTAGTTTTTTTTTTTCTTGGATTTATATTGGAGAAAGAAAATTTGTTAGATATTTCCCAAGTGTCGAGATGATAGAAGTGGAAATGTAAATACCATCGTTCAACTGTGTTTTTTGTATCATGACGAAATGTATACCTAATCATTGCTTCTGTTGAGCAAATAGCTGACTCTAATGTCCTGGTGAGCAAAAAGTGATTTTTGAACTTTGGACAGAATGGTACCATCTGTTAGTCAGCCTTGCATCCGAGAATACGGAAGCACATGTGTAGATGATAAGAAAAAATTAAGATAGAAACAGACTTGAAGGCCATGAGGGATGAATTGGACTTCACATTGTCAGTATGGCTTGTACTGGGTTCTATTTTCCTCAATTTAGGACTGAACCTTTTGAGAAGTTGAGCTATTTAGTGAGAGGGAGCCTTGCAGTTACTAAAACCCTTTTTAGGCTATTGGAGTGAGAATGATTACTGTAAGGTCCAATTTACAGGCTTCAAGCTGTGCCTGTCGTCGGACATAACCTAATCAGCCAGTTTTTCCAGTAAGGACAAATATAGACACCCTGTTTTTGATGGTGCTATGGCTACTGCCAGCCAAAGTATTATTCAGAAAGTCTTCCAACTTGGCATTATAACAGCAGAAACAGTTGTAGTAAAATACAACTGCTAACAGCTGGAATGTGCCACACATCTTTTTTTATGTGGTAGTAATAAAAACACATTCTGAATTAATTTGAAAATGGCCTTAAAATTTTGTTTGAATAAGTTATTTTAACAGTCTTCTTACTGAGCAACTTTTCTCTGTTAGAAAATGACCAACCAACCCAGAAATGTTCACTATCTGTTCAGTGCATCCCAGAGCTCTGTTCTTTTGTGTGGCCAGTGTTAGACTCTTCAGGCTTCCTTCCCTATGATTTTGGGGCTGTCTGTGGCATGCATGAGATGGTCTTGTCTCAGAGGCTGTACTGTATCAGCTGCTTTGGATTTCCACCTGTTATCAGCTGTCTGACAAGTCTCTCGTTGTGAACATCAAGACACCTTTCGCTAGGGCCAAAGTAACTTCATCTACTTGCTTCAGAAATGTGCTGATTTCCAAGAACTGCACATCAGCTCTGTGGGGTAGCATCTAACCTTTGCAACACTGTACACCTGACATAGCAGCAAGGACGGACACCGGGTCTGGATGGGGAGTATTGCGGTCTGTATCTGATCAATACAGCTGATGCTGTTTAGCTCTGGAAGGACAGTGATTATTCTTCATCTGCGTGCATCTGCACTTACAGCACACTTAAAGTCAGGAAGGTGAGTTGGCCTGTACTAAAGGTGGGTCAAGACAACGACATTGGTGCCTCTTCCTGTTTGCAGCTGCCATTGTGATGGGTTCACATTGCGAAGCCCTGTGTGCCTTCCTACATTAGCATGAGAAGCGGCGGCTCATACCTGCAGCTCTGGCAGGCTGGTGGTTTGGTGAGACAGCAGTCTGTATAGGCAAGACATGCTTACGGTGGAATTTTTACTGGCTGCTTTGAAGACATTCATTTAGAATTGGTAACCTTTGTTTCATGCACCATCAGGCAAGTGGCATACGCATTTAAAAAGAAAGGCAGAAGTGGAAAATGCTTTCTCTGAATACTGTCCATCTTAGACTTAAAGCAATCTGTTCGTATTTGGAAAAGGATTCTGAAGTGCCTCTTTAGATCTTTATGTATCTACTATCAAGTAGGAATCGAATGAGGGTCTAGCCTCATTTTAATACATACACATTGTCCAGAAGAAAGGAGGGAAAAAAAGCTCTGAAATATTGAAAACGTTTACCTGCTGAGTTGTTGTCTGGTAGAGTGTTTGGTCATGTTAGCAGCTGATGGATCAGAATATAAAACCAAAGTCTTTGGTTGTCAGCATTCAGGAAAGGATAGGGAATAGAGAATAGATGAGATGCAATTCAAAGGGGGAAGCTGTTTGACGTTGGCATTATTTGGTCTGGGGACTTGGCCTCTCCACCAGCTTTATAGTATTTGTGCTGTATCTACTTTCTGCACAAGATGGGGTGAGGGTAAGAAGTTCTTCTGCACTAGGTAAGAATTTGCTGTTATGGTCAGTTCAATCTGAACCACATTATGTTGGAATAATCTCTGACAGATGCATCAGTTCTTCCTAAAGTGAGTTTAAAGCAAGCTCTTGTCTGCATACAAGAATTGTACAAAGAAATACACCAGAGTATTTAAGGACAGTAGCACTCTTCTCTATTCCTGTTGTGATTGTCATGTCATTCTGCGGTGTGGATGGTGCTAAATTAATATCACGTACATTTTACTGGCACAGCTTTGTTCATATGCCAAGGTGAATTAGTTGTGCCAATGTTATCTGTATTCATGTGGAGAGGAAAGAGAAAGGAGATATAACTAACTTGCGATTAAAAAACTGCATCCCTAGCTTTTTCCTGACCTGCACAAAATAACGTACCTGTTTGTTTCTCTTGACTTCCCATGCCAAGTTCAAAAGACAGCAAGCTGTTGGACAAGTGAGTTGATTTAGGTCTTTAATACGTGGCTTCTGTCAACCTCAGTAGCCAAGTTTAGATCCATGATACTAGCAATGAAACAAGGCTTGCTTTCATTGAAGAATATAGCTTTAAGTTTATGGGTAGGTGTTCATTTTGCAGCGGTGTAAGATGTTAATCACGCCCAGGCTGGTACCTGCCCTGGAAGGCTGTACAGTCTGCTGTCCTCAGAACAGGTCATGTTAGTCGCTTTTAATCCAGCGCCAGCAGCATCGTGCCAGTTTGCTCTGACTGGTGAGCTTGTTGACTTGCCTGAATTTGGGTGGGTTTGGGGGCACTCAAGAAGTTAACTGTAGGCGGAGCTTCGCCAGCAATATCCGGTGGCAGAGGGGCAGCAGCATCTTCAGTGGCATTAGTCTCAGAGGAAGATCTCCCTCTACAGCCTGTTATTTTATGCAATCGAGTTATGACCCGAATTTCAAGTTTTAAGAGTGTTTTTTTTTGCACAGGCTGTACCAGTATCTCGTTTAGTTGGTAGTTCAGTTAAATGATTTCTTTGTTCACTCTTTCTGTGGTCAGTGCTGCCCTGTCTTGGACTCAGCTCTTCTCACTCCTTGTGTTCACAGCACCTTTCTGCAGCAGCAAAGTGCTGTAAAGCAGGAACACAGAACACTTGGTCGATTGCTTCATGGGATTTGAAAGAACACTGAAATGCCTCCCTGTCCTTAATATTGTAGGCCACCTAATGTTGTTATCCAGGTACCTAGTTTCATCTCTGGTCATGCAGATACCCCACATTACTTTCCCACTAACAGAGTTTGGCTGAGCAAATATAAGTTTCCTTAGGTTGGTAGGCAAATGCCCTGCTGCTGAACCATACTGCTTAATCAGTTACTGAAATAAGATTCTCGGAGAGCCATCTTACAGGCATTAAACCAATAACAATAATTGCAACCATTTCCATTTCTGCAGTGGAGCCTGCTAAAAGCTGTCTGGGCAGGGGCCAGATTCTTTTAGGCAGGTTGGGTTATCATCCTCCTTCAAACCTGGCAATCACACATGCTGTTTGTCAGCAAGTGCCTTGTTGTACTGCAAGGTCAGAGCTTCGATCTGCTGCCGGAAAGCTTCCCAGTGACGCAGAGAACATAACACTCAGGAACCAACGTGTGGAAAGCAGTGTTCTGGAGATGCGAGGTTAATGAGAAGACATTTGCCACTTTTAATACAGTGTGGAGACTGTAATTGTATTTTTTTTTCTTTTAAGCGAAACACTAAGAAGGGAATTTTGTTCTGCTGTGTCCCAGTAGTATGTGACCTTGTTTTACTTACATTTTTCTTATGCTGAAGATGCTGGACATGCAAACAAAGCAATATATTAACAGATTTCAGCAAGTCTGGTAAATGCTGCTATTCTTCCTTATTTGTATTTCTTGCTTTTATTAAAAGGAAAAAATTGGAGGTCAAAGACTTCTTATCAGATGTTGATGCAAAGGCATTTAATGAGTTCATTGACTAGCTCTGAATGAAAGTACATGTTTTTTGAGTTCATCTTTGAAAATACAGTATTCAGAATGGAGCCAGTATTGCCCAGCGGATACTGCACAAAATCTGATTGAATGTACACCGTTGAATACTTCATAAGATATGAATTCAGACAGTGAACAGATAGATATTCTTCATAAAATATATATTACTCCTTGTTCTTTTACAGCAACCTCACAGGAATAGAGCTGATCAGTATTTTCCCCCCAAAATAGTAAAAATACACCAGTGTTAGTATCTTGTGTTTCTTGCATGAAGTATATTTTCTACCCCACCCTGATCCCCAGCTACCTTTTCTTATCTCAGAAATTCAGTTTATAACTGCTGAACTGAGCCTAAATAAAAAAAAGTCTAGTGTATTACAGCTTTTTAATCCCAGCTGCATTGGCAGTACTGATAGAATTACTAGATTTTTTCCTAGCAAATTAGGTCTACATGTCAGCTGAATGCTATAGGTAATAGTCCTTCAAACTTTTTTAAAGAATAGGCAATGGAAAATAGAAAATGAAAATAGAAGTTTTAGACAGTAGGCTTGCCACTGTGGATCTTCACATGGAAAGTGTTATTAGTGGTAGCTTGGCAAGACTTGGGGATTTTTTTTTCCCCTTGGAAAAAACAATGTAGTGTTAGTGTTAATAGATAGCTCTTTAATCTCTGGTAGGCTATTCCTTATTTGTACAACAACCTGATGATGTTTTCTAGAAATTCAGACTGAAAACACTAGTTTTTAAATGAAGCTGTATTTCTTGATTAGCAGTGCTTGAGTCCATTTACAGGCATGTTGGACCAGGGGACGTTCTATGTCTATTTAGGTTTAGAGCTGTTAATATTATTGACTGGATGTTCAAACAGTGGTGTTGCAGCTTATGCACCAGAGGTGCTCTGTCCTTAATGAATATTGGATAAACCTCCTGAATAAAGGAAAGGGAGAGGGTTTTTTATAGTTGTTTTTCTTGTTTTTTTTTCTTTTTTTAACAAAGTTGTTTGTAGAGGAAAGTTCTTACAGTAGTATTTTCAGCATTTGCTCACTAACAAAGAACATTTGTTTTTCCAAATTAAAATTCTGAATTTAGTAAAGAAAATATAAAGTACTATAGGAAGTACTACAAGGTGATTATATGGTGACCAAAATTTGAAAATACTTTATTTTAACCTTTCAGCTAAACTTTGTTTGAAAATGAAACTTACAAGACAAGGAATAGTGAAGGGTAGGAGGAGGTGATTGGAAGTACAACTCTAGGAAGTAGGTGACAGTAAATGTAGGTTGTGAAAAGATTGCCCATGTGAAGAACTGAAAATGTAATGTCCCTTCTGTATATTCCCTGCCCCTGCCTCCCTTCCTCCCTCTCCCCCAACATAGAAAGTAATTTTCCAGTTACAAATACAGTGTCATGTATAGGTGGATTTCTCCTATAGCTGTTGTCTTGTTTCTATCTGGACAGAGAAGAACATGCGTAAAGCCTTTGTCTGTACCACCTGGCTGTATTTTTTTTTGTCATTTTATTTCTACCTTTTTTTGGTAATATTTTTTTCTTCAAGATAATGAGTACAGTTAAGTCTTAGCCTCGGTTCTGATGCAGAAGCTTGTGTCAGAACTGAATAGAGAGAGAGCTTCTCATGGCATAACCTGCATTGCTTCTCCTTTACTTCATTAGTCATTATTAAGAGGCTATACTGTTTCCAGCTTCTTGAGAACATCATGCTATGCCTTAAAACTTCTTGACAGTAAAGGAAGATTATTATTCTTGGTACTTAGAGGTAAGATGGTTCTGTGTGCTATCTTTAAGAGCTGCCTGAAAAGGGGATATTTAATTTTAAACATTTTAATGGTTCAAATACAAATATTCTTAAATTCTAGTCACAACTCTTGATTCACACTTTTCTTAGTCCTGTGGCGTTTTCCTTTTTAACCACTGGAATGTTTTTCAGCATAATGTGTGTGTGTGTTCGTTTGCATGTGTGCTGTCATTACACATTAGAGCTGTTCATTTCAAACAGTTCTGACATAGGAAAGAGTTTAGTACTTGGCATTAATTCCAGCCTCCCCCCGCCCCCATTTAAACTCAACTAAGTTCAGTTTAAATTTAACTAAATGCACTTGCTCTCTGTCCTCAAGGTCTATTCCCCCACTGCAGCTGAAGTTCACCTTTTTTTGTCCATCTCTTCTCCTGTGTGTTCCAAGTTAACCTTTTTAGTTCTGTATGTCTGCCTGTTTGTGCTGCACTTCTGCAGCATTTCAATTAGAGCTTCTGCCCAAGAAATCATGCTACCATTTTGCCAGAAGCTGATACCGGCCATCTGGTAAAATTGCAATTCGCTATCAGTAAAACCCATAATTTGGGGAAATGTGCCCAAAATGACTTTTATGAGTAGTGGACAGGAAAGAAACAGAGACAGAGAAGTCATTTGGGTACTCTATAAATCACTTTGAGGTTTTTAGACCAAGCATCTTAATGGCAGCACTCTTGCTGCCAAATGCTGTTTTGCTTTTACCTTCAAATACTTTGCATTAATAATGAGCAGCTCTGCTTGGAAGTTATTTATGTATTGCTCTTACGATAATGCTTTGCAAAGCAGCACCGTGCCAGGTAACAGACTATGTGAATGGGTTCGTAAAGCAGTTCAGCATAATGTATTGCTAAGGTCTGCAGGTTTTTCCATTGGAAATGTATCCCTGCCCAGGGGCCACGTTCAGCGCTGTTGCGGATGCTGAAGAAAAATTTACAGTAAGGTTGTTTTGGCCGTGCCAGCTACTAGCCTGTGTGTTAAGTGTGGTGATCTTGAAATAACTCTACAGTGAAACTAAGCACTTCTTGATCAACAGTCTGGTAATGCGTTTTGCCTGTGTCACTGTCGGAGCGGAGGGGAGGTGACAACAGCAGCTCCTGCTTGTGTGTATTCCCAGGCAGAGGCAGCCAGCTAACTGTGCTCTGGTAGCTGGGCTTGTGCTACGTGTTCTGCAGCTTTTAAATGCGTCTGTTAAGCTGAGATGGAGTATTTTTCTAATTTAAGACTTAGTGGTGATGAATTTACTATCTTCCTAGTGAGCTCTTACAGTGAGTAATTATCCTCACAGTTAATTCCATTTGGATTTTTCTAATTTCAGCATTCAGTGGCTGGACCTTGCTTCTTGTCTATTAGATAAAATCCCTGTTCAGCTAGATACTTAGGAACAAAGTAGTTGTTTCTGCATGATAATCACATTGCCTGTTTACTTAAAAATAGTGCATTACTGAACGACTGCTCTGGGTTCCGTTCCTTCTGTTGGGCTTAACTTGTTTGTTTGCTCAGGAGAGTCATCCATGTTATGGCTACGCTCCAGCACGGCTTAACTGGGGTTACTACTAGAAAGCAAGACGCAAGCAGCGTGATCTTCCTCTCTCCTCTGGCTCCTTTCCATAATGCCTCGATCTGCATAAAAACATCCTAAATCGTTGTTCTTCTAGGCAGCTGCGAAGGTGTCTTACAGCTTCGTCAACAGCGCTGCATACAAACTGACCTTGAGGACGTTTGATACAGGCCAGATAGGCCTTCTGGTCTGAGGGTAGAAAAGCATGCATAAGAGGTGGAACGTGATGCTGAGTGCTGTGGAGATTTGAGGCCAGCTTGGAAATCTGTCATAACTACCATAGACCTCTTTAGCTCCCTTTTGGGGAAGGGGCAGGAGGAGTGAATCCAACCCCCAAATTTCCCAAACCTATTATGTTTTAAGAACTGCTTAGTGTCCTGCTGCACTGTAAGAGCTGTCACCCTAGTTGTGTGACGATTTGTGGTGAGTTTTTTGAGAGAAACTCTTTATTACATGTGTATTTAGCATGAAGTAAGAGTTGGGATGATCATGTTTCTACATTTTTAGGCTTTGCAAAGTAGGCATGCAACAGCATCTTTAAATTTGAAAACAGTATAATTATCTGCCTCCTTATTTTTCTAATCTGAGAATTTTTCAGCCCACGTGCTCTTCTACTAATGTAACTAAAGATACTCTGTTTATGTTGCTGTTAAGTATGATCTGCTGTTGGTTTTTGGCAAGAAACTCCTCCTTATTAGTATGCACAGAAGGCATAGTTTAGATAAGACTGAAATATTAACAGAGAGATACTTGCTGTTCTAAATTGAACAAATGAGCATGCTTGTGTTATAGTGCTAGTAGTAGTAGTAGTATAGGCTTCCTGTAGTAATCTGTTTTGTGAAAAAACAAGTATTCATTTTAAAAAAAAAAGTGTATTCGTTAGTTATGCAAGGTAAACTTATTTAGAAAAGTAAAATTAATATAAGAACGCAAGTTGCGGTAAAACTGTCAAAGCACAAAGGATAAGACAATCTAATTGGAAATTACATGCTTTACGTTTCTAGCTCAGAGATCCTTTCAATGAGAAAAAGAACACTGCTTAATATTAAAGATTAAGTGGCAGCGTGGAGGATTGTGCGGAGGACTCTCCTGTTTTATGTTGTTTTCAATAGCTGCTGGAAATCCTGGCACCCTTTAAACTACTCCAAGCTTTTTGCTGCTTTTTATTTTCTGAGAAAAGGGGGAGAAGCCTTTCATTAGTCACTCGTGATAGTTAACTTGTCATGTTTTACAGATTATTCCTTTTTTCTTTAAAGAGCATTTAGTGAAAAGATACACCAGCCATCTTCTGTATAACAGTTATTATTGATGTAAGTACTAAAAATAGCATTATTATTTATATGAACACAGTAAGATCAGTCACAATACTCATCTCCTATTGTGGATTGTTGCCTCCCATGATATCTCTCAAGGATTTTACATGATTTTATTCTAAATTATATCCATTTACTCTTCTTGATGAA
Organism: Chauna torquata; assembly: GCA_013399475.1. Lineage (NCBI taxonomy): Eukaryota > Metazoa > Chordata > Aves > Anseriformes > Anhimidae > Chauna > Chauna torquata. Next base: position 556,192 of record VXAL01018926.1, read on the forward strand.
AACAACAATACGAAATTAAAAATGAGTAACTTTCGGAATCTTACTGTTGGTCTTAGCTTTCTGGGAGCTAAGAGGTCTGGGAGCTAACTCATAGTTAAAGGATTCTTGGTAAATAGACAGGAGCTCTCTCCTTCTTCAGTAACCCTGTATTTGTGTTGATAATTGTCAGTTGCGGTATGGCTTTTGGGGAAGAGGACTTAAGATTTTAATTTGATACTGTTTTCTTACTGCTAGGTGATGAAGTCTTTCAACAACATCCTCAGTGGATCACTTTTCCATTTTCCTCTTATCACTACCCCATCCTTACCCCACAGTATCTTGCAGTACTTCTCATTTTCTTAATTATCAGGTTTTAAGATGTTTTAAGGTAAAAACATACATCGTATAAAACACTATTCACTAATTTCTTGATATGGTATTTTTCTCCTTCTTGAAACAAGGAAAACGTGTACATTTTTAACGCTTCAAATACAAGAGTGGAGGCTATGAATTACTTGCAGAGGAGTGTTTATAGAAAAGATCAGTGGTTTCGTCTCTTCCTATTTTGTGTTGATGGCTTTGATTTTGTCAGCAGGTCTCTATTAGTGCATTTTATAGCATGATTCTGTGCAGTACAGCATTAAGAACTGCTACAACTGTAACTCAGATGGAATTTTTCTCTCCAACAACTCTTTCTGGGTTATGTCTCTTCTGTGTAAAATTTTAGCCAGAGCGTTTTTCCGGTTTTTGAGGAGGGGAAAAATGGGGTTGTGGTTTAGAGTGTTAAGATCTGGCGTTCCTCTTGCTGTTGTGAAGACAGACAAACCATGGAATATGTTTTAGCTGTAACTGATCCAAATTGTGTGGGTGCACGCGTGCCTAGGTGGCTGTGTTGCTAATGAATCCATGTGTGCCCTGCCGGTACAGAGCAAGCAAGCACATTGTGCCTTTTGCAGCTTTTCTGACTCTGCCTGCAGACACTGTCTGTAAGAGTTAAGGGAATCTGTCTTGAAGAGACTGGGCTTTTACCTTAATGGCTTAAGAGTTTTATTCACCCACTTAAACATGCAGTACAAAGTTATTTGTTTCTGAATAGAAAATGGGCATTAAAAGCTAATGTTCTGTGATGATGTTGAAAGTGTACAAATGAAGATCATGTGGAAATACTATGGAAAAATTGAATGTAAAGGGAAGAAAGGATAGATCCATAAAAAGAATTTATTCTCCCACACTAAAAGGACAAAGATCTATTCAGCAGAAAATGTTACCTTCGATTCAGTATTTGAGTTTTAAGGAAGGTTTGGACATCTGCAGTTTGAAACCTTTGTATGAGTACGGCTGAAGGTCAGAAGAATGCAATGATTGCTGGACTCTTGTTCCGTTCGTATAAAATACCTTAATCTGTATAAAGCTATTAGACATGATCATACTTATTCTTTAGATTATGGTAAAATGTGTTGACTGCTCGAAGCTGAAGCTTTCTTCTAAGCTTTTGCCCATGAAAGGTCCCAATTCATCTTCTACCTCTGATATTTTCTTATCATGCCGCTCAGCTGAAGCACTGATAAATATATGCAAATTCCCATAGTAATTACTCATGTTTCTTAAAGTATTTTTTTGTAATCTTATTGTCTGGTGGGTTTTGTATGCTATTTCATATTTTATCCTGTATTATGTACTTTACCTGTGTCTACTAAGGGAGTTAGGATTACATGATGGATCCTCCAAACCCCTCTTTGTCCTTCTAACTCATAGTTAAAGCTAAGTTTTCTTTAATTGCTTTCCTGTGTTTGTCCCCATAACTGATAGCAAGGGATGTTGCTCTCTTGTACTTTTTACTACCCACATATCATCAGCTATCGTATGTCATTTAAATTCATTTTGTGTGGAATTGGTCATAATGGAGCAAACTGTGTGGGACTGAAAATAGCACTGCAGGCTAAAGGGTTTTCGGAGATGGAGGTGTAGGATTAGAGAGGGGGCTGTGTTAAGAGGCAGTCCTGGAAGACTTTAAGTTTGGATGATGAAGTAGGGAGAAAATGCATGAGGTCTGGTGAAATAAGATTGTTGGGTTAATAGAAGCAGGTGAACAGGAGGGAGAGACACCTTACAGTTGACCACATGTGGAATTGTCTTTGTTCAAAAAGAGTTAGGGGGGGAAGTTAGGGCACAGAGACTTGATGAAAAGTTTGAGAAGGTAGATAAAAAGTTGGGGCCAGATTATAGTAGGAAGGAGAGGTAATTAAAACTGTCCACACAAGAAGATTAGAGGCAGCTGGACTTAATTAAATTTGCACAGAAAACCTTAATTGTGTTTTTTTTTTAGTTTACTGAATGCTTAGTCTAGTTTTTTGTGTGCTGTCAGGCTTGTGTTTGACATAAGTCATTAGAGGAGCACTTTCATTTTAGCGTTGGTTACTTTGAGTGTTTTGCACTGAATAAACAACATGAATTGGTGGTTAAAGTATCTAGTGAGAGTGAATAAGGGAGCAGGGTAATTTCATATCCAAAAAAAAAAAAAAGCTGTGTGCTCCTCTACTCTATCTTGTCTGCTGATCAGTTTTGAGTAAAGAAAAAAGTGGTAGCAGAGATTTGCTGGGCAAGGCAATGATAGGGCAGGAACAGAGAATCTTTTTAGCAGCTAATTTGTTTGGACTTGAGGCTGTGAATTGGCTGGATGAGAAAACTGGGGTGTGTATACCTTTGGAAGAAGTGGCTTATCATTCTTAGAAAATGCATGCATACTTGTCTTTTTGTAGAACCATTTGTTTTACCTCAAAGTTATTCAAAGTTTTTCAAACCTATGTGTTGATCTTGCTCAAATCTTTATTTTCTGCTGATAGAAATATAGAAGGTTTGTTTGTTTTCTAGTTCTCCACAATATATTAAATTCAGATTTTTTTGACTAGAAGAAGCCATTGCTATGACCCAGGTTGCCACCCTGTGTAATGCAGCAAGACTAATCTCCTGTAACTTCTGTTTAAAGCTCATAACTTTATTTTAAGGTGTGGCTTTATCTGAATTATCTTGCCTTCATTAAGTCCTTGCATGAGGGTAGTTGTCTGGTACCATAACCTATAAAAGTGGTGGATTCTCCATTTTCTCTATTAGTATAGCTTGTGTCAAGTTGTTGCGTATTGGTTGTCTTGGTTTGTTACTTGGCTGTTCAAAGTCTTTCCCCTATGCAAACTTCATAGCCGGTCATCCGATCATTATATTGCACTTTCTTTTTACAGCACGTATGCTGCTTGTGCAGTTTTCTGTTGTCAGCTATCATGGCCATATGTTCAAAATTGTTTTTTGCCTAAAACAGGATTCTCAATCTTATCAGTGTTATTTGTTGGTTATTTCTAGCTGTTTACTGCATTTAGTTCTCTTCATATGCATGTTTTTCAAATGGATTTAACAGTTCTTAGGTTGCTGGCAGCACTGATGTGTAGCCACCCTTAGGTGCGTTGCCCGTATCGTATTAGTTTGGATTTGGATCAAGAGCACGCTTTTAAAGCGGAACTCCTGATGGTCCGCACTTGCTCTGCAGCAGAAGGAAAGCACAGCCATCCCAGAGTGCCCTTTCAGGTGAAACGAAACCAGAAGGTGTGCTCCGGCCCTGGGTCAGAGCTGGTCTGGAAATAACAGCCCTCTGCCCGGCTCCTCGGTTCTGCACCCCCGGCCCCTGCCGCACGGCTCCGCTCGCTAACGCGCACCTCGCTTTCAGCTTGGGCAAGCTGCGCTTACAGGGGTTTGATTTTCTTTCAGAAGGCAGATTGGGGTGTTGAAACAGAATCATAGAAGATCCTTAGCTTGGGTGGGATCCTTCTTTTCTACCATCCTTTTACCTCTCAGTTATAATTCAGTGTTATTCAGTGTAATAAATCTCGATTTTTTTTTTTACTGGTTTATTTATAGTAGTACGTTAGGAAGGATTTAATCCAATATCTACAAAAGTTTTTGTTAGTCTAATTCCTTGTCTACCAAAGCAGTAATCTGAAAAATATTTATTCCGTAAACATCCAGTGCTCATAAACCATGTTGTGACTGAGATTTGCCGAATGTAACTGTTCTCTTTTCACTAATTGCTATCCTGATCAGTATTAGATTAGTACCCAATTCCATCTCTCTCACTTCAAAGGTAAGTCTTTATAACCTTTACAAGTTTTGCCTCACAAAACAAAACACAACACAAAACAGCCTCTCTACCCCCATCCTGACCGACCTCATTTCCTTTCCTTTTTTTTTTGAATTACATTTTCAAGTGATAAAAAGGGAATAATAGAAAGACAGCAGTATGTATGGAGATTTCCTGGTATTCCCATAATTATGCTTTTACAGGTTTAAAAATGTTTAACTCCTCTCGTATCTACTAGAGGGATGGAGATGTTTCGGTGGGAAAGCGAGACGCGGAGTGCTCGTCTTCCTCTCAGTACAGAGTAGAGTCTGTTGTGGCTGATAAACCTGAGGAATTTTCCCCATAGTTTCCCAGTGTTGCTTGGCATTTCTTACAGGTGTTTTTGAGCAACTGGTTTTCTGGGTTACTTTTTTAATCTCTGCACATGTAATGGATAAAGCTGAAGAATTCTGCATAAGCAACATTTAAAGTTGAACGTAGCAGGAGGTGTGTTCATCAGCTCTGAATTCACTGTTGGCTCCATTCTGGGACTTCTGTTTTCCTTAGCGATTCTTTGTATTTTGTTTTTCCATACAGTGACCTGCTGAAAAGCGTTAGGAGATTTCCCTGAGTTGCATGTTAGACTTGTTGACAGAGTTCAATGAGTTTTGCATGTGTATGCATACGCAAGCATTGCCACTGCGCTGCCGTACTTCGGTGCCCATGTGGATATCTCATTGCAGTCTGAGGTGGTAGAAAGAGCAGCAGCTTCCCAGTACAGCTCTGCTGATTTAAATGTGGGGCTCAGAGTATACGTGGAGGAGGCCCAGTACCAGATAAAAACACAACATCTTAGTTCTCTGGTAGTCCTCGTGCTGCAGAATAATAATCCCTTACTGTTACATATCTACCTTATATATGGAAATGATTGCATCTTGTGTATTAGCCGGCAGTAGTTAATTCTGAAAGCACTTGTGTGACAGAAGGCAGCTTTAATGTTTCAAATCTCTCAGATAATGTACATCCATCTGTGCTTCAGCAAATGTATCACCTCTTTGCATATTGATGCTTTCTGATGTAGCACTGCTTGTAATTAAATTTTGATAATGCATTTTATAGGCTTCTGGAAAAAACAAGTTGTTTGTTCATTTAGATACAGAGTAAAACTGAAATCACGTTTGACTGAAGCTAACTCTGAATTGATGGTCACTGCAAAATTGGAGGAATGATTAAAAATATATAATAGAACTAGCATATGCTCTTTTTTGATTGGCTGGAATTTCATTTAGGCATATTGTTAGCAGTAAGAATAGTCATTTTTGTCACTTAAGCAGTTAGCACAATCTGATGCATTTTATTATATGTTTATTATCTGATGCATTATTTTAATGCTGACCTTTCATGTTAGTTGCTTATAGATAAAAATGGAAAGTATGCTTTGAATTATGAAAACAGGTGCAGCATTTACAACTTTGTCCTGAACAGATAGTTGATGCATATATTTAATGCTGTTGATACTGAAGAATGTGTTTAAAACTTAATCTTCATTTGTGACTAGAGAATTGTTTGTGGTGGAAGTTAAAATTGCTAGATTGTGAAGATGTAAATTTCTTGTATGGTCATCTTTTAATTATTGATTTTTAAATGATTTCATGCTTCAAAAATCCAAACCTGTTCACTTTTTGTGAGAAAGATGTACTGTTGAAAGATTTACTGTTGTTAAAATGCCTAAACTACATAGCAAGCCTGATAAATAAGTCGTACTAGCCTCAGATTGTATTCACAACCAGATTTGATTTATTTTATGAAATGGAGTTATTAAACATCACTCAAATATGCTAAGGTTTTGGGGGAAAAAAGTTAAGTGAAAATATGTCTCCTAGAGTGCTCTCTTAATGGCATCTTTCTCAAGTGCTACTCGCTATGTATAGAAAATTAAATGCATTTACTTCTGATGCCCCTTGCACTCAAGGTTGGAGTCATTAGCTTCTGTTTTGGGTCATGTGCACCCCGGTGCCCTACTGTTATTTTTCCACTGGTGAAAGCAGAAGTTGGCACAGTCTCTGCTATTTCCTTCGTGTCCTTGCCTTGACACGTGTAGCTTAATTGTCTTTTACTGTTAGCTTCTAGTTCATGGTTTGGAACTAATTGCTAGTGGACATTCTCGTGGAACACATTTCAGCTTTTGAGCTCATGAGGATTTATTTGGGGGCAATTGTCATCTGGTTAAAGATGTGGAAACTTGAGAACCATGCCTTTGGGATTTAAGCATTGCCTCCCAGTGGAAGAGGAGACAAGTGTGCAGAATCCCATCTTTAAGTCCTGCTCAAAGCAAGACTTTAAAAACATCTGTAAGTGTGTTTCTGTGGCTTTTACATTACAACACAATGAAAATAACTTGAGCAATGGTTTGTGGGACTTTCCTCCCCCCTCAGCAATAGGTTGAATGTTTTATAAAAATGTCATGGAGCAAAGATGGGGTTTATCTGTTGCAGACCTCCATCATGCAAGGCTCTAGGGGTTTTTGGTCTGATTTAAAAAAAAAAAAAAAAACCAAAACAAAAAAAAAACAAAAAAAAAAAAAAAACAAAAAAAAAAAAAAAAACCTGACAGGTGGTAGACTTTCTAAAGACATGAAGGTTTTTCTTTTCTGGGTATAGGGGTGGGAGAAGACTTGGCACACCCCTTGAATTTAGGGGAACTATGTTCAGGAAGTGCTGGCTTTGAAGGAGAGTTTGTAGTACTAGAAAACTTGATACCAAATTTACGACATAGCTAGACAGTGTTATATCCCTCTGTTCTTGTATCTTGCTTGCAGGCAAGTGTGTAGCTGAATGTGTTGTAGATGATTTGAAAATTGCATCCTGATGTTTGGCATTAGTATTTTTCAGTTTCCATTAATGTGCACCCAAATTGAGTAGTCTTTGAACTCAGTCTTATATAACAATTCTTGTGGCTTGTTAGATTTTGGAGAACTTTACTGTTAACAGTGATTTTTGGCTAACAAGGCACATGCTGTTTCTGGCCTGCAAGGGCTGACAAGTGATGTGTGCTTGTGGCCACTGGGTGGCTCTGGCCAACTTAAGCCTTGGGAGTGGTAAGACTGTACTTTTCAGTGGGGGCTCTTTTTTTCATGCATCTAAAACAAAATCATAGTAACAAGGCAGGAAACTTTCGGTTATACCTGAAAGTATGCCTAGTCTTATGAGGTAGGACCAAAAGCAAGTCATTAATTGTGAGTAAAGTACAAAGTATGTAATTAAATGAGAGGGAAAATGTAATGCCATTTGAAAATGGTCTTTGTCTGGTTTTGAGCAAATATCACATAATTTGACCTTCTGCTGACATGAATGTTGAACAGTTCTGGTGGATTTTCTAGAAGGGCAAGTAGTTCTGAAAAAATTCTGAATTTTGCAGCATCTGGTGTTTACAGAGATCATGATCAGACTATGATAGTAGAAATGACTTTTGCTACAAAGTTGACACAGAACTGGAAAAGCTCAATCTGAAGATGTTGAAATTACTCCTCATTGCTTGGAATTTGAAGTTGTTGGGAGTAATACAATGCAAGAAGTTTTTAATGCCTGATGTAATCAGAAATGTAGCTTGTAACTTCCCACTTTCTTTTTTGTCTCCTTAGAATGTGAAAGCATTTGCATCTTCAGATAGCCTAGCCAAGGTCCAAGAAGTAGCAAGCTGGCTTTTGGAAATGAATCAGGAACTGCTGTCTGTGGGCAGCAAGAGGCGACGAACTGGTGGATCTCTTCGAGGTAATGCTTCCTCAAGCCAAGTAGATGAGGAGCAGATGAATCGGGTTGTAGAAGAGGAGGAGCAGCAGCAAAGACGACAACAAGAGGAGCAGCACATTGGGAGAAATGGGGAGATAGGAGGAGAAGAACCTGGATTTGATGACAGACATGAATCCCAGCAGGAGCAGTTAGAAGAAAATAACAATAGACTTATTACAGTGGATGAAGAATCCAGTTGTAACCAAGAGGAAGATGATGATGAACATGCTGGTGATCAAGAGGAGGAGGTGGAAGAGGAGGAGGAAATGGACCAGGAGAGTGATGATTTTGATCAATCTGATGACAGCAGTAGAGAAGATGAACATGCTAACAGTAACAGCGTCACAAATTCCAATAGCCTCATGGACTTGTCCATTCACCAGTCATCACCATTCTACATAAAGACAAAGGTGAGAAACTGAATCTTTTTTATTCTTAAACTTGGTTAACTCTGGATTTTGGAAAATAATTTGTGTATCTAAACATAAAGTTTTAAAATGAGGCAAAGATTTTGTTTCCTAAAGAACTCAGTTTGTGGACTGCATAAATTCTTAGTAAACTATACTGCTCTAACTGTTAATAATCAAAATATTTGCAGGCATTTGACATGAATAAGTACTCTTTTTAAGGAACTAGAGTTCTGAAGACTGTTTTCAAAAGAACAAGTTTTTTTAAATCAGTATTTTCGTATGCTGACTCAGACCCTTAATAACACCCAGGTTATTCATGATATTTTCTTTCTCAAAGCAGGCAAGAAAGAAGGTAAGCAATTGCGTGTATGTGGTGTTCTATGAGATCTAGTTCAAAGTGTTTGTCATGAAAAGCTAGTGTGGAATATTACAGAAACCTTAAGTTCTTCCTTCTAGGCAGGTCATAGTGATTTTGTTGACAAAATATGGATTTAAAAGAAAGTAATAGCCAATCATTCATTTACAAAGTCATTATATAATGCTCTATGGCATCTTACTTGAAAGGAGCTTGTAAGTTGTGCTCAATCACTGTTGAGAATTTCCAATTTGCAACAACAATTTGAAAATAAATATTAGCATTTTATTGTTACAAGTATCACCTAACATTTTAGATCCTGTGTTCATTACTAGTTCACCATGTTTTCCAAATTTCTCAAGAAGAAGGAATTGCGTTAATTTTGAGCAGCAAGCGAAAACTAGAAGAATGATGAAAGCAGTGATACTGCCTAATGAAAGGGAGGAGCAGGCAAGTGGCCGTGTGGATGTGCATTGTTCCTATGCCTGTATGCCAATTTCTTTTTCTTAATCATAAACTGGTAATGAAACACTTCGCCTCTTCCCACCTTTCAAAAAACAAAACAGAAAACCCTCAAATTCTTACCATGTACACTTTTTTTTGAAAACTGATGTAAAACAAAATAAAGAATCAGTTAACATAGGTTAACAGGGCTCACTATTTGACTATGAATATAAATGTATTGATGGAGAATCAGTCTTGAAGATACACTAGAACAAGTAAACAATGAATATTTGCTTCTTGAAGCTACAGCAATATGTCTTTGGTATTGCTGATTAGTATGTTGGATTTTTTTTAAAAGTCAACGTTTTCACAAGTTTTTTAGAAAATGATGTAACTTTATAATTCTGCTGTTCAGGCTACTGAAGAATATGCTTTCTAATTTGGAATGAAATAGTGTGACGCTGTCACATTTCATGTCATTCAATTAGTTTTCTATGTGTTATTTTTAATCTGATGATTTGGTTTTCCCAAATTTAGTGTTACTTGTTGGTGATTGTACAACAACTTAAATCCATCCAGTTTGGACTTGATACTTAATGTAAGAGATGTTGATACTCAAAAATACATTTAAAGTCTCTGACTTGGAAACTTTGTTCTGCTTTGTAAATAACCATACTTAAAATATTTACAGACTGAGCAGAATATAGTGGTGGTCAACTCTGAAGCTTTTTTATAATCTTCAATAATGAATGCAATTTAATTTTTTTTTTTAAGGCATGTTTGATCTAAATTGATGTTTCAAGGAGGTTTTGCCTAAAGGAGCTTGTCTCAAAGATTTTTGTATAGATGCACGATTTCTATGTTGTCTGATAGTTGCTTTACATTTTGTTTCCATGCAGTGCTGGCCATTTTCGTCTGTGCTGTGCCCTCAGGCTGTGCACCTGCAAGAACTGTTTGGGGAGCTAGGTAGTTGAAACCATCTTTGGGATTTGTTCCTGATTCATGGTGTGACTTTGTTTTAGAGTTTTAACTGTATACCTGAAGGAACAGCACAGGTAGAAAGCTGCTTGAGCTGCCACTGCTCTAGGTCATGGTTATGCAGTAAGACAGGCATAATGCAGCATTAATTCTTACCAAGTAATAAATAATGCTCAATAAACCAAAATTTAACCATAGGAACACATTCTGTGATAAGAAACATTGTAGAAATACAGCTGTGCCAGAGTATGTTTATTTCTACTCTGTAATTCATACATGACTAATGAATATGCTGCTTTTGAGAAGAAAAAGGGTTATTTGTGGACTCATCAGCAGTGT
>VXAL01018927.1:9813-20709 GCA_013399475.1 Chauna torquata
TGCTTTACAATGTTAAAGCTGGTGTGTGGCTTTTTGTGTTTCCTGTATCCAAGAATTGCCCCATTAGTCAGAATGAAATTAAAATAAAATAAAATAAAAAATAATGAAAGAGAAGGATGAAAATAATAGAAAAGCAAAAGAAACCACAGAGATTTGGAGATTCAGAAGTTTTATTTTAGGTCATTTTTTTCTTACCCTGCCAAGATCACAATCTAGCAATCAAGACTAAGACAGAAGCATTGGAAAAGCTATTTATCTACAAATGGTATTTCTTAGATTCCTAACACTGTGTTACCCTAAAAAAAAAAAAAAAAAATGGGATGCTTAAGAATCAGTGATGAAAAACAGGCAGTAACTAAAAAGATACTGAAGATTTTTCTCCAATTCAATTGGATGGGAGTTCTGATCAAGTTTTGTACATCTTGAAAGTTTTTTCATCTTTATCCAAAAACATGGGATCTCCTGACCTCATGTGTCAAACACCGACAGATTGACTAACCAACCCAGAAATGCTATTTTTATATAAGCAGGTTTCTTTTTTTCTGAGAATTGTTTAAAAGAGTCTGATCTGAAAAGCACATTGGCAATGTCCAAGTCAGTGAGACAGATGGGATTTTTATATGGTCAACACCATTCTTTATTAGCCAGAGAAGCTGTGAACGCGAGGCTACTGAAGTGAAACAAAAAAACTCCCATTGATTTAAGTCAGCTTTGTCAAGCTGAAAATGGGGATATTAGGAGTACCCCTGAGACAGGAAGCTATTTTAATGGTTTAACCCAATAAAAGTTCACTTTGTTTTATTTTATTTTATGGCTTATTTTGTGTAAAAATATTCCAAATTATATTATTATATTCCTAAAACAAAATCCCTTCAAAATAAATAAATAAATAAAAAAAAATGGAACATGCTTACATTAAATTTTACTGATAAATAATCCTGAAAAACAAAGCAATCTATCAATCATTTCCAATCAACAAACCCTAACATTTAATCACAGGCATATTCACACTTCAACATGGATCCACTTCTGTCTTTAATCTCCTAATTAATAATTGTGTTTTCAAAATGCAGAATCATGAACAGTCCTTAAGACTTTTCCTGTGCAGAAGATAATGAATTCTTGTACTTAACCAATCAAAAGTATATTTACTTTTTAAAGAACGTCTTTTTAAAGTATGATCAAATGATCAAAATTGCAGATTTTTGACATTTTAAATCTCATTTTGAATGCTGTAGAAAGTGAATAATTGATAAATAATTACTGAAAAAGTCACTTCCCTCTAGGTTGTAGACTGCTGTTCCATGGACATTACCTGGTACGATGGATTTATTACTGTGAGTGCTGTGGGGCAAATTTTGTCATTCTTATTCACACATTATTCCAATGATATAATTTCCTTCCCAGAATGAGGATGCATTCAAAAATGGTGGAACCTATTCTTACTGACACACTGGGTAGGGAAGACAATAAAATGTAAAGACTGGAGAAGCCGAGAGAAAAAATCCAGTTGTTTCCTCAGGTGAATATGCCAAAGCTTAGATAGTTTCTTTTTAACAAAGCTCAGATGAAAACTAAGCTCTGATGGGCTTCTGCCTGCCAGCTAGGTTAGCAACCAAAACGTTTCCAGTTTGCAATAATTTCTGAAGCTTTCAGTCCCCTTTGACTTCTTAGTCCTGCATTGTGAAGATAGCTTGACGGTTATGGAGCCTACTTGAAAGCTAGTGTTTCATAGGTGGGTTAATGTGGTAAAATAATGCCCAGAGTCAAAGGCTGAGAAAGCCCAAGAAAATAGTTCATTTTGCAAGCTGAAATTGCTATGGTAGCTATTTCACTGAACTACATAAAAAACTGAACTATATGGAAAGAGACACCTGTACTCAAAATGATAAAAGTGGATTTATTTACTAAAATAATAATAATAATAATTTTGTATGCAAAAAGCTGAAGCTATCCCAGTCTTTTTAAACATGTCCTCTATGAAGATTTCCGATGTGTTGAAATGACGTTACAGTAGGCATTTTGCATTATCTCTGGCTTGCCTCAAAGGGATGTGCAATATCCATTGCTGACAAAAACAGCCTGCTCTGTTTTGAAATTCTTGTATGTACTGTCATCATCAGCATAATGAAAGATTTCATTTTTATAAAATCAGAGAGCTCTCCTTTTTCAAATTAGGTGTACTTTACTGCATGGTTTTGTGAACGACGCTTTTCTTTGTATGTGGTTTTTAAAATAAAATAGTATAAAGGCATGTAGGGAATAGCTGAAAGGAATTGAATTCTGCAGATTAAAACTTTTCTAAATACTTCATGTTTTTCTGGATGAATACTTTCCAGTGATCTTGTCCTAGATGACCACAGACAGACAAGGATGTTACCTTTCACAGTGTACCTCATCAGCAAGTTGATCTGACTCTCCCAGTTTCCCAGCATGATAAGAAATGATGCAAGCAAAACTCCCTATATTCAGCTGTTTCTTACCATCTCCTTCCTTAAACGACTGTCCACAAGAGGGCAAGACATAATATGGATTAAAAACATAAACTAAAAAATCTATAAAAGTCATAATATAGACACCTTTTCATAATTGGATTTTGACATGGACTGGGATTTTTCTGAACTGCAGCTGTGATGGTATGTAGAAATTCATAAGACAGTTAAATTTTGTACAAATTGTGTACATCCATAAGACTTAACTGACAGGCAATTAGAAATGACAAGCTAACAAAAGTGACCTCAGAGCAGTGTGGTTCATAAAGACTTATTTGAATAAGTGGATTTTGTTTTAAAGACAAATGAACAGTTAGTGCCTATCATGCAACAACAGTAAAAGTATTTTCAAGTGCTAAACAAGGAACATGTCTTGTAAGAAAACAGTTGTTTTTGTTTTTTATTTTGNTCATTGTAAAAATTCAACCTAAAAAATAACACATAACAATCCTTCTGCTTTTTTTTGCCGTTATTCCAATATGTAGTTGCACCCAATATGCCTGTGACAGTTAAGGTAAGGAAAAAAAGAGAAACTAAATAGGAGAAAATCAGAAATTATCCAGTAAATATTCCTGTGTTACTCCATTAAGAAAATGAATTATGCTCTTATGGCACATTTTTTCTTCATCAAACTGACAGTTCTTAAGAAATCTGGTCTGGTTGCCAGTCACTACTGGGGTTCCCCATGGCTCCATTCTAGGGCCAGTTCTCTTCAATGTTTTTATAAATGATCTGGATGCAGGACTCGAATGCATACTAAGCAAGTCTGCAGATGATACTAAATTAGGAGGAGCTTGTTGACTACCTCGAGGGTGGAGATGCCACCACCTCTTTGTCAAGAGAGATCTTGACAAATTAGAGGGCTGGAAAATCATCTACTGCATGAAATTTAACAAAGGCAAGTGCCAGATTCTGCACCTGGGACAGGGTAATCCTGGATACAGACTGAGGGACAAGTGGCTGGAAAGCAACCCTGGGGAAAAGGATCTGGGGGTTTTGGTTGACTGCAAGCTGAATACAAATCAACAGTGTGCCCTGGCAGCCAAAAGGCAACTGTATCCTGGGGTATATCAACCACAGCACTGCCAGCCAGTCAAGGGAAGGGATTGTCCTGCTCTGCTCTGTGCTGGTGTGACCTCACCTCAAGTACTGTGTGCAGTTTTGGGCGCCACAATGTAAGAAGAAATAAAAACTATTAGAGACTGTCCAAAGGAGGGCTATAAAGATGGTGAAGAGTCTAGAGGGCAAGATGTATGAGGAGCGGCTGAGATCATTTGGATTGTTCAGCCCAGAGAAGAGGAGACTGAGGGGAGGCCTCATGGTGGCCTGCAGCTTCCTCGTGAGGGGAGCAGAGGGGCAGGCACTGATCTCTTCTCTCTGGTGACCAGTGATAGGACCTGAGGGAACAGCATGAAGCTGCATCAGGGGAGGTTCAGTTTGGACATTACGAAAAGGTTATTCACTGAGAGGGTAGTCAGGCACTGGAACAGGCTCCCCAGGGCAATGGCCACGGCAGCTAGCCTGTCCCGCTCTCTATTGTGCCCTTCTTCCAACAAGCCCCCTCAAAAACTGCTGTATTTTGTAGCAACACTCTTGCAGATGTAAAGGTGCCAAAAAAGAAGAAATCAAACTGAAATTTCAGTTAAGCTTGAATTTAGAAAAGCTGAAGTCAGTATCCATAGTTCAGACACTATGAAATCCTACAACAGAATTTCTGCATCTTGTTTTTTTGGTCTTGCTAAAAAACTCTGAGTATATGATTTAGGACCTTAAGTTTTTCAAAACTGACTTAGGCCAGAAATATGAATTTATCATATTGTAAAGATACTTCTAAACTATTCTGGCTATGAACCAACCAAGAAAAAAAAGAAAAAAGAAAAAGAAAAAGAAAAAGTAAAAGAAAAAGAAAAAGAAAAGAAAAAGAAAAAGAAAAAGAAAAAGAAAAAGAAAAAGAAAAAGAAAAAGAAAAAGAAAAAGAAAAAGAAAAAGAAAAAGAAAAAGAGAAAAAAAGAAAAAGAAAAAGAAAAAAGAAAAAGAAAAAGAGAAAAAAGAAAAAAGAAGAGAAAAGAAAAGAAAAGAAAAGAAAAGAAAAGAAAAGAAAAGAAAAGAAAAGAAAAGAAAAGAAAAGAAAAGAAAAGAAAAGAAAAGAAAAAAGAAAACTAAAAAGGAAACTAACTAAAAAGAAAACTAAAAAGAAAACTAAAAAGAAACAGAGGAGGTTCATAACAAGAGAAATACAGCATCAAGGCTTTCTGCATCGGATGTTGAGATCTACTTTTTCCATAAACCCAGGGTAGAAACTGTGCTAAAAATAGGGTGTTTTTTTTTTCTTTTTTCCCATCATTCTCTCTAATAAAAAAAAAAACAAAGAGAAAACAAGGAAAAAAGCATTTGGATTGATGCCCAAAGTCCCATTTTAAGGTTGCTTGAGTTTTTCTCCTAGCTACCTAATGGCAGAGAGAGACAATGGAAGAGAGAGAGCTATAAAATGTTCACTATACATAAAAAGCTGTCCTGAAAGAGCATTGTTAAAGTTGCAAAATCATACATTCAAGAGACAACAAAACAAGAATTAACCTTGCCTCCCTTCATATGCAACACCATGCAGTCTTTAAATACATCACGATGTGGGGTTTTTATCTAGAGCCTTCCCCCACATCATTCAGGGTATATGAAGAATGGAGTTCAAGTAATGAGCATGTCTTTGATATTTTGGTTATTTTCATCGTGTCTCTAGGCCTTACTCATGCACACTATTCAAAGCCTGAACTGAAGACAGAATTATTCATTTCCTTATGGGCTGCCCTACAGTGCACATCACATAAAGCTATGTGAGTTTCAGGAAGGTTAATTTATCTTAAAAAAAAAAACTCTTCGAAGTGACAGGATAATATATCCCACTTTACAGACAGGCAGCAGAGGTACACAGGCAACAGTCAACTCTGAGCTACCCTGAGCTACCCCAGCCCCAAGTTGTGTTTTTTTTTTCATCATGTTTCGTAACAGTTTGAATCTTCAAGAACAGCACCCGTTCACTTTAGTCGCAGCTGTGACTGCTCAGTGCTTCTTCATCCATCCACAGGATCTCAAGGTGGGCATTCAGGAATGAGAAGCACAGAATTACTGACTGTGAAACATTTGGTCTAAGGGACTATGCAACATCACACAGGAATTCTGGTAAAATCAGACAGACTCTGCTTCTCTAAGTCAGAACTTAGCTACTCTGAGGGAGTACACATTTTTTTTTTTTTCAGAATTATTATCAAAGTAATTATTTTTGAGCTACACTGTTAGTAGCTGTATTAAACTTGCAAGTACATTATAAATCAAGCTTGTTCATAGATTTCCTGTATATTTTAATTAACTATTGCAACCATAGTGATACTATTGCAAAGATGCAACAGCAATATGCTGGAAGAGGCTTATATGATCGCTTGGGTTAACAAAGCCAAATAGCAGTCCTCAGTGAAGAAAACCAGCCTCCTTCTTTACTTTTATAAATCAGAAATTTCTTCAGAAAATGCAAAATTCCTTTTGAAACAGTTAGTCAATCTTTGAAATAACAGTAACAATGGGAAAAAAAAGCTGAAAATATTGGACAAGATTCCTTTCTGCTTCAGCATTCTGGAGAGTTCATCATATATACATGCATACCCCAAACCTCTTACATAAAAAAAATAAATAAAAATAAAAATAATAATAATAAAAAAAGGTCAAATTCACTTGAATATATCATGTTATTCACAGCTATGGCTTCAAATAGTAGTGATCATGAATACTTAGTTTTGATTGCTCAGGAGTCCCCTAAAATGATGAGGTCAGTCTTACCAATGTCTTCATAAAATCCAACTGTGTGACTGAAACTGCTATGGCTTTTGTGAGTGCATCTGCCATGTCTGTAATCAGAACAGCTGCTACAAGAATAACAACCTTTCAGTAATTATGATCAGGGATATTCTCTGGACTGCCTCATCAGCTGACAAAAAAGGAAGAAGTTTAAAGATAAGATGGACTTCTATATAACATAAAATGGAGCAACTCTTTACCACTGATAAACAAGTGGTAGGATTCTCAAAATCCTTTAAGAACACTATGCATGCTTATGTTGAAAAATAATTCAAGTTCTGTATTTCAATGATATATAAAAAGGCCTGTGGGACAGAGAGAGAAGTAAACCTCGCTCATACCTCTGTGGGCAGCACCTTTTGCACTAATTAGGAAGCCTGTAAAACTTTGTTAGAAATTGAGTCCTAAGGGCCAGTTCCACTTACAGATGTTTCTTTGGCACCCAGCCACCTAAGTAATTGAAAAACTGGATTATTCACCTGTATCACAAGAGATTATGTGTCTCCAACAGGCTGCTATTAGCAAGTACCATGAATTGGTTTGTACAAAGTTATGACAAAGTTTGTACAAGTCATATGGCTGCCACGTACTGTAATACTACCCGAATTCACTCTATTGTTAAAACAGAAAACACTGAAATGCATTTAAATTTCCTTTTTCTTCCAATGTAATAGACCCCCATGCAAGTGACTCCGAACAATTGCCCAATGTAACCATTGTGTGACTAATGAAAGAGAGAAAGTAGAGCCTTTTTAACTTAATTCTGGCAGTCAACTCTGTGTAGGATCAGCCAGCAGTCCAACCACATTTTACAGACAGTAAAATAAAAGTCACTGGAGAGGAACAGTAACACACCAATCAATAAAATCTCCATGAGACATTGAGCTTGAAGCTGATTGACTTAGAGAAGACTTCAGTTAGTACCACATTAACCTTCTCACAGTTTTCCTCTCAGCCCTTTAAGGCATGAGATAAGTTTGGTAGAACAGGAAGTAAGATTCTCCATCAGCTGAAATGATTTCTTGAATGAAATAACTTATTCTGTCTCACACAAAGAAAACATTGTGTAATATTCCATTGCATAATATTCTAGCTGATTAATTTCTAGTACAATAGATTTTCAATGCTAGCTCCACAAAAGATCCCTCTGATCACATGGCCTTGTGAAGATACATTTAATCTATTTCTAGAGTAGTGTCATAGAAGTAATCTCCTGTATTGCTATTCTGCAATAATTGTTCTAGGTTCTTTCTCCCCTGCAATCTTATCGTATGCTATTCCACAGCCTTTTTAGGTGCATGATCAATTTCTTTCAGATCCAAGGTGAAGTACAGTGTAAATAAGATAAGGAACTTACGTAGAAAATTCTTTTTTTTTCAATACAGAGCTCAAATTCAAGAATATGAATCTATAGAGAGTGTTCTAAATGGGACCACACCACCACATTCTTTCATCAAAAAGCTGTACTCCAAGTAACATTTTTGCTTTTCATTTTTGTTTGAGGTTGTTGGATAACAACATGCAGTCATGGTCTATGCAAAGAGATGAGTTGTCACTTGACCAGCAGGGCCAAGCAGCCCAAAATGGTGCATGTGCAAGGTCTTCATGGGACCAAAGCACTCCAACCTTATTGCTGACTGGCAGCACAATATCTTTCATTTCTAACCTTTATTGAGCTTGGAATCATAACCTCAGTAGTCACTTTTTCCTCAGTAGGTAAAACAGATTCATAGTCTTGGTGATGAACATGCATGACCTTTCATGGTTTTGAAGGAGAACCTAATCTGGAACATGTACTGCAGTCCTAATAGGACACAAGATGGAACTACACAATTCAGGCCCAAAGTAGCATAAATGGGTCTTCCATCATTAGATTTCTTTGGCATGTTCGAAAAGTCATTCCCCTGTGCAAAGATGCCCTGGCTGTGACCTGGGAGAGTGTCCAATGATGACTCATCTGTCAGAATCATTAAAAGGGGAAAAAAAGAGGCAGTAAAAATCTCACATAAACCATGTAATTTATGCCATAAAGTACAATTGATAATTCTCATGTAAGTTACACTACGTGAAAACCCTTCCTACAGCAGAAAAGGCAGAAATTTCACACAAGATTATGACACATTCACTGCCCAGATTCATACAGCATGGTTGATTGTGGACAAGCCACATCTATCAGGGTGAAATTTAAGGCTGATAGCATGAGGTGGATTATTTCTATGACTCTGATTGCAATATTTGAGAGAATCATATAGACTGATGCAGCACATGAACAAAGTAAACATAACTAACACGTAAACAATTTTTGTAGGATTGTGCCTATTAAATCAGTCTCCTAATAAATACAACCTCTGTTCTGATATCTTAGTAACCATATATGTTATTTTGTACCTCCCTGTGACAGTAGTTGAAGATTTAGTTAGTTCCATTGACTACAAGGTATTTGGGAGGATTCTATTTGTTTCTAAATTACAAACTGATAAAATTAAATTTACCTATCAAGTGCCTTGAATTGGAATAGGCAAAAATACAGAGAAAAGAAAAGTGATCTATTTTTGTTTTCTGCTTTCCTTCTAAACCAGGTGATGCTGCTCAGATTTTTTTTTTTTTNATTTGATTTGTTGTACTCATTTTTTTTTACTCAGAATTATCACTATGCTTATGGCATGACATCAGTGTAATAGACTATTACCAAGAGAAAATGCTTTTTTTTTTTTTTTTAAATAGTGATGGAAACCCATGCAATTATAAAACAAATAAATACTAAAATGCAGACAGAAGGATTCTTCTCCAGTTAGATGGCATTAGTTCTGTAACAGAGTACNTGTTCTGATATCTTAGTAACCATATATGTTATTTTGTACCTCCCTGTGACAGTAGTTGAAGATTTAGTTAGTTCCATTGACTACAAGGTATTTGGGAGGATTCTATTTGTTTCTAAATTACAAACTGATAAAATTAAATTTACCTATCAAGTGCCTTGAATTGGAATAGGCAAAAATACAGAGAAAAGAAAAGTGATCTATTTTTGTTTTCTGCTTTCCTTCTAAACCAGGTGATGCTGCTCAGATTTTTTTTTTTTTTCCTCTTGTCTAATTTACATTTAACTTCACTGCTGATAATATGTCTCTAATTTGTAATTTCAACTGATTACTGATGACGTACATGGGTTTGAAGTGAATCCTATAATCAGCCTTCATTTTCAAGAGTGACTTAGGATTTTGGTTGCCCATCTGAAAAGGATCTGATTTCTTTTATAGAAATTATTGAAACACTCACCATCTGAACCTGTAAAGACCCTCACAGTGTGTGTCTAATCATTGAATCACTCACAGTCATTGGCTACTTTGGATAATTTACCTCCATCATCTTTAAAGATTTCTGCTTTTCTTTGTTTTGCAGGTTTTCTTTGGTTTTGAATATATCCATCAGGACCTCTTTTAAAGTAATTAAAACTGTGGTAATGGAAAACCTCTCATGAAATGTAATTNTGGAAACCCATGCAATTATAAAACAAATAAATACTAAAATGCAGACAGAAGGATTCTTCTCCAGTTAGATGGCATTAGTTCTGTAACAGAGTACAGAGTTCTCTGTAGTTATGTCAGATGCCTTGTATGCATGTAATAACTTGGATGGTGCAGTAAGTAAAGTGAAAGTTGTGTCTTGTACCATTGTGGAACTGCTGCACTTCCATTACCAGGAATGACAGAACCTGTCCAGTTCTTCAACCAATATAAAAACATACTGCCCATGCAGATAAAATTCCTTTTGATTTGGTACTCTTTATGTCCTTTTTATTCATTGATTAGTAGTTAAGATCAGATATTTGCCAGTCCGAATTATCATGTGTTCTTTTCAGACTCAGTTTTGTCTTTGTCTCAGCCTTGTGGAGGTATTTGGTGTCTGCTTAGTGCAACAAGCACTTTCTAGATGGCTTTTTATTATAAACAACACTATGCTTTTAGTCAGAGAACTTCTCTCAGTGCAGGTGCTTTTCAGGGTTTTTTGAACACCTAATGCAGTCAAGGTTAGTCTCTTGTCTAAATAGTATTAATATACATAAGCAGAAAACAGGAAAGAGAGAGAGAAATATTCATTGCAAGAGAAAAATTCTTGAATATGTAGTAAACACCTTCTCTGCTGTACATATAGATGTATTACTGTGGGTAATCTATAGAATATTAAAATCCATTTTTATCTGGCTCTACATTTTTTTCCATGGAAATCTATATCAATACATATATCCTAATATCCACATTCTAAGTGCTACCCTCATGATGTGTCTTTGAAAAAAAAAAATACAACATTTTAATATAATATGTCAAGAGCATAGTTATTTGGAACAGGCAATAACAAGTGCAGACTGAGTGACTATTTTCCCCTCAGACCCTGTAAGAGGGAAAGGAAAAGGAGAAAACAGAAACAGCTTAACTCACCAAAAATCAAACCACTGCATTGCCCTCTTAGCCATTGAGTGGTTTGGGATGTAAGACTGAAGATTACATCAATACAGTAGAGGCTCCCTGCTCTCTACAATCACAAGCGGTACACTATGAAA
>VXAL01018927.1:24030-34423 GCA_013399475.1 Chauna torquata
TCCCCGGCTGCCGGCCCGAGCTCCGCGGCAGCTGGGCGGGGCGGGGCGGGGGCCGGCGACCCACGGCGGCGCTCCTTTCCCTGCAGGTGGAGCTCTTGCCCGAGCGGGACCTGGAGAGCGACGGCACGAAGATAAGCGTAAGTGGCGACCCACTGCGCGGGACGCCCCCCAGCCCGGCGGCCGGGCAGCCGCTTCCTAACCCAGAGCCCACCCGGGCGCTGCCGGCAGCTGCGGCCGGCTCGGAGCCCTGACCCACGGAGCCTGCACCCCTGGGGTCCCCTGGGCATGAAGGCGTCAGCAAGGGAGGCTCGGGCAGTAGAGCTTTGGTAGAACTTCTGTTTCCACCGTGCGAAGCAGACAGCCTGTGTCCATCCTTGTTCTTGTTTCCATTTACCCCGGGCAAATGCTGAGTGTGTCTCAGCATTCCAAGGCTGTTTTTAAGGCTGAAATCTGACCTTGAAGCTGCAGTTTCCTCCACTGTGGTGTACAGCTGTTTAAATGGATGCTTTCCCAGCTTCATACCCACTGGCCAAAAAAAAAAAAAAAAAAGGCTTAGTCTGAGGACAAAACCTCCCCATTAGGAGGGGTCTCCTCTGAGAGGGAGATCTTGCCAGTCAGTCTCTTGCTGAGGAAAGTGGACTTCTGACACCAGAGTTAACTACCTCCCATTCCGAGCTTAAACCAAAATGTGTCAACAAAATTATGAGCAACATTGCTCCAGCCCTTGTCCTTGGCAAGGATGCAAGGGCCTGCCTCAACACACCCATATCCCGTGTCAGGCACTGCTACAGCCCCTGACCTCAAACCCTCTTCCTTTAGCATCTCAAAATATGTACAGTGGTGGGATCAAGCTCACTGCAGTGGAAAGACACAGATGCTTAGCAGATACTGCAACATGAATACTTCTTAAGAGCCCAAAGGGATTTTCCCTTTCTCAGGCACAGTCTCTCTGGGAGTGCCTTTAACTGCAGTCAAGGCTGTAACTACCAGCAAGCCTAAAACAGCAACAGATAGAGGCAAATCATTTCCATTAAATCCTTCACTTTTTTCCTCTTGCATGCCTACAAACAACTAACCAAGAAATTATGTCAGGTCTAAGTGCAGCTAGGTATAACTGAAGGGCATTTATACATATGCATTCATGTATACCATACGTGTTCTAACAGTACTTATATTTTCTATGATACTTCTCACCGTACTTTATAAATTGTTTGTGTCATGGACCGTATCTACAGCTGCATTTGTAGACCATCTTACAAATGATGTCCACATATGGCCTTTGGATACTATTCTACTAGACATAGTGCTCTCAGTCAATTTATTCCTTATTGATACCAGTACACTCAAAATCTGCATAGCAATCCATAAGGTCTGTGACACAGTATGGGCTGTAAAACTTGCCCCATCTTTCAAGTTAAAAAACACTCTTTCTCTCTTATGTATGATAATAATTCATGATGGGGGTATTTATACAGTGTTTTTATAAGCTTGCATAACACATTTTGTATTTTCAATTAAAAAATCAACATTGGGTTGACAGTCTAAATACACTTGATACAAATGTAGCATTTTTTTTTCTTTCTTGGTGACATACAAAGAATACCCGTTAGTACTAAAGGAAAATATCTTCTCAAAGAGGAGAGTTAACTTTTAAGTGCATTCAGTAAATTCTTTAGAGGTAGCAAAATATGTGAACTGGGTTTTTAAACTGTGTTGAAATACACTACTTCTATTGGTTTAAAATGAAATAATTTCTAAATTTGAAATGCAGACCCCAAAACATATTCTGTTCTCTATTTGTGCAACACTGTTAACTTTGCAGATATTGCCTGGGAGCAAATGGAAGCAGAATATGACCTACAGATTCTCTTTCCATTCATATGGCTCATATGAAACTTCTTTAATCCTTTTGCTGAATATGAGCTGTTCAGTAAAGATTATTAGTATTATTATTGAATATGGTTTAAATAAATATCCAGCACTTTCTGTGTAATTAATATTACGTATGTTATGCCTGGAAGTATGCAATTCATACTTACAACTCAGGTTGCCACGTACAAATTCAGGGCTAGAAACACCACAATGGGTGGTGAAGTCCATCCAGTACCTTAACGCAAGAACATATTCATAAGTATTGCTCTTCCATTTATCAAGAAGGCAGAATAAGTGCTTTGTCAACACTGGTGACTAAAGTATGCCAAGCTATCAGAAGCAATGTGTTGAATAATCACCAATAACACATGCCTAGTTTCAATCTGACAGTTGTCCATTTTTGTGATCTGCCACATATTCATTACACTGGTGTTTCCCCCCATCCATCATTGATATGACACCAAGTAACATTTGCATCCATGTTTAGATGATGGGTGGAAGTAGTTTTCTGTCCCACTGAATCCTCTTTGAGCAGCTTCCTGTGGGGCAACAGATATTAATCCAGACAGAAAGTAATAGCTAATTAATTAAATATAAATTTTCTGAAGTAATGAACATACAGAAAAGAATTTGTGTTACCTTTCTTAATGCATCTTAATATCTATGAGACATTTC
The DNA here is from genome assembly GCA_013399475.1 of Chauna torquata. Taxonomy (NCBI): domain Eukaryota; kingdom Metazoa; phylum Chordata; class Aves; order Anseriformes; family Anhimidae; genus Chauna; species Chauna torquata. Next base: position 26,578 of record VXAL01018927.1, read on the forward strand.
TGGATGCACAAATTGCTCAGGCATGCTTTAATTATGTGAGTTAAAAATATATTATATTACCCTCAGATATTAAAAACAATTAAAGACAAATCAGGAGTCTGATTTTAGCTGACAGCTTTTAAAATGATCCTGAATATGTGCTGCTTTCTATTGTCCAATCACAGAAATGATATATGACTTCTAATAAGTACACAAATGAGACAAAAGGAACTTGACACAAGATGTCTTGTTATGGTTAATAAACAAAAAATACCAAAGGTTTGGACACATCTGAAGGAGACAAACAATGTAAATACACAGTTTCAATGTAGTGAAGACTACAAGCTAATCTACTAAATAGTTATTGAAGAAGTTTAAATATTGGCAAACATCTCCAACAAAATTGTTAATGAGGTAGTTCAAAAGCTGAATTATTCAATACAGCCAACAAACTGGAAAGGTTTAACAAACAAAGTGCACAGATATTATGTTTATGTAAGAAAGCTCATTAAGAGTGCTCATGATCTGAAGCAATTAATTGGAATGAGTACAGTAGTTTGGGTTTTTTGTCTGAGGCCAATTAACATTTCAGAGTAAACCATCTAAACAATTTTGGAAAGAAGATGTCAGACATCCTCCTAGATATAAATAATCAATCTCAGCCTTGATGTAACTTCCCTGCAGTTAGCACAATTACACCACTGATTAACTTGGCACATGATCTTCTCTGGACAGGCTCTACATCAGTAGAGTCTTCCCAGAGAAAGAATAATAGCTGATGCCATGTTTTTCTGTTTTGTTTTGTTTTCCTGGAAAATTTGCAGACAGTGAAAGTACAAGGGAATGACATCTCCCACAAGCTGCAGATTTCAAAAGTGAGGAAAAAGGACGAAGGCTTGTATGAGTGCAGGGTGACCGATGCCAACTATGGAGACCTTCAGGAATACAAGGCCCAGGCATTTCTCAAAGTCAATGCTAACAGCCACTCTCGGCGAATGCAGGCCTTTGAGGCATCTCCAATGTGGTTGCAAGACATGAAACCGCGCAAAAACATCTCAGCAGCTGTTCCAAGTAGCATCCATAACTCTGCCAATCAGCGTGTGCGTGCCACCTCCAGTCCTGAAGCAGCAGCCAAAATCCCCAAACAAAGTCCACAATCAGGTATGGTAAAGCATTTTGAGCATTTCATTTGATTGCTTACCAGCATGTAAAGGGGAGCTAACTTAACAAGGTAACCAGGAATTGCGACTAGGAAGAGTCTGGTGCTCATTTATTCTTCCATCTTTCTGGCCCTCTTTCTCCTGCTATCTCCTTAGATCCTAAAAGCTGAAAAATCAGCTTCTGGGAAGAAGAAACAAAAAGCATTGCATTCCTATACATGGAGTTCACCTCTACTGGCTTCACTCATCTAAGGTTAGGTCTCTAATCGAAGCTTAGCTTTCCCTGTTGTGAACGGAGAGAGGAGCATGTCAGTGAACGACTCACCTCATTTTAAGATGGCTATGCAAGATAAATAAAATAAAACACCTATCTAGAAGATTTTCTTCCTAGAGTGAGTTAGACCAGTCATCTAACTTTTATAGCTCTAACATTTGGTGAAATTAATCTGTCAGTATCAGTCCTATTTTCAAAAGGAACTAGATTTCTAAATCTAAGCAGACCTTAGATACATCTGATCATTTTTCTGTTGTGTAGGCTTTAGAAAGAGTGTGGGTTTGTCAGAGGATGTGGGCTTGTCATCTTCAGCAGCTTGGCCATAGGCTTTGAATGAAGCATTAGAATATCAATGCCTCAGTTGTCTGTCACATACAAATTAATATATGACACATTTTGTTTGGGAGATTTTGTACTGCATTGTACAAATAGGCTATATTGCTTATCTTTGCGTTCAGTAAATTGATACAATAAATTTAGTAAATTCTACAGTTAAGTAAATCTCATAAATTTAGTAAATTCTTTCAAAAGACATTGATACAGTAAATTCTACAGTTATGCAAAGGTACATAAATATACAGGATGTGCAACTGTTGACCACTGTATGATGTCAATAGAGAGATGTACAAGATAACTAATTTAGACGTGTCATAAATTATCAAAATTCTTCTGGAAAAGAAGCTGTGCAAGTTTAAGTGTTTCTGGGTTACTCCTGTTTTCACTGAGGGCCAAGTTTAACTAAGCAGGAGATCACAACCTAATTTAAAATATATAATGGATACTAACCTAATTTGTTTTGATGCATCATTTTACTGCTAGCAAATGCTATGTCATCAAAACCAAAACTGGGAATCAACAAATTTCACAGCGCACCTATTGTGAAATCACTTTCACCTCACAAGCATAGTCTTAGAAAAACATTTTGATAAGGAAAATACATTTCATTTACTGAGTGGAACAATCTGATTATTCATATGAAAACTGTTATTGTTGTTAGAAAAGATGATGTGTATACTACCACCATTTTACCTCCGTATACATTTATTGATTGATTTATTTAAAACTTACATTTAGCTCTTTTTCTATGAAATGGAGCCACTTTCATTTTTTAGCTCTTCGAAAAAAATGTTTGAGCTGTTAGAGGAAACAAAATATTTCAATTTATTTGAAATCATCATTCTACCATGACTTTCCCTTCATAGAAGTGTGTATAGTGCTTATTTTCCATTGGACTCATATTTCCAAGTAGCAGGCTTGTCCATAAAATGAAAACTCTGGTTTCTGTTCAGTTCTATGTGAAATTAATTAAAATAGCTCCAAATTTATGAATTGTATAGCTACAGATTACATTGGGGCCAAAGTGTGCTCACAACAGCTAATCCATTAAATCACTTCAGATATGTAATTGAATATATAACATTGTTTATGCTTTTAGTTCAACAAATGTATTGCATAATTAGTGGACATTTGTTATTCAAGAGCTAGTAAGTCATTACCTGGAAAAGTCCCCATAAAAAAAAACTGACAAAAACATCATCTCTACTTTTTTCCTTGAGCAAAGATTACTGTAGAACAAGTACAGCCTATCCCAACCATACATCATTTAAAAATTAAACAGATTACAATACAATTTAATTTATTAATTCATTTGTTTTATGATGGAGCACAGATTAATGCTGTATTCGTCAGAAGCAAAACTCTTCTACTGAAGAAATAAAGTATATACCAGGAATTCATATTAGGCTTAATTTCAATTTAACGGTCACTTACTACACAGTAATTACTGGTGATATTTTTGATGAACATCAGTTCAATTTTTGAGAACCAAGATTTAATTTCCTGTTCTTGAGAATATGTGGGCCTGATTTTCCAGCCACTATGTAATTTTGCTTTTCTCTCCATTTTACACTCACTCTGCACAGATAAAAATACCCACAAAAGCACAAGGTGGTGGTGGGAGGGGTATTTCTGTGCAGTGTCAAGGAGCAACTTCAACTGAGGAAGGTGAGACTTCAGTTGTGAGACCTCAGAAAAGCGGAAAGGAGATAGCAGAGATAGGAAGGAATAACCTTTCTTTGTATGATGTCTAATCATCACAACCTCATACTGTCAAATGAGAAACTCCTCTCTTCTTCAACTTCATGCTAACTATACATGGAAGCACAACATTGTTGTATGATTACATTACATGTAAGCAATGCATCCATCCAGCCTACAACACAGAAACATGGTTGAATAGAAATTTATCGTTATTAGTCAGATGTTTGTGTTTGAAAACACAGTGGTTGACTGAGATGTGTTTATTCATGCTGACTAATACATTAACTTCAGCAATACTGTTTGAAGGGAGAAATACTACTAACTGTAGGTAATTGTATTAAATACTCTCCAATATTAGAGAGTCAATACATAGTTATCAGCAAGCAATAAATGTTCCTGCCTTGTTCACAGACTATTCCAAAATACTTTAACAGTAGAGAAGTACAATACTGTGAAATTATTGGGAAAAGTATTTAACTGTTTCTTAAGAACTCAGCTACTAATATAGGAAAAACTGGCTTTGATCATATAAATATTTTCTCCCCAAAATTTATTTTTGAAAGGTCAATAGCATTCTACTTAATTCCTCCCATCCTGAAGAATATTGCAGAATTCCAGTTATTCCTTAGCAATAGATGTTTAATAGGTAGCTCTAGAAAAGCAGCTGACAGTCACTGACATTTTAAAATATCAGCTTTTCCCATCTGAGCAGATGTTTCTGCCAAATACCAGCATTTCCCAGCTGAATATAAGTTGCTGCCATTCTCCCCTTTTACTCAAAAATAAGAATATCTGTGAGAATAACTATGAGGTGGCTTTATTGCCAGTGTTGACAAATTAATGTGGTATGACGTTCATTCAGCAATTTGTGCTGCTCTGAGAAATGCTATTCGAGTGTAAAAATATTTATTATTGCTAGAGTAATGAAGATTTAGTATAGAAAGAAGGAGCTAACGAGGACATGTCCCACAGACAGTCTTCAGACAATACACTGAGAAGCATTAAATATATACTTCTAAAAAAGTCAGGAGAGCAAAAGTCAAAGGTAACACAGCTTGACCCTTTCATTTCATATTCATGGGTTGCAGCAAATGAAGTAAGCCATCACAAAGTAACAAGAATCTGAGTAAGCTGACAGGCTAATCTGCATGTATCTAGAAAATGTCCTATGTAGGTGGAGTGACAGACATTTTTTCTGCATAATTCATAACAACATGTCTTAGACCAAAGGTAAAAGTACAGAGTTATCTCAGGGTCTTGTAACTCTAGGCAATGTTACAATTAACTGGGCTCTAAGAGCTGCGAAGAATTCAGGCAAAAGGAAGCTAACTAATAGGCACCAAATCTCAGTCTTTCATGGATATGAATCTAGACGAACTCTGCTAGCTGCGTTCAAGTCACTCAACATTTGTAGCAACACAAAGCATTGCAAAATTTGAGGTGCTGAGAATGTATATATCCTCCAAACTCTTCCTGTTCTGCCAAAGCTCTGTCAAAGCACTCAAAACCATTAGTTGCTATTCAGACTCACGAAGGTCAGGCTGACAGAACTCAGGAGGGAATAGCTACAAATGAAGAAGTGACATTAGGCCCATTTTCTAACTGCTTACATGCAGATTTTGCAGATATCTTGCAAACTTTTGTTCTTTCCTGAAGTAACATATTCAACTATTGACCTAGCTACATGCCAAAACTGTTCCTGTCATGCAGAGTTACAGTAAGTGACTTGAAAAGGAACGCAAAGGAGAAGAAGGTCCTTACCTAAGACAGAATGACCTGGATTCTTGGTACAATAAATCACACTGAGAAGCTGATCATCAGACGTGAATGCAAAAGAAGAGGATGAAAACCTATTTCTTGAGTCTGTTGATACTGATAAACAGATGGCATTCCTTCCAGCCTCCATTTTTATCTACAGAATCCAGGAATCTTTTATTATCTACCTGTTATAAACATATTTTATGTCCAATTTGAAATCTTCTGTGATACAAACCGACTTCTGTTTTTTTTTTTAAACATTACATCTCTTTTTAAAGCAAAGAGGCAAAAGGTCTGCTCTAGCCTCCACCAAGGTGACAGCCAGCATTACTGCTTGCTTCATTAAAGAGAGACTTTGGCTTTTGAGGCTTGCTTTGAGCAAAAGCCAAATGAGTGTTTTGTTGTTGTTCTGAACCTTTATCAGGAGAAGTTTTCAGAAATTCTTCCAAGAAGATGATGCAAGGACTATCCCATTTTACATCTGTGTACGTTGCAGTCTCTATTTTTACTTGAAACTTACATTTAGTTCTCTTTTCCTGAAATGAAGCCACTCCAATTCTTTTTTTTTGTTTCTCTGAAATAACAGAATAAATTATAACCATGTTAATTGATGTAGCCCTATTAGGCAGTTAGTTGTTGACATCAAAATTGTCAACATCTTCAGAGAAGTGCTACTGTGCTCCAAATTAGTTCACTGACAAAGCAAGGTGTCTTGACAGCAGCTAAAAACATTTTCATTTAGGCTAGGGTTTCCACAGGAGAATGAATTCACTACTGCTTTATGTTTCTTTCAAAAAACTTATCTTAATATGTATACTTACTGTTAGAAACAAATATGTACAAGTATTTAAACTCCTATTCCTGGTGCTTAATCCAGCTGAATTCAGTAACAAACAAACAGTTTTCAGTGGACCTGGAATTCTAACTCCTGTCAGAAGATAAAAATAGAGGCCGCAAATAATGCAAAATGGTATCTACTTTTTGTGGCAATCCCTCATTGCCATTGCCAATCGCTGATACTACACCAGATTCACCTTTCTATTCCTTGCTATTCCTCTTACAGAAATAAGGGTTCAGGAACTGGATAGAGAAAGCACTCCCCAAACAATATGTGTTCATTTTTGTTCTAAGAGTTTTAGAAGTTGTTCAGTACCAAATGCCCATGCCAGACATTACTGGGCATACTTTGATTCAAATATATCAGCTCTGAAATCAGAGAGATTATTTACATTCTTAGCTGTGACCGTGGTTAAGCACTGATACTGAACCCTAGAATAAAGTCATGGTCATATCAGATTTGTTGAGAAAATAATGAATTCTGACCTTAAATATATGGTATCTCCTCTGTAATCTGTATTCCTGTAAAAGTGATGATGTTTGTAATAAAACATGAGATAACCTCAGATAATCACAGGCATGGGGAAGAGAGAATTAGAGAAAGCAGGTAATGGCAGATTAGAAAGAGCCTGCTACAGGAAAGGGGACTCCATGGCAGATTCCTTTTTGTTACTCAGACATAGCCTGAGCTACTGCTGAAGAGTTGTTTTTTCAGATAACTTACAGGTTATATGCATAAAAACATGGAAAACTGTCTTTGCCTGCTGCACTAGGTATCTGTCTTCCATGAAACCAGTCCACAAGCAATGAGGACAAATATTACAGGAGTTAAATACACGAAGTTAAAAAACTAATTTCACCGTTTTTCCATCTGAATTGTTGTTTACCTACACATCTGTATACTGAGATCTTTCCTATTCTTTTAGTAACATTACCAATATATTAGGCTGTTCATCTGCCATTGCTACGTATGTACTTACTCACATCTCTTCCTTTCTTTTAGCTATTTAAAAATTAACCTTTCAGACTTACCTTACCTGCAGAACAGAACTGGTACATAAAGGTCTGGTAGGGCACCCTGCAGGAGTTTCCTGAGTAGCAGAATCACAGTCATTCTGTTCTACATGCTTGATACAACTTTGGTAATTATCTGCAGGAAAGATGGCAGGTCAGCCACACAGTTAGTAAAGAAAAAGATTTTAAAAAATGAGAGAGAGAGAGAGTGTGTGAGAGAGGAAAAGAAGAGGAAGAAAAAAGAAGCTGTTTAGGAGTTGCTTGTCAGTTCACTCAAATTGCTTTTCATTGCTACACAATCAGGCAGCTCGCACTGGGTCATCAGAGATTGCAGCATATGTAACAGGACCTGCTCTTGAAATAACTGATGGGATTTCCTTGCTTCAGAACACAAGTCATTTGTTACTTGATGGATATACAGCAAAGCAGAAGACATTTTTGCTTTTTCTGATGAGAAGCAAGAAGCTTCCTGTCTATGGTGCACTACTTCATTATGAAAAAGCTTTGCATCACTTATAATTTAAAAGAATGGCTAGAATTTTCTGCTGGTTTGAATGGATACAACTCTGCTGAAGCCAAAAGAATGGCATTCATTTACAATAGCAAAAAATTTGGCTCAAGCATAAGAATGAGGATGAAGTCTCCCCCACTCATAAAGTGAGAAAAAATTACAAGAATTCAAGTTTTATCCAGCTTTATCCAGAAGTTTAGGACAGCTGTCTGGAGGCAGAAAGGGTGGAATGAAAATACCTGAAAACTGTTGTTTTTCAACTCATTCAGATTT
>VXAL01018928.1:0-12788 GCA_013399475.1 Chauna torquata
TTATTATTATTATTTTTTAATAACCCGACACACAAACACTAATGAACAGAATTAAAGCTTTAAGCCTGACTGAGCAAAGCACAGAGACAAACATGATTTCAGGCACATGAGAGGTCCTATTTACTAAAAAAAATATGACCTCTAAAGTTAGGTTCTTGCATAAGAGTTTTATAGTATTGTGTACCTTAACAGTCACCTATTCTTCCCATCTCCTTTTAAATTTCTTTCTTTCAAAATGCTAATAAGAGTAGCAATCCCTTACACATTTAGTGAAGAACACCAAGAAAAAAACATTAACCAAAAAAGGACAAGATACAGGTGAACTAGAAGTGGGTACTTGACTTCACTGGCCAGTCACAACTTCTTTACTGTATTCATCACCAGTATTTTGCTTATTCTAATGAGAAGTCCTTTAGAATAATCTCTTGCTTCCTGAAGAAATGAGGTACCTAACACATTGATTAAAAAAATCAGTAAATCAAGATGTTTAAAAGAATTCCTAAACTGTGTGTAAATGTGAATGTGATGCCTGACACATTACTTCCTATTTGACTAATTCATTTCAGCCCCTGTAATAGCCTGCTGATTTTTAAACAAACTGCAGAATTTGAAATACCACCGAAAAAATATATTGTTATGAATGTGAGCTTTCTTGCAACAGGTCTTACAGCCAAGTTTAATTTTAATGTTAGAATGATTTGAAAATGAACCTAGACATTCAAAATTTGGAATGCATGGTATGAATTTAGAAAAAGACACAATAACTCCTTTCCTTCTGGTGGTGACAAAATTAGTAAGGTAGTGGTGAGACATCACAGGCTGTTAAATCATCTCATCTGATCCATGAGGTAGTATCAAACTACCTTCATATTCACATGTTCATTCTCTGCTTACAAGCATGGTGCCTACTTAGATTAATAAAAATTGAGTGGAACGACAAAGTGTGAAATGATACATAAAATCTGATATGAATTTGGATCCTAAATTTCTCGAACTGGGAAGAAACATGACAAAACAAAATGAAGCATCATGGGCATGGGGAAATGGAATTTACTAAGACGAAAATAGCATTTTGTGATATTTAAATTAGTTGTCTTTATGAAAGCCCATGTTAATTTCCAAATTAACTTCCAATTTGGTAAGTATTACTGAGCATCCCCAGTTTGTGCAGGCTGCTTAACTGGATTCATTTTCTTCCTGTATTAGATCCACTGTTATCAATCTCCACCATTTTAATGTGAAAAACTCATTGCCAACGGCAGAAAAAAGTTACTATGGCATTTCAAACTATACATTTTACATTTTTGTTAGTAAATGAAAGAAGAGAGGAAAGAAAGAGTGAACAAAGCCTTCAGAAATCACTAATGAAGGAACTGGTATGCAGTATTTACTGACTTATGTAAAAGCAATGAATTTCTTGCCCATAATGGAGAAGAAAAAGTAATTAACAAGCCAAAGGTTTTTACTATGTGTTCCCCCTTTTCAGCACACACTGCCAAAATCTCAGCTAATTTAAAGTACCCTTCACAACATAGGTGAATGATATTTTCATTAGTGTTAAGGAATAAGATATTAAAAAAGTTATCTCTAACACTTTTTATTGATGTTTGCCAAGTGTCATCACTTTCTTTACAAAATTAGGATCGGTAAGACCAACTTCAACGAACAAAGCAGGAAATGTGTGAGATCTTCAAAAACTGATGCAAAGAGCTACCTGTGTTAAAAGGAGGTTTTCTTCACTTAATTGATTTGAGGAAATTACATGATGTTTAATAGTCTGGAAGTAAATCAGGATTAAGTCATTAAGGGTTCAGTTCACAATACAATAATTTAATTTAGACATACCTGTACTAGTTTCAAATTATTTATGCAGACTTCTCCTTAAAAGGGAAATGTAGTTTCTGGTTTAGGGAGCTATGATTCCTCTCTTTTACCTAAATGAAGAGCATTTTTCTCTGCCTTGTCTATATGTGACACTCTTCAAGAAGAGGTTTTTTGAGTGATTGGGTTGTCTGATTGAATGTATCCTAGGTACTTAGTCTAATCACTATACTATATGTAGATGAATAATATCACATCTTTCACCTATGGGTACTACTTAACAAGCCTGTAGCCACAGCAGTATCTGGAGACGTTTTTTCAGAAGCAATAGAGGAATACTGAATAACACACCTCCTGAATATGGCTTTTCTGGGAATATCCATTTGGAAGAATGCTCATTTTGAGAATTCTGAACAAGCTTTGGTATGGAAAAAGTGTCCTGAAGCCCATGGCAAAAGCAGTCCCATACATATGCAGAAGGACATTTGGAAATTTCTCAGCTGGTGACTGCTGTTCACCTGCAGACTTAAATGTTTTAAGGTCAAAAATAAGTTTTAAGTCTTGCATAACTAATTCTTTCTGAATTTCATTTTACACATTAAAGCCAGTTTTGGATTATAGCTCTCATCTCTGTCTGCACTAAATTATTTTACTTCTAAAATGTGAATAAATGTACTTTTTGCCTCAAAGGGATGTGTGCATGGCTACATGAAATACAATTCTTAATTACTACATCGTGGGGTCATGTAGCTGCCTAAGTTCACTTATGCTTTCACCTCCCATTGACAGTACATACAAAACTGCAAGTGTTCAAAAGGCCTCAGAACAAAGACAGGACTAAAGCCTTAATGGAAAAACACTTTTTTTTTTTCTTTCTTTTTGATGAATTCAAATAATATTTTACTTTTAATTAAAATAGAAGTAGTGAAAAGAGCTTTGTTTTTAGTTCTTAAAATAATATCCTCTTATTTATCTGCCAATAGCTGCACTGGTGGTTGTCTGAAAATAATTTCATTTCTACTTCTGTTTTGTGGTACTACTCAGAGGCTCTTCTGGAATACTCCTGCCTTCCAATCTGATATGCTCATGCACGGTGCTGTACAAAGACACATACATATGGAAGGACAGAGAATGACCTCTATTCTGACAGGAGCAGACACGGTGTTGGGTAAGGCTGCCAGGAAACTGATATTGCAGAGCAGGGAATGTCCCTTACGTCTGTGGGAGCTCCAGCGAAAGATAAGCACACAGTCAGATCCTTGTCAGGTACCCTGAATAAGAGCAGTGCAAGAAGGTGACACCCTGTTGCAGAAGGTTAGGCACTGGCTCATGGTGAAAGCCCTTAGAAAGGCTCCGATAGTCCGTGCTTCACATCCTTTGATGGTCAGTCCTGGTCATGTAGGACTGCATAGTCCTTCATCCCAGAGCAACAGGACAGCAAGATTGGGCTGTGCTCCTGTTGTGACCTACAGCCTGTAGAGCGGATGAGAAAAGAGGAGCAAAGGCCATCCCTGCACTCAGGGCCTCAGGGGACAAAAAGGGCCGATACGAATTCTACATTTCTGTGGTGGTTCTCCTGAACACATCCCGTGTGCACAGGGCAGGAGACCTCCACAGCTGCAGCCTCATCAGCTTTGCCCTCAACAGCAGAAGAAAGCAGGCAAAGGCTAAGAGGAGGTGATGTACCTTTTTTCGCAGCTTGCCCGTGTGTTTACAAGATGCCCACAGGGCAGGTAAGGAAGGAATAAGGTGCAGGTGCAGACAAAGCTCATATGTTGGAAAATGATGGGATAACCCTAGTGCCATAGTGTGCACTCATGGAGCTTTTGCTTCGAGGTGCCCTAATTTGAACACTAAGAATATCACTTAGCTCATGTGTACTCCTTCCTGAGAATGAATAACCAACTTTCAGTCTAACTTCAGTGTCTAGCATGGGAATTTCTAAATTATAGAAGCTACTCCCTATTATTTGGTGGTTGTTCTACCCAAAAAATCCATGGTATTGTGTCTGAGGTGTTTTTCCAGCAATTTTAATTAGTTTTAGCACCTGTGGACAGAAGCTGAAACTTTAAAATACAAAAAGAGAGCCTGACTGTATAAATAAGCTTTATAGACTCAGGAACTGAAGTGAGACTGAAATTCTAATTCTTTATATATTGCATCCAATAATTGGAGTTTTACACCATTTCTATCAAAAACAGTTTTTCTATTTTACAGTTTCATTGTAAAATATAAAATTTCATTTTCTCAGGCTTTAGATCCTTTTATAAAAGAGTAAAAGTATACCTCATGACATCTCCATACACATTACACTCTATCCATAAAAACACCATATGACAAGACCAATAAATAATATGTACCCAGAAATAGCTCTGCACCACCCCTTTTCCCTGCGAGTTCCCTGTGAGGAGCTGATGAGTAGCACTTTTGAATATCAAAGCAACTACTGAGGATCCTAAACTAAGGTCTTGAAGTCTTGATATCAGATATCCAGATTTTAATATCTCACTCAAAAATATTTTTAGACATTTTAAACTCATATAAAATTTAAGGTTTTTCATATTTCATCATTTTAAAGATTTCATTGCAAAACTGAGAACAATGTTCTTCCTAAAATCAGGAAGAAAAAGATTTTTTTGTGAGAGACAGAAGTTTAAAAGACATTGCATGGGTGAAAGAATACAAATTAAAAGGCATCAGTCAAAGTTACAGCTGCATGCGGGATAGTTTTAGTTGAAACCATGAAGTTCAGACTGCTTTAAATAATTTAAAAATATCAAACCCAGTTTCTTCAATCCATATTTCATGGATAACTGGTATACTGAAATTAAGTTGTAATTTCATGAATGCATTGTTCAAGCAGCTTAGCTGATGCTGCCTCTAAAATCCCATCTTCCTCCTCACCTCATCTATTTACTCTTGCCTTGATGGTGAGCAGAAAGCTAACCTAGTGAACACAAATCATTAGTTTTCAAGCAGCGATCTGGCTGACTACTCAGCAAGAAAGGGATGAGCAGCCAAGAAAAGAGAGCATTTTGGACTAGTTGCTGACTTGCATTATTTTTTCAAACTATGGCTTTAGCAAATTTTGGAATAGCTGAAGCTCACTATGAACTGATGCAGAACTAGAGCACTTCATTAGGGATTTTAGCTGATTCTTCTCCGCTCCAGTGAAGGAACTCTGAACCCAAACACTCATCCGCTTCCCTCGGTGATATCAACTCATCTTATGTCATATGTTTTGCAATTATATATACATATTTTATAACAAGAGAAAGTAGCATTTAAAACTCCAGGCAAATATCAGGTTTCAAACTTCAGACACCAGACCCATGCATTTTTGCTCCATATTAAAAAAGAGAGTAGTTATGTCTTTAAATAAGAATGTGAATTACTATTTTTCAACCACATTGAACAAAAAAATATCTACAGGGGGCTTTAAAAGGTACTTACTTTCAAGTAGTGATAAAAACTATAAAGCAGGCCTCAAAAACGAATTTTACAGGGAGTCATGAATATGCAAAGACAAGTAAGTATAATGAAAATTGTTTGCAATATTAAATGTAGCAAGTGTTACCCAGGAGCTTCCAATAGTAATATAAAGGCATTGGTATGTGAAGAAGAGAAGAATATCATCCTTTTTTTTCTTTTTAGACGATCAATGGCAATAATATTTGTGAAGAAAATGTCTATATTTCTCAGGTTTGTAGTGCTCTTGAATACTCATTCAAGTTTATCTCAGCAGATGCTGTCTCTTTTTGGTTTTAACATCTGTCTTTCATACAGTTGATAATTGTGTGGAAGGTTTATTATTACTGCCCTCATGCCCCACACAGTCCCCATTTCTTCTCTTGTATGTAATGGCATTCNAAGTAGCTTTTTCTACTAAGCTATCTCTACATGACCATTTCTGCTGAACTAGTTGATCTGACCCTGGGGAAGAATTGCTATAGGAGAATTCCTGCTCTACAAGAGAAAGAGGCTGAGGACTGTTGCCAAATGTGACAGAGATCTTCTCAGTGGGCCAAGTGGCCTACCTTCTTCTCTGCCTGTGTTTTTCCCCTAAATGCAAGCTGGTCAGAAGACTGCTGTAGAGAGGCTGCTGTGCTGAAATAGTCTCAGCAGCTCCAGAGGCTTCCTTTAAAAGGGATATGTGCGCTGGTTTTGTTTTCATAGCAAAACAAAATTTAATCACTCGGTCCCTCTGTATTTGGTGTTCAAATTTTCCTCTGGCTAAGTGCGAGCTGAACTCCTCCCTGGTTTCAGGACTTCTGTGCTGTTGGATCTGCTACTGGAACTACTTCCATGAGTGACTTTTTTGTAGCACAGGACTTTACAAGGCCTGAATTGGGTGTGTGTAAACAGTGCAGGGAAATAGCTACTATTTTCTTACAGTACTTTGAATCAATAAGATGCTTTCATTTCATGACCTTAAATGGGAGCTGTCTATGTTTAACTCATAAAAAATGTGTTTGAGAAACCAAGTTTATATAATTACTGTGTAAAAGTACTTTATATATAGTATAACTTTAAATAGGTGTATCAAGTAAATGCATCACTACTGCTTTGTTTAAAAGGTATTTAAAGAGACAAATCTGGAGTAACAAAAATAATTATCATCTTTACTTTGAATATGAATGCTATATTTCATCCTTTTCTCTGTAAGGAAAGCAAGAATGAAGACTTATTCTACTTCCCCATCTAGTTCATGTCCTGCACATGATTATAGGTGGCTACAACTGCACTCAAGTGAGCTCTACTTGCTGATTTAGATGACCCAAGCTGAGTTTCTGCTCCCTGCGTGCTGATGGTAGCTCAGGCTTGACCTTGAAAAGGAACCAGTGAGATCCTGCAAAAGCATCAATGTCAGCTGGTACCTGCTGATGAAAGAGTAATCAATGGCCTTGCCATAGTCCATGCTCAGTCAATGCACTCTAAGCATGGATCCCATTTTGGGAATATACTAAAAAAAAAGGCAAGGTTGATATGGAGAACTGCACTGTATGAATCTTTTCCTTCCCTGTCTGATGGAACAAATTTTCCATTGGAGGTATTTCCTTATAATAAGAAGATCCTAGAACATATGGAACATACGGTAAATCTACAGGCTGCTATATAGGAAAGTATTTCTAGTTAAAATTCAGGGGTGCTTTAGCCTAAATCTCATTATTAATTAACAGGATGTACCAATTAAACTGACATGCCTTGGAGATATTTCCTTTGTTTTAGAAGTACAGTCTTTGTACATTGCTGATTTATTCTTGTGTCTTGAATTTTTTAGGGGGTGGGGCTAACCAACCATATTTTTAGCGGCATTGCAAATTCATGCATTAAAATTATTCAATTAATAGTTGTTTTAATGGCTTGGACAATTCTATCATTAACTTGAGTTTTCATTCGTTTTTCCCTCATTAAACATTCTTTAAGAGGATTTCACTTGAGTTAGAATATTTAAATGACTGTGCAATAAATCTATTCTTTTAATGAGTTTATTCCTTTTTCAAGGTATTAATTAAAACAGGTTGTGGAAGAGATAGATACAGTAAATGGATAAAGTAGTGTCCAGGCAAAAGGTTAAGGATTTGCTGTCATTATATGAAATGAAGCTCTTCCTCATTAATGGAAAAACCTTCCTCTTTTACATGCACCAACAAGAAGTTCATTACTCAGTGAACCTGTGCTTATCAGGGATTATTAGTTCTTTTTTCTTTTAAGAGAGACTTTATCCTCTAGTAACTAACATGTCCATGCCTGTGGTATGAGCTTGGCTTAGTGATGTGAAATAGTCGTGGATTCAGATTGTTTAACCAACAGATTTCCTCACTGGACAGAGTAGGAGGGTGGAAAAATAAAGGACAACATCAGTGGAGAGACAGATGAACTTTCAAAGTGAAAAAAAATCTTGCAAATTTAATTCTCAGACTGGGAATGGAAATGTCATTGCCTCACTCAGAGGGTTAATCACTTTCTAATTTAAACTGGCAAATTTTATAATGACACTGTGAAATTAGCAGCATTTTATTGTGTTAATTATCTGCAGGACACTACATCATTTCTTCCAATAAATGTAAATGAGATTGCCTCTCCTAGGACAATACAGAGGCAAGGTGAATTTTTATTGGCTATTTACTGGATTTGAGACAAATTGATACCTACCCCCCGCCCCCAAGGAAAGCACATTCAATATGGTTTACTGCACTGCCTGGTTTTCTGTGCATTTTAGTCAATAAAGTATACAGGGGGATTTTAAAGGTCATTACAGTTCCTTGCTCATTTGAGCTAATTTTCACTTAAGGCAAGGCTGATACTAAAAATCACATTAACTGTATTAGAACTAAGATGTGGGATTGTAGAGTCTAAGTATATCAATAATTAAATATTCAGCTTTTTTTTTTTTNTCAAAATGCCTACTAGCATGTGGCTTTGTCAAAACAGACAAGACAGTGCCTTTGCAGTAGTCCTGTCACTCAGTGTGCTTGATGCTGCAATGTTAAGCAATGCAAAGAATGACATAAGAGGCATTTACAAAACCACACTAAGAAGCAAATGTGTGGAGTATTCTGCTTTGGCTGTTCTTTGCAGCCAAAGACTTATTAAATTACAAGACAACAGAAAATACAGGTTTTGCACAAAAAATATGTGTAACTAGAGTCAGATTCCCTTTCTGGATATACAGTTTTCATCACCCAAAATGTATAAAGGTTAATTATGATTGTTAGGAGGTCTGGTATTTTTTTATATACATAAATATCTTTGCCATTAAGTCAAGATCCACACTCATAATGTCTATACGAACAAGACAATGGAAAGACTAAAATATTCCATGATGGGATTCATGAAGCTTCTGAACCTTTGAATTTCTATCTTATCCTTCTGGCTACCATTATCTTCAATTCTTTTTAAGAATAGCTGAAAAAAAAAAAAAAATCAGAAACAAAAAATCTACCAATCAAAGAATGAGAGAGTGCATTGATAGCACAGTCCCTAAAAGAGTTTGGTGCATTTCTGAAGCACAATCACTTCCCTCCAAATCGCTGTCTTCACGTGATGCCACTGAAATTCCATAGGTTTGCCTGATTAGTTAGCAATACTGCCTTGACACTCACTGCACTCTGAGCAGAGACACCTCTAAACATAGATGCTAAACAGCCTAAGATTTGAATCTGCTGTCTGATAATGATACTCATGATTGCTTTATTGATTGCCCATGATAATAATGACTGGTCATGAGTCTTTTGCGATCTCTTTCTTCTTAGGTGTCACTACACAGGGAAGCATTTCCCAAACTGCTGTGCAGTTTAGGATGGCTGCATTGCACCCATCTAGGTGGGTCATGGCTCACTGTGCCAGTTCCTGGGAATAACCTCCTTAAGCCTTTTCACCTTGAAAGCATCTGCAAGCAGTTGAAGGTCATGATTGTTCACTCAGAAGATCAATATACCATTAAATTGTGACAAAAAGCTCTACCAGACTATTAAGTCTTCACTCATAACCTCAATAATCCTGATAAAATGATGAGCTATTTTAACCTCAAAGTGACTGTTAACAGCTGTTTGGAAGCCCAGCCCCATAAGAGAATATTGAGATAAACTTTATGGAAATGCTGCCTTTCAGACATTTTTGCCCTAGACGATACACCTTATTTGCTTTGCACTCTTGTCTGCCTGAGTTACAGCCATATAATACCACTCAAAACAGAGGTTGAGTATGAGGTTCAACAGATGCCATTTTGATACATCTCCTAGTCCTGGGCTAACTTCCCATTTGTTCAAGGCCTGCTGTAAATGAAGTAGCATGTTTTTCTTAGAGAAGTAGAAAAGTGTGCAGTCAACACCTGAAGATGTCTTGCGATAAGGAGTTTTTCTGAGTAGAAGTAGACACTAAGGGGAAAAATGCCTTTGCTTACACACAAAATCCTACTGTGGCTCATGCAAAAGGAAATGCATATAAGATCTATTCATTATTTCCACTCGTTACACCATACCAAAACGTAGGATATTAGACAAGATACTAGGCAGCCCACTGGCAATGCAGTTTCATCAAATAAGTCCCTAACCAAGAAAATGAACACCTGAAAACTGTCAGATGTTCTAGTACCTGAAGAAAAGCCCACTCAGTACCAGCTTTAGCCATTAGCCTTTCCTAGTCAGCTGCCCCTTGATATGTTAATAGCCTAAAGGTAGAAAAGTATAGGCAACATCAAAGCTTCAGGTCAATTATGCTTCCACTGATCTACTGGTGTATCATATGTAACGAAACAGCCTAAAATCTCCTGGCTGTACTCTAAACACTTAGATACCTTAATCAGGAAAAGAGACCCTGTTTTAACAGTACTAACAAACTCATCTAATTTACCTTTAATTTTGTCAAAGAACAGAAAGAGGCAGAATTTAATTTCATTTGCACTTCCCTGACATTTTTAGCATTTCAGGTCATCCATCATTCTACTCCACTACAGTGCTAAGTTCTCTTGCAGCACACAAGCCCTCCTATTACATATGGTACAGTTCCTGAGAAAAAGGGGAAAAGAATGAAGTCTAAACTAGCCTTTTGCAATGCAATAAGCAGCAATATGACACTGAATTGAGAGACAGAATATATACACTTTCTGCTGATGTGGAGGACTTTGCTACAGAAGGTACTAGATCTGCCACAAGCAGAGGGTCTGCTCCATGTGGGGTCTTCTACCTGGGGGAAGAGATTACTAGAATTTGAAGTCTAACCAACATTGCAGCTCAATTTTTTTCTTTGAATACACAATGGCTTTTCTGCACTCAAATTGAGAAATTAAGCCAGAAAGTGGCAACACATGGCAAAATATAAGATATCTGTGATAATTATTATGTGATGCCATTACGGTTGGTTCACCTAATCGTAACTGCTGGGCTATGAATCCCTTGTATTTAAGATTATTCAAATGTTTAAAAGAGCTAATCCCAAGAATAGTTTATTTCTGCCTCTATACTAGTCCCATGCTCATTTCTGATATTCTAAATTACGTTGCTATTTTGCAAAGTCCTCTTGAAATCTCTCAACAAGATGTCAAGTCAAGTATCTGGCATTGGATTGTTTCTACAGGGAAAGCTTTGTCTACAAATATTAGCAACCAAATCGCATAACAGTTTGCAGTATTAGCCAATAATGCTTCAACGCACACATGAAGCAGTTTCAGAAGACTTATTACGTGTTTACTTGTCCTTTCTTTCAATCAGTGCAAGCAGGCAATTGTGAACGAGAACTTGAAAGTGTAAATTTATGCCATTCTCTATTTACATGAACAAGAGTATGTTAAAACTAGCCTAAAAAGAGAAAAATATTTATGTTTGTATTTGGAGAGCTGACACACCAATTTAGCTAAGCAAATTTTTTCATAAAGAAAACAAATAAACCCCAAACTCTGTCCTTAAAGAATATTTCTGTAGGTCACAAGTAATGGAAAAAGCAGTTTAAAAACCTCAGTATAATCTTAATATAACTGGTGTCATTGGCTAATACAGGAAAAAAATTACTGCTTTGTATGCCTTAAAAGTTATGGCTTGTTTTACAGAAAGCCTTATTGCACTAATACTTGCTAGTCAGGAAAAAAAATGTCCTGCTGTATCAGTAGTATGTGAATACAGACAGTGATACTACCTTGTACCATAACACTCAAACCTTAACACAATTAAGTCAGTGTACTTAAGGCTATATTGTCAGCATTTTATCTTTCTGTACTTTCCTTCTATTTGCCCCATACTTTATTGTAGATTTCTACACTTGAGTCTTGGTCTCAAAAAGATGACATTTTCAGTTAGACTCTAAAATAAAAAATGACATTAAATGGAAAATGGTTATGCACTGATAAACAAATCCCTCATTTGCTCATAACACATTTCTCTCACTATGAGTTCAAACAATAATGTTATGATACACATGTACTTGTGGTACAAGAGTGCACCTTTTACAGCTTGTTAAAGCAGAATCAAATGATACTTTGAATGCATATTTTGTTGGCTCCATTATATCAAAGAGCTCTGTGTATATTCATGCAAACTAATATTCATTTCCTTAAATAACAGATTGGATGCTTGCATTGTTTTTACAGGTTAGACTAAGAATTTCGTTCTGGCTCTAGCATAACACAGCTGCTTGTGCCATGTTATTTGCTTATTGTCTTTGAGCTGTGGTATGGTTGGCCATCATGCAAAACACAAAGCTCTGTCCTGTCCAGCTGTTAACTTCTTCGCTGAAAGCACACCATCACCCTACATTTCCCATTTTTTCCCCTCTGTTTTTCTGGAGTTTGATGAGTTCGTATGTAGGGACGAAGAATATTTGCTGCTGGTTCCCTGTTCTCAGTGGAAGATCAGAACCCCAGCTTTGATCCTGCTGATCTGCAATGGACAGATGAGGGTCAGGCCAGGACGCCTAACATGCAATGGTTCCCCTCTATGTCCTCTACTTCTCCTTCTAATGCATGGCAGGAGGACATATAACCAGGATATTTTTGTCCTGTACAAAAGGAAAAGGAGGCAGTGGCAGCTGAAAAAAAGTAAAGGAGTATGAATTGAATAACAAATGTCATTTTTGGGCAACTTCTCACCTACACAAAAAGCCAGCTAGGAAGATAGTATGATACCACTGATGAATAACTGAATGGAAATAGGTAGAACAGTTCTTAGGACTATATCTGGTATACACGGTTTATTTCAATGTTGTTGATTTTTGGTTGAACAAATTCTCATTGACCATCTTTTTAGCAGCAGGTGAATCTCAGGGTGTTCATGATTTTGCAGTTCCGATGAAAACCTCTGATATATGAGTGTCAGCCACAGTAGACTCAGACAAAACACTATACTTTGTTGTTTTTTTGTGTTTTACTTCAAAAATAAAAGGCAAGTTGATTCTATATGTTAGGATGGAAGCTTCCAATTGCTGTCATTCCAAACTCAAAGCTCTATTATTATCTGTTTTAGGTATACAACATA
>VXAL01018928.1:12855-26985 GCA_013399475.1 Chauna torquata
TTTAGTTCAAACATTCCCTAGCTTAATTACTTGTTACATCAATTCTTTCTTTATTTTTGATGTTAATTTATTTTATAAGAAAAAGTGCATGGGAGAAAAAATTCTATTTAATAACTCTCTTTTCCTTCATTGAAAATAACCTAAAAAAAAACCCCTTTCTTCACCTGTTCTTTTTAAGACAAAAGGAAGAGTTTATCTAACATTTCACTGGGTCCATAACTATAACCTACTAAAGATATACCATTCCACAACTTTGTCGGCATTGCTAAAAAAGATTTGAACCTGAGCATAGTTCCCTTGATACAAAATAACATTATCAACCCCCCAAAACTGTGAGCAGCTTCTTGTTTTTGAGAGATTAAAATAATTATTACAGTTACTTAAAAATCTGCTGACTAAGTACACAATTCGAATTCCTACAAATGCTGATTGAATCTCTAATGAGCTAAAAGTGCATCTTTGAAAATTAGCTATCTCTGAGGAAAGTAATTAGCAAAAAAAAATGTAGCTGTACATACATTAGCTAAGTGCAAAACACTAACTGGATCAATGCTGCAACTGAGGAAATTTGCTGTGTGATAATATCACCTTGCTGCTCTCTGTTTATTTAGAAGTGCAAGGCCTGACTGGTAAAGTAGGTGGATATCATTGACAAACGGCTGCTATTGAGCTCCTAGTGGGCTTGTTACCAGCCCATCAGAAAAACCCAGTGCCATGTGGCAAAAATCAGCCTGGTTAGAGCTCTCTACTCAGCAGAGTGCCAGGCTGGAATATCAGTGACACATTAGAGGTCAGGTCCAAGATTCATTTACTGAACTGTAAAGGCAAATTAGTCTGATGTCTGCTCTACCCTGTATTATAAGTAGGTGAGTTTGCTTCAGTCAAATTAAGAAATGATCGAAATAATTACCCCTTCCTTCCAACCAAATAGTGTCTGAAGTAACATCCTTGACACAAAAGAACAATCAGTTCCTAGCTTGCTCCTAGTGGAAAAACTGCACAGCAGCTGAATATGGGAATCTAGTATTTTTGAAATAATATGCAGAGGACATCACATCTAGCCTACATCTAGCCTCCAATAGAGTAGAATAGAGTAGAGTAGAATAGAAAAATATCTTGAGTTGGAAGGAACCCATGAGGATCATCCAGTCCAACTCCTACTATGATCTTCCAGTTTGCATACTTTACACAGGAACCAAGTCACTTTTCTAAAATGCAGACCTTTGGTGGCTAAATGTAGTCCCAACGCTTCTGTCCTTTATGTTAACTATGAAATCTCTTCTTTTTGCTCTAGTAATTCTTGTTGCACTTCTCTGCATCTTTTCTATTTCTGCTATTTCTTATTGGAGGTGAGGCAACCAGATGGAACATGCTTTTCAGAGTGAGAGCCTGTTGTCAGTTTATATAATAGCATCATAATGTTTTGTCATTTTTTTCTTTACCATTTCTTAGTGCAACCTAATATTTTGTTGGCATTTTTTCAACCTCTGTAGCTCATTGAGAAACAGCTTTCATTATGTGATCCCAAATTATGCCTAGTCATTTTCAGAGTGGCTACATTCAGTAACTACTTAATATTTAGTGGCCCAGGATTTCTTTTCCCCTTTCAGTACGTGCTGCTTTGTGAGTTTCTTTATCTACTATTGTATTGACTAAACACATATGTGCAATCCAGAAAAAAAAAAAAAAAAAAAGGCAGAAAACTTAAATTGTCTCCTTCAAGTTAGGCAGATGCCTTAAGCAAATGTTTTGGGAATGACTGTTAATCATCTGAATGAGAAAATATGTGTACCTAAATAAAAATGTTCATTATTATTTGTTGTTCACTGTTTTACTGTTTACTCCATTGAGGGAGTATGAAAAAACATCATAAGCCTCAGACAACCAGTAAAATACCACAAATAAGAATTAGTCATATCAGTGTTCACTTGAATCACTTAATAAACTAGAAATTATTCATCCAAACTATGTAACAAATATAAATATGTATCACAGTAGGCAAACAACAGTCTATTTGCAAGTTATTCATTAATTGGAGTTTTTCTAAAATTATGAAAATGCTTCTGAAATAGCTTGGCAAGTTCTACTTTTACCTTCTTTCTTATTTGCTTCTTGTTTTTCTCATTTGAAGTTTCAGTGTCACATTTAAGCATCAGGATAACACATGTAAATTTACATCCAGCTGTTCCAAAATTATGCACTAATTCCCTAAACCTCTGTTTCTCAAATCAGTATAACTGTCAGTGCTTATAACCTCCAGAAATCAGGCCTTACATGAATCACATGAACAAGACAGAAAAACTGTGCCTTTTCAACTTCATAATCTTAATACTGGGATAATTGTGTTTGAATCTAGGGAGAAAATAGGTTAGTGCAAAACACATACTAAATGAAAGAGTTGTTCAGTATATTTCACTAATGGAATTATTCCAATAGACTTTTCTCTGAAATGGCTGAGGAAGGTGGATGTTCAGACCACATCAGAGGGAGCAGTCCATGTAAATAGCAAATTGTAAGACTGATTTTTCCTTTTCTATTTTAATTATAGGAGAATGCAAACTCAGTCATGAAATAAGTAAACAAACTACTGTAGTAAAGCGCAACTAGATTGTGGCAAATCTGAAAACCGAATGTAAAACTGAAAAAAATTGTCACAAGCATCAAATGTTAGATGTCTCCCTGAAATGCATGACAGCATGTTAAGTTCAGCCCAGGCAGAAGTGGTTTGTATAACAGAGTTAATATGAGAAAGCAAGCAATGCTGAAGCCAGTAGATTGTGGCACATTCAGAGTAAGGGACTCAAAAGCCATAGTTTAAAGTTTAAGAGACAGACAGAGAGGTCTGTGTGATGAAGTCAGTACAGAAGACTGGAAAAGGCACAACATAGGAAGGGAATTGAACAACAAAACCAAAAAACACACAAACAAGACCTACCAAGCAATAAAATCAAAGGCTACCTTTTAAACACAAAAATAAATAATATTAAGTGAAAAAGAAATAGAAGTTGGAGGCAAAAAACTTTAAGAAATAAGGATGTCAGGTAAGGAAAAAGACTAAGCTGTCTGTAATTTGGATTTGAGAGGCAAGACAAAGAAAATACCTTTCACTAGGATAATATGTTCAAAGAATGCAGATAAACATTCTAAATATATGACAGAAAGTTTCATAGGGACAGAAACAGGGAAAAGAGGAGTAACTACAATTTTCTATTTATACAGCAACCTGCATTACAATTGCAGCTAAAACATTCTTGATTTTTTTTTTTTCCAAATCAGTGTGCCTGTGTACGTGCATACAAGTGTGTGACTGCACAAATCGCTTAAATGCAGAAAGCAAAGGAGCGGAACAGAGCAGCTGTTTAGAACTGCACAGCAACAAGACATGGTACTTTAGGACAGGAAGTAAAAGAGAATACAGCATCCAACTGAAGCTGCAGAAGGGATTTTATGTCAACAGAATGCAATTACCAAAACTGGAGTATTTCCAGGACAATAGAACTAGCATAAGGGGATAATCATTATTGCCTGAAATTGAATATAATAAAGGAATTAGTTAGACAGAGATAACTTGTTCCGAAAAGGGAACAAGATGAGATGGCAAAAGAAATTGGAAAGGGTTGTAAAAGGCATGATCTCCTAACAATGAGAGATTGCAGATATAAACTAGGTCCTACTGAGTAAAGGATATGAATCAAGCAGTTCTATGGACGTTGAAATGATTTGATCTTTTATACTATAAAGAAAGGTAAAAATTATGGCCCAACCTTTCCTCACTCATTCCATGAACTATGGATGTATGAGAGAGAAAAACAGCATCTGGCTAATAAATGATCTGATTCTTGCCATAGCTATGAGTAATGCATGGATATGTGATAGTAGACTCAGAGGCAGGATCTCTGCAAAACAACCACAAGCTGTTAAAGTTTGTCATTAGATCTTTAGACAACCCCTGCTCACATCCTGAATTTCTCTGTGTGCATTTCAGAGCAAGAATACATTGGGAATACAAAAGTTTAAGATTTAAAAGTTTACAAGATGAAATGATTGTTTATTGCTTATCTTTGCAACAGATAAACTAGGGCTATAACAACTATAAAAGTGAGAGCCAAACCTGAAATGTACAGCTCCTTCATGTATCTCACTTTTTTTTTTTCAATAGCTTTGTCAATAGATAAAACACAGGCCCAATTTCTCAGCTGCTGTAACTCTTCGTAGCATCTCCAGTGTTAATTTAACCCAGTTGAGGGCCCAGATGGGGCATTTAACTATGTGCTTCATTCCGCCTGCGCAGGCAGCGTTATAAATGTACCTTTCAATGGAGCGTGTGATTAGAAAGGATTGATAATACTTGCACGATGTTACCCTACAATACCAGAGAATAAATGTGATAAGATTTGCTAAAATCAATGAGCTGTGATCTTTCAGAGTCATAACAGAAATTGCCCTTTCCTGAGATGTTTTGTTATTTTGTGTTGTGTTTTAATTTGAAACCTTAAGTAACTTTTATTAAAGTCATAATCAGAAAAACAAAACAAACAAACAAACAAACAAACAAACAAAAAAAAACCACACAGGGCTTTCCATGAAGTATTTGACTTAATTAAACATAAATTAGCTTGAGCTCACACAATGTGGTCATGTTTAACATATTTGAAAGAACTGTTTGAGTAAGTATCTGAAAGGCTTGACAGAGGGAAATCTACGGGCATATTTTACCTGGATTTTAGTGAAAGCTTTTGATACAATGCCATACAGGAATCTAATCCACCAGCAAATCATTAAATTTATTACGAGGTGAGCTACTTGACTGGATTAAGCCCTGGTGTGTGAGTTGATTTGGTTTCCAACTAGGGTGGAAAGGCTAGTGGAATTTAGCAAAGAAACAGTCTCACTTTGAAGTGACATTCCCTCTCTGTTCTTGGCCCTGGTATAGAGATTTAAGAGAGTGAAGAAGGTAAATTTAAGATGAAATTCAACATTTCTGCTGGCATGCCAAGCTTCTTTCATGGAGGCATGAAAACATTTTCTTGAAAGTAAAATTAATGAATTAGTCTTGATTTTTCACAAGCCATATATTTGTTGTTTTCAGTAATAAAGCTTCCTTGAAAACAGCCTATTTACCTTGAAAGAGTTGGTACCTCACTACAAAATAATGTTTTGTTTTGTTTTTCTTTTTTAACAAATAAAAAATCAATGTGAATAAAAAGATATTAATTAAATACTGTTTTTTTTTTTCATTATGGTTGCTCTAATTTCTTTTTCTGTTACAGTTTTACACTTTTTTCAGTGGATCTCTCACAGAGCAGGTTTAGGGGGCATAGTTATTTCAGGTATTTAACGTGAGTTTTATCTATCTGCAGAAAAACATACATGAAGCTAAATATAGTTCCAAAACTATAAGTTTCCACTTTTGGAGTGCTTATGGCTTCATTAAATTTGTGGATATTCAAGACAGAACTTAGCTGGTTTGCAAGTTTATACAGTCCTTCAAGCTTACCGCTGTGAAGATGTTAACGGAGATTCATATTGCATTATGCCTGCTCTTCATCTCAATTCTAAATGCTTCCAGAGGTCACCACATTTCAGTAGCTTCCTCATCACTTTTATGTCAATAGATTTTCCCTCTCTTGATGATATTTGGAGAAATAAATGGAAAGCCTATGTGTAATCAGCATGATTTCCATGAATTTTCCCGTGATTCAGTGAACTGTTTCCACTATCCTTGCTTGCTGGCTAGCTGGTAATGCTGTTGTACAGCACCACTCCTATGAAGGAGTGAAGAAGCTCAGACTCTTCTTTCTGATCAGACACAGGACTTTTTTCATTTTCTACCTGTATAATTCACTTCAGCCCCTGGAGAAAACCAAAGGAGTCTGGGGTTAAAGTCTTTTGTTTCATGGACTCATTATACCTTCCACATTCCTTTGGGTTCAGATTCCACTCAGTTTGCCTAACCAAAATAGACATCATCCATAAGTCTGTGTTCACTATTCATTTCCAGCGATCTTCAGTAATTAATTGCGTCATGTTATGTCAGCTCCTAGGGTAATGGTAAAAAGCGGTTTCAAAAGAGGTTAATTCTTTAAATTATCAGTGCAGTGTGTCTTTTATATGAAGGAGAGGCAATATGGAAATAGATTGAAGTGTTACTTACTCTCTTTTTTTTTTTTTAACCCGCATTTATAAAAAGAGAAAAAAGAAAGATCCAGGGAACTACAGGTCAGACAGTCTCACCTCTGTGCCTGGCAAGATCATGGAGTACATCCTCCTGGAAACTATGGTAAGGCACATGGGAAACAAAGAGGTGACTGGTGACAGCCAACATGGCTTCACTAAGGGCAAATTGTGCCTGACAAATCTTGTGGCCTTCTACAACGGGGTAACAGCATTGGTGGATAAGGGAAGAGCAACCAATGTCACCTACTTGGACTTGTGCAAAGCATTTGACACTGTCCCTCACAACATCCTTGTCTCCAAAATAGAGAGACATGGATCTGATGGACAGACCACTTGATGGATATGAAATTGGCCAGATGGTCGCACTCAAAGAGTTGCAGTTAATGGCTCAATGTCCAGGTGGAGACCAGTGACGAGTGATGTTCCTCAGGGGTTGGTATTGGAACCAGCACTATTTAATGTCTCTGTTGGTTACATGAACAGTAAAACTGAGTGCACCCTCAGCAAGTTTGCAGAAACCAAGCTGTGTGGTGCTGTCGACATGCTAGAGGGATGGGATATCATCCAGAAGGAATTTAACAGGCTTTAGGGGTGGGCCTATGCAAACTTCATGAAGTTCAACAAGGCCAAGTGCAAGGTCATGTACTTGAGTTGAGGCAATCCCTAGCACAAATACAGGCTGGGCAGAGAATGGATTGACAGCAGCCCTGAGGAGATGGACTTGGGGGTGTTGGTTGATGAGAAGCTCAACATGAGCCAGCACTGTGTGCTTGCAGCCCAGAAAGCCAACCAGCAATCCTGGGCTGCATCAAAAGAAGCATGACCAGCAGGTCAAGGGAAGTGATTCTTCCCCTCTACTCTAGGCTCGTGAGGCCCCCCCTGGAATACTGTGTTCAGCTCTGGGGCCCCCAGCATAAGCACATGAACCTGTTGGAGCGAGTCCAGAGGAAGGCCACAAGGATGATCGGGGGGCTGGAGCACCTCTCCTATGAGGACAGTCTGAGAGAGTTGGGCTTGTTCAGCCTGGAGAAAAGAAGGCTCCGGGGAGACCTTATAGCGGCCTTCCAGTACTTAAAGGGGGCCTGCAAGAAAGCTGGAGAGGGACACTTTATCAGGGAGTGATAGGACAAGGGGTAATGCTTTTAAATTGAAAGAGGGTAGGTTTAGATATGATATTGGGAAGAAATTCTTCACTATGAGGGTGGTGAGGCAGTTGAACAAGTTGCCCAGAGAAGTTATGGTTGCCCCATCCCTGGAAGTGTTCAAGGCCAGGCTGGAAGGGGCTTTGAGCAACCTGTTCTAGTGGAAGGTGTCCCTGCCCACGGCAGGGGGGTTGGAACTAGATGATCTTTAAGGTCCTTTCCAGCCCAAACCATTTTATGATGCTGTGATTCTATGATTTTGCACATTAGGTGCTTACGAAGACATAATAAAGAGTAAAAGAATGAAAATCAAAATTATGAAGTTTGCATGGTATGTTTGAAGATGTGAATCCAATTGGATCAAAAATAAAAATCAATTTGGGATCCATTTCTGATCCCCAGCAAATTACAGGGTTTTATTTGGCTATAATAATATGGCAGGACTTCTTTGCATGTTGCAGGATGTGTCTCTCACTTAAAAATTTTGTTTCTCCCAAAACATAGGTCTGTTTGAATCCTGCTAACACCAAAGCACTTGTTTTCTACTGTTCAGTTGCCTTCACGTTGATAGGCCAGGAAAAAAAAAGGCGAAACATACTAACTCTGAACAAACAAGTGCATCTTATGCTATGCTCTGCAGCCTGTTAAAGTTGGCTGCTGACATAATACCTAAGTGGTCAAGTATTAAATCTGAGGACACTGTCCTGTTAGCTCACCCATGGATCCTGTAATTGTCCTTCTTACATGGTGGGATTTATTCAATGCTTATGTGCTGTGCACATAACTCCTGCAGGAGAAACAATTTTTTATATCAGGACTTGGCAGAAAAACCACCTCTCACTCACCTGTAGAATTATTAAAAAAGTCCTCAGTCTTACTTATTTATTGCTGACATCTGCAGTTCTCCTTCTTCCTCATTCTTGACTGGCAAATAGACCTTTCTACAGAACATGAGCCTTGCAATTCCTTTTAGTGTGGGAAGCACATATGTTTTATTCAGTTCTTATATCTTTGCCCAGAGCACAAAGCAAGTCCTTAATAATTTAGTCTTACAGATGACTCAGAATCATCATATCCCAGGCTTACCCTTAAACCAAAGCTATTCATGGTCTGAACTTAGTATTATAGCTTTTAAATTTGTAACTTTGGGAGCAGACAGTACTTATAAAAGCACATCATATATATTTTTTTTTGCTAAATGTCAAACTATTAAGGTTTATATTTCCTAACTTTTCCGAAGATTAGGGGAAATACAAATTAGTTGCTGTACTTCACAGAGCTGAGAAAGCCTGAGAATAGTTTTTGTGATTTCTGCCTCTCTGCTGTAGCCTTCATAATGCTGCAAGAAAATTACTTCAAAGTACTCTTTTGACAGTCATTCTTGGATATACAGCAATTACTGTCATGCATTTTATGCAATCAACCTACTGCGCTTGGGTGTGTATCCCTACTATAGGGGTCCAGGAGTCAGTCTCAAGGTTTCATCAGAGAGGATCACTCCTTCAAAGCTGCTCTGCCAGAAATATCTTTGAATAGATAATTCATTCTCTTCTGGTGTAAATCTCTAACAGTAGCCAATTCTGGAGTCACTAGGGAAATGCATAAAAAACATAGTGCTCAAACTGTGCAACTTCTTCAACTGAGTGACATATCTTTCTGATTCCAGTTAGTGATCTGTTTATGTCCTGAAACTTGAAGAACACTCTTTTTTTTCCTACCACATGTACATGCAGATATTACTCTTATCATGTGACCTTCTAAACATATTTAGAAATATCCTGAACTGTTCACTTTAGTCTCCTCAGATTAATAATAATTAATAGTAACAATTATTAATAAATCAGCACTTTGGCAATATTAACAAGCAATGAGTTCTACAGATCAATAATGCATCTGACTTAAAAGAGGGAAAAATCCTATCAAATAGTAAGTGGTCAGTCTGGTGGCAAATTTCTGGAGGATTACAGATATTGTTTCTGATTTGCTCTTCATCTTGACAAGTCTTGTGGCTGTACTGTAGCAAGATTACAATCATGATCATTCACCAGAGCCTGAGTCTTTGGTGAACAGCTAACTTTAGCTTTATATATTCATATACTGGAGAAATCAATTTTGTTTAATCCTTCCTTTGCATACTAACAAGTTTTCTCAAGGTACGTTATGTGCTTTTATGTCAGCGCAAGCTCACAGGAACAAAACTAAATGAATTAAGAAAATCTATTTCAAATTTAAATTTGTGTTTAGCTTGTTATTGTGTGAACTAAAGTGGATGTTTGTGTTGTATAATAGTGGGATGTCCTATGTAAATACAGCTAAAGTAAAGCAAAGGGAGAGATTACTTTTTTCAAGGTATTTTCCTCTGCTTACACAGGTGTGAAACAACCATATTTGAAGAGAAACAGCCAATGTAAGGCTCCTAGTAGAAGGAACAGCCTTCATAAAATGTCTGATTGAAGTGTGAATGGATCTAGACAGTCACTGGAGTGCAGAATTTTGGCCATGCATATGACTGATGTGGCTCAAACACCTGGGGCTATAGCAAACCTGGAGTTTTTTGCTCGGTAGGTGATAACTGTCACCTATTTTGTCAGTACGCTTCTGCCTACATTCAAGCAAAACGTGCTCTTCAGAGCATGATGATGTCTTGGTTGGCTACCAGAAATTCATCCTTCTTCCTGTTGTATAAGATTTTGTGTCACAATGTAATGAAAATATTTTGTTTTGAAAACAAGAAACCATGCATTAGTTAAGCCTTGCACAAGATTTTGGTTCTTAGCACGATGATTTGATTTTGCTTCAGTAGACACCAAGAATAATTACAGCTTTTATTCAGACAGGAGGAAATCAACAAACCACAATAAGGCTACTTCCTCAGCCAGGTCAGGCTGAAAGGCAAAAGAACTCTGAATGAACAGAACTAAAAACAGATTCTTTGCTCTTCTGTGGTGGGGAAACACTCACAGAAACATCACAGAATGTGGCCTGCACTCAGCAGGTGATCTAAAGAACAAAACCAGTAAATATTCACTACTTAAATTATCCAGATTTTGCAAGTCTAAGCTGTGACAGCTACGGCTCAAGAGACATAACTCAAGCTGATCAGTGGGTTATTTAATTTATGTAATATTAAGGTGATGTTATAGGTAAACATCCAATATACACATACTGCTTTGCTGAGAGCATGCTTTGGCCACTAAAATTGCTTCTGAGTCGTCTTTGGGTGGTGTGGCCCAGGGTTAATCTTATCTGACATTAGACAAATTGACTGGTAGGATCCTTGCAGAGTTGTCAGCACCTCAACATGATAATCAGGGATGTGAAGTGCTGCCTGTGCTGTTTGTATTCATCCAAGTGTGGAGGTGTGCGATATGATAACCAAACATTACTCACACAAATATGCCACATCACTGAAAGCCATTTTTTGTTAAAGACTGGCTTGATGAGTAAATGGTAGCTAAATACCATGCAAGGACTATCCTTATTTCTCAGTTGTATGGAAATAATAATAAGAAATTACCTAGCCCTTTATATTAAATCTTTACTTATTGATCTCTAAGCAGTTCATAAATTTAGTTCCATTTTATTATCTCAGTTTCACAGTAATGAAATGCACTATCAGGCAACCCTGTTACTGTTTCTAATTCATTGTCCAGTACTCTGTCACTTTATTTACTTTTTAACAATAAGCAAACGGAAACTAGTACCATACTGTCTGAGGGTCTATACATTTACTTCATGATTGCTGTTGTATCCTTAGACTCACTCGTGGCAGCATGCCCACTTTCGTGGGTGCCATACAAGCAGAGAGCAACAGAGTTCTACTCTTCCAAAGATATGAAGTTTAAAGACATGTTTATAAAACAAAACCAGGAATAGTTGGCAGTAGGCTACGCTGTGTCTTACCCAAGTCAAGATGCTAGACCAAACGTTTCCTTTCCTGTGTACAGAAACGTAAGTATCTTTTGAGAGAACACAATTTTCAATGAGATTAAGATTTATGCATATATTTTAAAAAACAGTCAATCAAGATATATCTTGATGTGAAGCCAGCAGAAGCCTGAGTGACGAAAGGCCTGATTTTCTTCCTGTGGCCTTTCCAGGAGAAAGAGACAAACCAAGAGCTTAAATGAATGTCTTTAAGTGGATATGCCTTTATTTGTTAGCATTCATTTTCTTTACAGTTTCTTACTATAATCTTTTAGAAGACAGTTTATATTTTGAAGGAAAAGTGACATATGCCCGCTATGTACCAGATAAGAACAGGAATTAGAGTACTTGTTGGTTATCCTTGGAAACTTGAGATCAAACACTGACTTAGATCAAAAATAAAAGTGGGCTTGGTGGTAAAGTTCTGAGCATGATCTAAGAAGGTCATTGCAGTGTAAGGCAACACAATGCATCACTGCATAAGATTTCAATCATAAGACCTGGTTATTCAAGAAACTGATTACTTTCTGTGACTTTTGGACCTCCTTCAGATGTTGGAAGTGCAGTTTAGTTGCTTAATCATAGGTGTAGTAGGGTATCTTTGCTTAGGATTCGATCCCTGTTCATCACAGCCAACAAATGTGTCATGCATGCCAGTAAACAGAAGAGGTTGGACCTGGAATACACTGTTTTTTCCTGTTTTTTTTTTTTTTTTTTTTTTTTTTTGTCTTTTTTTCTGTCTTTGTCAAGGAAAAAAGAATGTGNTTTTTTGCTGGCTTGTCCTAACTTATGCAGATGAAACAGCAAGGGGAAAGACTGTTTCTGCTACCTCTAGTTCAGATTGGGGCTGCTGTCAGAGCTGTTCTCTTTTACGAATACTAAACCCATCTTTGGGAGATGTGAAAACTAACTGAAACTCGTGAAATGACAGAATTTGTAACTGCTATCTCTTACCCTTGTGCTTGTACTGTGCACTTAGTTTTTTTGAATTGATGTGGAGTGAAGGACTGTTACCATTCATAATTCCTTTTCCTTTCNTTACTTTTCTCCCCTTTCATAACAACACAATATGTTGACATATTTTCCACCATACACATTATAACTGCAATGTGACACTCATATATCAAAGAATTCAGCTACACATGCAGTATGGGAAAAACTCACTGCTTACTATGATGTGGATGTGGATGCGGATGCTTCTACGTATGTGTGTCTGTGTGTAGTTGAGACTTTTCAGAATTCTTTAGCAGATGTTGCTAGTTATTATTGTATAATCACACTTACTCACTTGCTGTTACTTACACCCAAGTGAATGTACGGGTAACTGGATATGCACCTGCATACTGTCATATAGTGACACCTAAATGAGGTGCAGTGTCAAGGAACATGTAAATGCATAAATATAGCTACTCTTAATATGTACAAGAGAAAAATCAGTGATTTTTAACACTAAAAAATCTAAAATCAGTGTTCTCTAATACTCAACAATTTTTTGGTCCATATTTTGCCAAACTAATGAAATTTAAAGTACCCAAACATTAAGTATCCAAATACTTAGATTTTAATAAACTTGAAACAAAACTGAGAATAACTAATTTTTGACAAATGTTAGGAAATTATGGCTGTTGTTTGAAAGCGGGATAGTTTAAATAAACAAAAATTCTTTCTAGATGGCTTCCAAAATTAAGCTTTCTCTTTTACTTTCCTTCTTTTTCTTCTTTTCCTTCCTTCCTTCCTTCCTTCCTTTCTTTTTCTCTTTCTTTCTTTCTTTCTTTCTTTCTTTCTTTCTTTCTTTCTTTCTCTTTTTCTTCTGGGAATGTATTTTATCTTCTGTCAGTTTTGCCCTATGATATGTCCTCTTAAATTGGATCTGTAAGCCCTTCATAAAGTTTAATAAATCTTCAGCATTTCACCCTAAGGAAATTATATTAAAAACCTTCAAATGTGAAGTTGGGCCCGCAGACACACAGCACTGGGAATTATATCACCATAATCAGCTTGTAATGAAAGCCTCTGTCGCTGTTCTCTCCCAATCATAATCTGCCTGTCTTTATGAAAAAAGGGGGGTTTGTCTGGGTTCATCTGCAAGCTTTAATTGGAAGATGTCTTCATTTCATTCCAGCCTACTGGGATAATAACTCAGCCCCATGTTTAAACACAGGCCCTTGCCGCTGATATTTTTTCATTTAGTAAAGCATGTCTCTTTAAATGATTTAGCAAATCACCATGAATGCCAAGGCAGGATGATTGGCAGCTCATTGCTGGTGCACCATTTGCATGACATTTGTTCTTCAGCCCGGAAAGCTGCGGCAGGTAAACAAGCAGGCCCTGTACCGACTCCCTGCGAGTCCTTCCCTGTTTATTTTCTCATAATCAAATGACATTTATGGAGAGGCAAATGCAGCTGCACATATATGGAGAAAAAATGCAATCAGGCCAAACATGATGACTTCATTCAGGTGATATTTTGATTAGAGAAAGGACATTTTTATGGCAGAGGGTTTCTTGCAGGAAAAGTCAGTCAAATTCCATTTTACAATCTCTATTTTTTAATATAAAGGTTAGATTCAAATAATTGATTGCATTCAATGGCACTGTGAGTGTTTCAATAGAATATGTAGAAGTACAGAGTTCTGAAAATTGTAGGGATTCTCTTCTGCACTCTTCTGAGTAAAAATATTTTTTAGGGGCAACTCTCTCTTTCTATATGTAAAGCTGTACCATTACATCACTGTAGCTTTTTCCTAAAAGAGATTTCAGAGAGGAAGGTTATTTCTGAAGCTACACATTTTAAACTTATTTCCCAGCATATCATAGTGTCAAGAGACTTGGCAGAGAACAAATTGAAAGATTAAATAATATATATAATATACTATCTATATAT
>VXAL01018928.1:27003-40080 GCA_013399475.1 Chauna torquata
ATATTTATATATTGCAAAATATGGTGCTTGTACTACAACGATAGCATCCTGCTGCTACAGAAGCTTCACTTCTATTTCAGAAGTCCTTTGGAAACAAAAATGAAAGATGGCAATTATTGAGTATGGAGCGGGGGCTACTGCAAGCTGGACACAGATACCTTAAGTGGCTATGCTTAGTTTTTTAGTTCTTCTTAAAAACGTACTTTCTCACTTATTTGCTGAAGGAGGTACACCCTGTATTTGTCATGTTGTCTGAAGATTTTAAGTGAGAGAAATCATGCAATCTGGTAGAACATTCAGTGGTTGTATACGAGAGGAGAAACATAGTCATAATCATATAGCTCCTACTGCTTGACCCAGAAAAGTTGAGAGTAGAAGGCAGAATTCTTTTAGCCACATCCTAGTGTTTTTTTTTTTTTGAAATAATATTTACATACCAGAATGCAAAACTAGGTGTTTTGTGAGAGGTATGGGGAGGGAAGGGGAAGGGGACTGTAGCATGTTCTCAATTTAATAGCTTGTTAAGTGTTTGAAAACCTACCAACAAGTGTCCCAGAAGATGATGCTGGGGGCTCAGTCTGTTCTGAAAACTTGGCTATAGAGTAAGAGAAAAATTTGCTTTGGCAGAAAGGAAAGCAAATATATTCCATAGAATTCCATCTTATCTTTTCCCAGAAGAAATTATACTTTTGTGCTCACTCTTTCTACTCTTTTTAGAAAGACAAATTTACAACTCTAAACCAGCATGGATGTATTGTTATTTTAATATTCAAGGCTAGAGTGATCGTCATTTACTGTCATTTGTGAAAGCACTAAATAATCTCTAGACAGCATATAAAACTAGAGTTGCTTATTGGGCTAATAGGTTTTCCTGTGTAATTCCTGTGTAGTGGTCCCCATACAGAGCAGGGGACAAGTGCTTAGGCACTAGCTGTATTTTTTAGCATCTCAGGCTTATGAGTTTTTATACAGAACAACTGAGTTCAGTGTGAGAAAACATAACATATAGAGTGCAGCCTGAACTCAAAAGGATTCACTAATGTGGCTCAAGAAATTGCTGGACCAGGTAACCAGGAGAAGAGCTGGAATAACAATTGTGCAGAGGTAATTGGCCCTGCAATTGGAGCTGAGCTGAAAAAAAGGAATGGGAAGTACTGCATTTCTGCTCAGTAGCTGGGAACCTGTGAGGGAAAGAAGGCAAGGATCTGCAGAGAAGCAGATAAGATGGTGAAACTGATGGATCAGGGAGTCACTTGGACAGCCTGTCTCTGTCCTACCCAGTGGTGAGAAGGTAACTGAGTCGCAGGGTTTGGGAGGGATAAGGGTGCTGAGAATCACTGCTCAAAGGAGATGTAGCTTGGGAGACCAACGTCATATAACTTCAGTTGCTGACAAAGGGAGACCACTAAATCAGAGGGTGGGAAGGTCAGGAAAAATAATTAGGATTGCCAGTAGTCACTAGCTATAGTCATTTGCAGACAGCAGAGATAGCCTAACAAGTGTGACTCTCAGGGAGCCAGGAAAGTAAGGACCTCCTCGCCTATTCTTCCTCATTTATGCATTGAGACAAGCTGCCACATTTCCAAATGTGTTACATAATACGGTCTTTCAAAACTCTTGAAGTAGAAGTTGGTGCATCATTAGATTTTGAAAAGTAAAAATCTCACTCTTATTTAGGGATATTTAAAAAATGTAACGCAGCTATCTACACTTCCTCTTTTTATCATTCTGATTTTGAATTTTAGGCAGAAAGAAATACTTTAGCTTGTGTAGCTATTATCAAATTAAGGTATAGGTTGTCTAATTTACTTCTGCTACTTGCTTTACTAGAAGCTTGATGGTGCACGTGATTTTAATTGCTAATACTTTCTTTTTAACTCATTACTCTAAGCAGAATCATGTGAATAGTTGTGAAAAGATATTCATCTGAAATAAGGATAAGAGCCTACAAATTACTGCTGCTTAAAGATATTTTCAAGCTGCGGAAATCTGAAGGCACTTTGCAAAATTAGGAAGTTTAAAGATAAAAATCCCACCCCCACAGCCTCTTTATGCTACCAAATAGGTGCTAGGAAAAATAATTTCCGGAAATATCTATGAATACAAGAAATCTGTCCAGCAGTTGTCATGAGTTAAGTACAGGGGTCAGAAAGATACTGTGGAAACTGTTCAAGTTACCCTTTTTATTATCAGCTTTCTGGACTGTGATAAGCAAAGTCTTGCAGAGAGCTGAGTAAGCATCAACTTGGTGTTTGACAAGACTGACAAGACAGTCTCCCCGGAGCAGTTTTACTCATCGTGTGAATCCACTTTACTGTCTCAGGTCAAAGCCTAGAAAGCATCAAAAGATCGTTATTATCTTTGCTTGCTGTGTGAATGAATGTTTTGTTCTCAAAGATATTTGGAGAATGACTGCTACTATTTCTCCATTCACATGTGCACAGTGTCTGCTATTTTCTATTAATTATGCATAAAAATAACATCACGTGGCCAGAGAAGAGAAAAATACCTCTTGCTTAAGGAATATACCAGCAGCACCAATAAAGAAGAAGTGAGAATTGCACAGTGTGCAAACAATCCGTAGTTTTAAACCTGTTTGTTCAGACTATACAGTAAATAGACATTCAGAAATCACTGAGTAGCTAGAAACTTGGGAGCTGCTAAGTATGTGTTGTATAGTAACTCCTGGCAATGATTTGACCAGTTGTATTGGGTTTAAGTGGTAAAGGTTTGGTAGCAGGGGGGCCACAGGGGTGGCTTCTCTGAGAAGATTCCAGAAGCTGCCCCATGTCAGATAAGAGCCAGCTCCATCTGGCTCCAAAAGGGACGCACCGCTGGCCAGACCTGAACCAACGAGCGATGTTGTTTGCGCCTGTGTGAGATCATATTTAAGAAGGGGAAAAAAAAACTGCTGCGCAACAGCAGCTGGGAGTGAGAGGAGTGAGGAACAGTCCTGCAGACACCAAGGTCAGTGAAGAAGGAGGGGGAGGAGGTGCTCCAGGCGCCGGAGCAGAAGTTCCCCTGCGGCCTGTGGTGAGGACCATGGTGGAGCAGGCTGTCCCCCTGCAGCCCATGGTGTACCACGGCGGAGCAGATCTCCACGCTGCAGCCCGTGGAGGAGCCCACGATGGAGCAGGTGGATGTGGCCTGAAGGAGGCTGCAGCCCATGGAGAGCCCCCGCAGGAGCAGGCTCNGACCTGTTCGGGAAGGACAGCATCCCGTGGGAGGGACCCCACGTTGGAACAGGGGAACAGAGAGCGACCATGAAGGAGCGGCAGAGACGAAGCGATACGGACTGACCGCAACCCCCATTCCCCGTTCCCCTGTGCTGCTCAGGGGGAGGAGGTAGAAGAGGGTGGATGGGGGGAAGGTGTTTTTAGTTTGCTTTTAGTTTCTCACTGCTCTAGTTTGCTAGTTATAGTAATAAATTATACTAATCTCCCTATGTTGAGTCTGTTTTGCCTGTGATGATAATTAGTGAGTAACCTGCTTGTCCTTATCTCAACCCTTAAGCCCTGGTCCATCATATTTTCTCCCCCTGTTTCTTTGAGGAGGGGGAGTGAGCGAGTGGTTGTGGTGGAGGTCGCCTGTTTAGCTGGGTAAAACCACCACACCAGTTCCTGCAGGAAGAATGCACATCTTGAGACACAGTGAAGATGAAGTGTCTCTGATGTGGTATAGGGTTGTCTACGGCATTGTATAGGTTTGGATCAAATTCAAACATCTTCCAAAGATTAGGGATAATTGGATTAGAAAATCTGTTTTCTGTTCTCCTGAGATGATGTCCAGATTGGGCAGAACTTCTCTAGAGAGGAAGGTTGTGGGAAAGGGAGGAGACTGAAAAGGGAAGGGGAAAGGGATAAAAGAAGAGGAAAAGGAAAAGGGGAAATGGAGAAGTGGGGAGGGGTAAAGGAGAATGGGGGAGGTGGAGACTGGGGAAGAGGGAAAATGGGAAAGGAGAAGGGGAATGGAGAAAGGAAAAGGAAAAGGAGAGGGAAAGGGAAAGGGGAAAGAGGAGAGAGAGAGGGGAAGGTATAGAGGTTACGTCTAGGCTCATATTCTATTTCCTGCTTCCCTCTACTGTGGACAGGATTGTCCTCTGCCAGTTTTATGATGAACAGTAAAAAAACAAAAAACAAAAAACAAAAACCCAACCTTCTTTAAGTTTTGTTAAATCTTGTCTCAAAGACATTAAAAACCAGTACTTCAAACTGAATTTTAAAGAAAGTTCTTCAAAGAAACTGATTCACGAAGAAGTATCTTTTTAAATTTTTAATACTTCATTTTGAAAATCTCATTGAACTAGGCTTACCTTTGTGTACAACTGGAGGTTTTTTTTTCATTCAAGGAATCCATTTTCCCCCAAAATTTATCTATTGGAATAATTTTCATCTTCTCATTCAGTTAAAACAGTGTAGGCAGAATTTGGTGTAATATGATTTGTCTGGAATTTCAAGGAGTGTAAAAAGGAGAGTACAACCTCTCACAACATAAGTGACTGAAACAATACAAACAAATCTCTACTTCTAGACATTATTGTAAAAGATATGAAAATGGGATTTAATGATCATGTAGATATTTCTGCTTTAAATGTACAGAATCCCAGTAAAGGATTTTCTAATCTCTAAATTTTCATAACAACAACAACAACTTTTTCATCATGAAATTTTGTATTCTACAAGTAATCTCAGCTTCTAGATGTTTTCACATGAAAAAGATGTGGCTCACTGTTCTCATTTTGTGAAAGCAGTGGATGACCATGCATGGAAAGGAAAGGGATGGCAATGAAAAAACATTAGAATGTTATTATTTCATCTGGAAAGACATTTGAAAGGGAAGAGGCTTGATAATGCTATCATGTAGAAAGAGTTCCCAGAGTCCAGTTTTAGCTGGAATTCTTTGAATATTTCAGTCAGCTAAAAATCATGATGAAATAAAAAATAGTCATAGTCTGCAAACAATTCATATTCTTTTGATAGAGATGCTAGATGCATTTCAGGCATGCTACAGAGTACAAGGTCATATATCCTTTTTAACTTATCATAGTATAATTTGAACACAAGACAGAGAGCTGAGGAGATTGGCAGTGGCACTGTCTGGTCTGATCTGTTCATAGTAAATAAAGCTTCTCAGGGATGTTTTACTGAATTTTTTTTTTTTTTTAATTGAAAAAAGAATTATCAGACAAAAGATTTGTCATTTTTCATGCATTTTTAACCAAACTCAGTCTGAAATGTAAGAAATAGACTTTGGCAGGACAATACTTCAACAGCATACCACAGGATGTCTGGCAGTAACATCATCTAAAATATGGAAAATTCTGGTACCAGTCCCCACATCCTAGACAGGTAGTCTAAGCTGTTTTCTTCATATGAGGCACATTTCTCTCTGCTTCTTATAATGGAGCTATTCTACTTGCCTAACTGAACACTGAAGGAAGATGGGACTTTTTTCCCCGTCATTTCTTCACCAATAGGCTTCACAGTTAGTCTTCCTCCCCCTCTCTCTTTGGTCCCGTGGTTATTTACTTAAATGGATTAGAACAATTTCAACAGAGAAGTCTGAGGACTCTTTTTTTTCTTTTTCATGCCATATGCCTAACGCCAAGAGGCTCATGCACAGGTCATGCAGCTAAATTTGGGTGACTGAGGTTGAAGACCTTGGATGGTCCAAGGCAGAGCAGGGCCTGGGATCCAAGTCTTTGCAATGAGCTACATGTTGGTGGGTGGGTTCACCTCCTCTCACACCTTGAAGGTTTCACTGGCTGATGAACAAGAAAAAGTTTTAAACCTCTACACTGTAGCAGTCTGGAATACATCAGTGATCTTCTCCCTAGTGATATGTGGTTGACTCTCTCCTATTAGATATCAAGCCTTGTGTGAAATGCACTGCATAACCTTTCGTCAGTCATTAATTTATTTCTTCACTACAGTTGGAGCGACAGTAACCCCGTACATTCTTTCATAGTGATTCAGTATGAATATTTAGAAAGCAGTATGTGCTTCACTATAGCCTCACTCACTTTTATTGCTCGTGTTTGAAACCACTATACAGATGTTATACTCTACTTATGTAGAGAGGAAAAATCAAATAGAGGAGCCTGGTTTGTGTTACCTCCTGACTAAGAAAACTGTGTCAGAACCACATTAAAGTCTCTCTGTCTCCATTTGAATCACTGTAACCATGTTCAGACAGAGGAGATAAAGAGAAAAAGGGAAGCACTGTTTATTGCCAGATCTGGACTGAATAAACAAGTTAATTCAAAACATGGACAATAAAAAAAAAAAAAAAGCATCTGTAACAAACCTGTTTATAGAAAAAGAGACTTCAATTCTGGAGTGAGAAGTAAGAAGTAAAGACAGAAAGGGCCAAAACAGAAAGATTCTAAGAGGATGATGTTGTAGAAACTTAGATGATTTGATTAGATGACATACATATCATTAGACAATTATTTACTAAATATCATAAGTGTTTATGACACCTCTCAGACAAATAGAAGAAAACAGGTTTGTTCCTCACTGAATTAAATCAACGGCAAAATTCCAAACCTATGAGGCAACATCTTTATAATGCCTGTTGGAAGGAACTTCACCATGAAATGTATCCAACAGTGCCAAAACTTATTTTCTTTTCATCTTAGGTAGCACTCAGGTCCAACCAAAAGAACTGTGAGAAGCACATGAGGACTGCATGGGCAGAATTCATCACCATCACCAAGGCAATTCTCTTTAGGGTTTTCAAAGACAAAGCTTGTTCATTTCTTCAAAGCACAGAGAACTAGGAATGATAGCACAGCAATAACATATTGAGAAATTAATGATCATGAGCACTTCAGTGGCTTTTTAGCAGGATTTTGTGTAAATTATGATTTAAACTCTGAATGTTTTACTAGTTATAGGAACAAGGTTTTGTCTCCTCTAGACATTTCCTAGATGGGTCAGGTCTACAGACAGAAGATTCTTAATTATAAAGCAGAAGTTGTTCAAAAAGTCCTCTGCTCAGCTTGTGAATGAGTGAAGGTTAGGATTAAATATTAAATGCTATCTCAGAAGTTCTCATGTGCATGTGAGACAGCGAAGTTGTCTTTCCAGGGTGCTGTTTGAATACCTGTGCCATGTAAGCCAGGACATGTGGGCCCTGGTCTAAATACTGTCCCATGCAGGGTCTTTGGTGTCCTCACCTCCCCAGCACACAGCAGCCTGCACAGACACCCAGTGGAGGCTGTCTGGCCCCAGCCGTTCAGCTGACTGTCCTTAGCGATGTGTTGACAGCAGCTTGCCTAATGTTCTGCCCCTTCATGTGCTGGACAGGACACAGGGAGGTGCAGCGCTGTGAACCCTTGTGCAGATACGGGCAGGAGGGTGCCTGGACAGGATGGATAAAACTGAGAGAGAGAAAGGCAGAAGGTGTTGAAACATAGGATAGGGAAGAGGACAGAGGAGGGAAGAACAAGGTGTGGGGAGGAATGCGAATATGGTAGCTGTACGACTGATCATTGTTAGATAATGCTGTATGGTCAATTCATTGCTATAAACACCTACGCTCCTGCAACCTCAGTAGTAATCTGTTGCTTCATGGTGATTGCTTATCCCCAGAGGTAGCCATAGCATGAAGCAACTGGTCAGCAATAACAGCGTATCTCCATAAGTAAGTCATCACCACTGATGAAGAGATGCTCCTACATCCTCGCAGCTGATGGATGAGGACAGCTTGCTACAAGTAGTAATTAGTCACTACCTTGAGCTAGACAGCACTGATCCCACCAACAGAAATTTGGTCCTGATAGTAAGGATCAAAGATTTATGTCTGAATTTTCCTGGAGTTTAGTGCTTTCTGGGTACATCCTCCTTCCTGAGCATCCACAAAATCCTTGATAATACTCTGATGATACTGATTTGCCTGGGCTTTCTCTCTGCCTGGCACAGCCATTTAAGTTAACCTGTGTGACTTAGCTGTGAAATGGGCCGGAAGCACTCGCACAGTCAGTTACTAGTTAACAGCTGAGAGGAGGCAAGGATCAGCTTCCCAAATAGTTTCCACATGCAAGTCTTCTGGGTAAAAGGTCTGGGCCATTCCCAAGAAAGCTGATTTAAGTCTTGAGGTCTGAGTGCTGGTATACTTCATTGGCAGCTGTAATTACCCTGTGCTCAAGCTCCTAGTTATCATTTTAGTTTCAAGAGCATTTGCCATGTGGATGCTTAGAGTAGTAAGCCTTATATTTCATCTTACTGGCATATTGCAGCCATGTAAACATGCCTGAGCATTTGTCCTGAAATTCCCCCTGCCCAGTCCAATAACTCTTTTCAGTTTCAGCATTTTAATTCAACAGTTACAATAGCCCATCCCAACTCTACCTCACAGGCAAAGCCACTTACACGTCTTCTATACTGTAAGTCCACATACCAAGTCTCTTTCCTTGCAATATTTTTATTCTGATTACCTTAATGACCTAATGGACCACTGACTGGTTCACACAGATTTACGTATTCCAGCTCTGGACAGTGTTAATTTATATTAATGGAAAAAAGGTGTGAGTTCTCTTAAATAAAAATTTGGTTCTGTAGGTTTACATTTTTTTACTCTAATACTCATCTATGCCTAAAGGAAGGAAATGTTTCACCAATTTGCTTGTTTTACAGTAAAATGACATTATGCAACAGAGTTTGTCCTGCAGGACAGGAAGAATTTTAAAGTACTGAGGCTGTAATTTCTCTGTGATGATTCCAGGATGAAACTATGAGCAGCTGCTGTCGTCCAAAATTTTGATACTATTTTCTATCAACAAGAATATTAAATGAAAAGAAATGATTGAAAAATTA
Organism: Chauna torquata; assembly: GCA_013399475.1. NCBI lineage: Eukaryota > Metazoa > Chordata > Aves > Anseriformes > Anhimidae > Chauna > Chauna torquata. The sequence continues at coordinate 35,823 of VXAL01018928.1, forward strand.
TGGAGTAGACAATTCTAATGCCATTGACTCTAATCTAGTGGGTGATGTAAAATGGAGTACTAATGAATCAGTTTATTTATTAATGCAAGATGAATTGGAATGATTTGAAATTTACAAGCTGCCCTCTTGTCTCTATTGAAAGAAAAAAAGAGAGAGATGATGTATGGCAGGCTGTGAGAGATTATAAATACCTCACTCTCTATGTAGTTTTTATTATTTCCTCTGTTTTTGCCACAGCAGTGGCCCCATACTACCATGCATCTTTTCTGGTATATTGTGTTCTGCTCAATATCCCCTTTAGCGGCAGGACTGTCAGCCTATTGAAAAGTAGTTACATTCATTTCCAATATATTTTACGTCCATTGAAGGACAGTAAAGTGACATCTCTACTACCTTCTGCATCTTCCAGTTTGACATTCCACCTCCATTTTGTTCTTGCCCAGAGAATAGGTGAAAACTTGCTCGCTCTTGCTGGAGTAATTACAGGATAGTTTGATTATCCAGGGAACCAAAGGTGCAGGGTAGAGACAGGAACTACTCTTCGGTTCCCTGGCATAAGGTGAAGTCATGTAGGGTGACGTGTTCTTTCTTTCCAAAGGAATATGCTGATGACCTTCTAAAGCTGCTGGTTCTCACTGAGTATTTTCCAGCCTGCCAGTGCTAATATTAGTGACAATATCTTGGTGAGTCCCTCAATCTGCATAACCACATCTAAATCATTTTGGTTGTGGTTCATGATGACATTGGGAGGTTAACAGACTAGGATCAAGTATTAACAACAGCGCTCAGTAGGCATGCAAGCTTCCTGTTGAAGCCAGTCCTTACTCTTTATAGCAATCATATGTAAGGCAATCATATTTGGTTTGCTGTTCTTCCCCCCACCCCCCCTCAGAAAAAGAATACACAGTTTTTGGCTTTGTTTGCCATATAGTGTCCCAAGGAGCATTTCTGCACTTGTTTTCTGCCTTGCTACCTGCCTTTAATTTCTTATACTCTCTGCATCACATTTGACTGTAAAGAGGACAGAATGACTTGCCATTTAATAGAAAGGTGAACAGTTTTGATTGGAGGGAGTTTTGGAGAGGTTTTAAGTTAGGTGGTAATGTCCATTTAACAGAGCATCTCTGTGCTCTCTTCTTTCTGAAGAGCGAGGCAACTAATATGATATGGTGAACACACAAAAAAAAAAAAAAAAGAAGAAGAAGAAGAAGAAGAACAAAAATGCTTGGTTCTTTAGTACATCAAGAATTAGAAAAACTCCAAGAACAATGAAGGTACTATGACACATAGGTTAGTGTCTTCTTAACATGGAGCTCTAGTCATAACTTAGAAGCATGGTGGATGCCAGCCAGGAGGTAATGTTGTTATGTTGACATGACTACTTATTATGTTCACTTCATTTTTTTCATTTGGTCTGCAGAAATAATCTGTGACAATGGCCTGACAAAATATTAGCATGCTCTTGAGAGAAATGTACAAAATATGTCCCTCAATTTAGTAGTCAAATTGGGTTGGTTTTGCTATTATGGAGGTAAAGAGCAAATTCAGTCATGAGAGTATTTGGACTGCTCTCTGAGGTAAAAATACTAGACCACTTCTAAGACAGAATGATCTCAAGGTTAGTCAAGCTACTGATATGTCTAACCCCAANCCCCTCTTGTCTCTGTCAGTCATACAGACTGTGTCTACAAATACATGTCAAACAGCTTTTCAATTTTCAAGCTTGGTTTATTTGCATCTATTACATGATATTTTGCAGCTTTGGGCCACCTACATCAGTTTATTTTCCACTGCCTAATAGTATTTTGGAGTGCCTAGGTAGTTCTTTGGTTAGTCAGCTTTCCTAATCCTTTTGAGCAATTAATTCTGAAGACTTTTTAGACTGCACTGATATAAACTGCCTCCAGACCTCCACTTTCTTTTTATAATATGCTCAATTGTCTTTCTGTTTGTTTGATTGCTTTGGTTTTGGTTAGGTGGAATTTCTTTTTGTTCTTGGAGGACTGTGCTAGAGTAATTTGGAAAAGGTAATTTGCTTCCAGAGGGCAAAGTGGGAAATTTTGGACAATGCTTTTTCTTTCTCTGGTTAGGTTTACATGGAATACAATAGGAATGATGACAAACTGCTGTTCAAAGTAATACAGGTCTGTCTGTGGGGACAAGGACTTGTAAGTAGATAATTTAGTATTTTACAATTCCCTTTGAATCATTAGACTAAGCACAAAACTGCTGCCAACACATATAAATATATATTGGCAGATAAATCAGTAGAGCTTTTGAAATTTTTTAAAGTAAATTTGGCAATTTGGATCATTTTTAACTGTGAAGGTTGTACATAGCATAAACTGGGTAAAATAGCATCTTTCTGTAATGCTGACTTGGAGAACAGAGTTTCATGTGTGGCCTGAACGTGACATGGCCCAACTCATGCTCATATATAATTCGACCAACACCCACCATCGGGCTTCAAAAAGTGGTTCATATGGAAGCGCAGCTCCTAGAATAGTGAGATAGGCAAGCCCTTCTCTTAGCTTTCTCATGACATGATTTCAGGATTTCTCCAGCTTACTAAAACCAGCCAGTCCAAAGAATATCCGTAACTCAGAAGGAACAGAAGTCTTTCGCTCTCATAAGATGACAAAGAGCTTTTTCCAGGCTAGTGCTACAAACAAGAGAATTCTTTGAAACGTGAAAAATAAGTTTATTGTGCACTCATTTCAATGCAAAATTAAACAATTATTCAGAGAACTCTCATCCAATATTTTTCATTTCTTATCTTAATTATTTTTACAGACTCCTCCTTTCTGGACACCCCTTGGCTAATCAAAATGATCATATTTGTTGTCAGTTCATTTTCTGCACATCCTGTGTACTCATATTGTTTAATCACAAGGTCAAGCTTTGTTTTCTCAACTTCATTAACCAACTAGACCTCCATAACCAGCTTCATCTGATTACTTTAAGTAGCAGAAATCCATTCAGAGGATCTAAATGTTTTAAGTTAGGGATCAAGATTGTTCCATATTAAGAATTCTTGGGAAAGAGTTTATTTATTTGTTTATTTTAAAATTCAGGAAATTGTTTTTAAAATTAACACTACATCTATATAATTGAAAAATGAGTTCTCAAAAGGTGGGAAATGATAAAGTTTTCTGGTTGTGGAATAATTGTATGGTACACAGACTGATATGGTTCTAATTGTATTATCATATGACATGTTTTCCCTGGAGCCACTGCCAAGAAGCTAAGGATTGCTGCAACTCTCAATGTTGTTCTCTCCTCTGAAAGCAGGGTAAACTAGACTGACTTTGCTTTCGTCTATACAAAACCTGTAATAGAAAAAAATCACACTAAACCAAAACCTGTCTGGTATATGTAACTCTAGGGCTATGGAGATGATGAAAGAATAAATCATAAAATATTCTTCTACTGAATGGTACTCAGTACTCTTGACCATACTAACATGGCCAATGTATGAATTTTTAAAAGACAGATGTCAACACTAAACTTCTTCACGTCTCAGGACTTCTGTTCTGTGGATGACCACGTGGGAAGATAAATTGCCACATGATGGAACTAATGTTTTCCACTTTTTCTTACATTCCATATATTCTACTTAAGTTGTAAAACCTTTTGTGTGGAGAATAAAAACTGCCAGAGCAAGTTAGCCACAGAACTGTAATACAGTTTTTCTTTCAAAGTAGACCTACCTCATGCTGTTGACTCTCTGGAGGGATGAGAGACCTTGCAGAGGGATCTAGACAGATGAGCATTTGGCAATCATCAACAGCGTGAAGCTCAACAAAGGAAAATGCTGGGTGCTGCACCTGGGATGCAGTAATGCCAGTCACAAGAACAGACTGGAAGGCAAGTGGATGGGGAGCAGCTCAGCAGAAAGGGATATGGGGGTGCTGGTCAACAGCAGGCTCAGCATGAGCCAGCAGTGTGCCCTGGCATCCAAGAGGGCAAACTGCATTGTGGGATGCACTAAACACAGCATAGCCAGCTGTCAAAAGAGGTGATTGTCCCACTATGTTTAGCATTGGTGCAGCCTCATCTTGAATATTGTGTGCAGCTCTGGGCCCACAATATAAAAAATGATGTTAAGGTCCTTGAAAGCATCCAGAGGAGGGCAACAAAGCTGGTAAAGGGGCTGGATGGCATCTCCTTTGAGAGGCTGAGGACACTTGGCTTGTCTAGTCTGGAGAAGGGGAGGCTGAGAGGTGACCTCGCTGCTCTCTGCAGCTTCCTGAGGAGG
>VXAL01018928.1:40270-53759 GCA_013399475.1 Chauna torquata
TTCTATTCTATTCTATTCTATTCTATTCTATCCTGTTCTGTCCTGTCCTGTTCTGTCCTGTCCTGTTCTGTCCTGTCCTGTTCAGTCCTATCTGTCTGTGCTTTAGAGGATAAACCACGGTTTTGTATGAGAAGTGACTTCATCTGGAAGATGAATGAAGCAAAGTTTTGAATGAAACGAAAAGATGGTCCTGTCGAGGCAGATGGATGTTCTTCAGGGAATGTCTTACTCTATGCTTCACCCACTAAGTTTGTATGTGATCTTGGGCAAGACTTTTAAATCAGTTTCTGCAGGGGGTTAATTGAGTATGTTACTCATTTTCCAATACTAATTTAAGATTCACAGTGCTTGATTTGTAGAAATGCTGAGCGATCACATCTGCAACTGAAATCAATAGAACCTGCTTTATGAAAAAGCTGCGTACTGTAGAAAAGCAAACCATTCTGTTTCAAGTCGGTTACACTGCACTGATGGGCACTTTGATCATTTTGCCCCTACTCTCCATGTATCTTGATTTTTCATTTATAAAACCTGTACTCTTTTAAGAAAATGAAATAATAGGTCAGAGTTTCAGGAAGTTCAAAAACCAAAAATGTAAATTAGAAAGATCTTAAAAGACTTCTGTAAATGTCTCACGTAGATTTTGAAGCTTTAGAAATACCCTGTAATATTGAAGGAAATGTTGATAAAATGAATTTAAATAAGAGTTTTCAAATATTTTAATTTGAAAACACAGAAAATATTTTATATTGAAAATATTTCTTTTAGTGAATGCAAAATAAAAATGTTAGATTTTTAAGAATTAATAGGGTTTATTTTTAGGTGCCTCTCAGTCAAATGTTTGTGCTTCAAAATCTGAACTTTTGCCAATAAAACAAATTTTGACTAAAAAATTGTACTCAGTTCTAGCAAGAAATGAGCACACCTAACAGAAATGCTGTGAAGCTATGAGTGTTAATGAATGAAGGCAACTAGATCTGAAAAGGTAGTTAGGCCTTTATTTTATTTTAATTTTTCTTACTTTTTGCTTTTTTAAAGTACCAGGGTTGCGACTTGCTGTGTGCTTCAATACAGAAGCTAGAGTGTTCTCATGTGTTTGGCCTCCTGTGTTTTATCCAGACTCACCATATAAGCAAGGACCTTGGATACCACAGAGGTGTGTTCTTTCATGTTTGAGTGTTTCAGGTGATGTTCTTTTGTGAGATGTTTCCTGGCTGCTCCTGTCCATTACAAGGTCAATTTAGTAGCCTCCCACTCTTTCTCCCTGTTTCATTTGTGCTGGTGTATTTTTCATCTGTATCATGGATCCAACTTGGAAAATGATCAGCTAAACACCAACCACTTTTCTGGATCACTTGTAACCAAGTTTTCTTCCCTGATACCAGACTGTGTGAACACTGTGTTGGGGCAACTAAGAGGGCACTGGAGACAGAATGATGGCTGGAAAAAACAGCTGGGTGGTGGATGGGGAACATGGAGTGAGAAATGTTACCTTAAATAAACACCTGTGTAACTTAGGCCTGTGAAACATAACCAGAGCAAGAGATAGAATCGTTCTAGGAATAAGGTTTACCAATTCTTTTAAATAATGGATTGCTTTAATGTCACTTGGGAAAAAAAAAAAAGGAGAAAGAAAAAAAGAAAAAGATATTGTTAGAGAACAGAGCTGTAAATACCCTCAAGCAATTTCATATGGAGAAGGGAAACAAAAACAAAGAGAGAAGTCATTGGCAATATGAACCTCTACTGATTAAATTTGATCTTATGAGCTCTGCTGGGAAACACACAAACATTACAGAGCAAACTTGCTTGAGAATAAGTTGCAATGTTGAATAAAGTTTAAAACACTATGAATGGTCTTATTAAGATAATGTAAAACAGCACTTGCAAAGACTGCTAATAACGCACTCCACTACTGTTATAAAACCAGCAAAAAAATAGGGCCCAAATGCCCTCAGGCTCCTTTTGTCTTAGCAAATATTAATGATTCTTGTTACCTGGTAGGATTACAACCTACAGGGATTTTTTTTATTATGTATATATTAAATACCTTTTACCTCATAGTTCAAGGAAGGTTGTTTCCACAACATTGTGGAATAATATTTTTTAATATTCAAGATGTCCACCAGCATGATATTTTAGTATTGTAACTTACCTTCTCCCCAGTAAAATATTTCTAGTGGGCTGTACTGAAGAGTAGACCAAACAGATAATCACTCTTCTTCAAAATGTGCTAGTGACATTGTATTACCCATAATTAAGAAAAGGAACTCATTTCAAGGAAATTTTATTTCATGTGGGTTCCCCACTCTCCTGTGGAATGGTAGCTTTCTAGGTTCTTTTAGATGTTAGATTGCAATTAATTTTGGGTCTGAGGTACCAAACACCAATTTCAGTAGAATGTGTGATAGTTCTTAAAATGAGTGTGATCCTCTTCAAATATTAATTCCAGCTCTCCCTCGTTGCTTTCTTTCTTTCCATGTAATTATTCAGCCTCTGTTCTGGTCAAACCCATGAACAGTTTGCCCTCATCACAGGATTGATCTCAAATGATGAGTTTGCAGTTCATTCCACAGCATGACTCTAAAATTTGTGGATATAGTCCTAGCTTTAATCCAATTGTTGTCTTTACTCAAGATAACATAAATAAAGTCTTAGCTGTGCATTGGCTGCCTGAAGCAGCAGTCCAGACTCCAGGAAAGCCAGTGCAGCCTGCATGGGAAACCTATCTTACTGTTGTTGCTGCCATACAAATTAAGCCTAAACTAGCCACAGTCACTTTATCTATGCATAAGCTACAACCATGTTTTCCAACTGCAGTCTAGACAAGCTTTAGCTGAAAGAAGGAAAAAAATTCCATGGAACATCTGGATTTAATGCATCAGACTGTCACAGCTGGACTGAAGGTGTTTTCTGGCAAGTATGAAGATGTGTGGGTAGGGAAAAAGACTGTGGTGAGAGCAAGATGAGATATTGTGGATGTTTTTTTTTAAAAAAAAACATTGCTTCTAGACTTCATTTATTGCTGCTCCAAAGGCTTGGTCCTCCATTGCCTGCACTTGTGTAATACAAGCACGTGGGAGGGTGATAAATGCAAAGGCATGAGTGATTATTTGAACTGTAGAAGGGGGAAAAGTCCAGTATCCTGTTCATTTATACTGATGAGTATAATGCATAAGGACAATTGGAGTAGTTTGATTTTATTCAGCATTTCAAGATATGAAAGTAGCAATAGTGAGAAATACATCTTCCAAGATTTCCAATGCTCTTCTCTGAGAAAATATGCATACAGAAGAGCGCAGAATTTACTTCCTGACTCTGCTGTTTACTCTTTCTGGGATAGCTGGGAAGTAGCTTAACTTTGATGTCTGTAAGTTGAAATGTTTCCATGAGTTCTCTGAGAGACTTGTGGCTAAGTTTACTTAATTTGGTCACATAATTTTGATATCCCCAGTTTACATAGATTTGTATTATACGGCGTAGTGTAAAGTCATAGAGAAGTACAGGATTTCATTGCCTCACCTAAGCATAACACAGTTCCTGTATTCTTTTTCTATTGTTTCTTAGTAGAATTTCAAAAGGCAGCTGGTGACCTACTGTATTTGATGACCCTCAGTGTAAGACACCAGGCAAGCATGGTCAGAGATTATCCTGATCCAAAGAAATAACATTCAATACAAATTGTCAGAGAGAAGTTCAAATTGTAAGTGTTTCTTCAGCTGAATTTCTGATCTGGACTCTGGTGTATTCCTTCTAAAGGTCAATAGGTAAAGTTTTAATGAATGTGTGAACAGTAACACATGGAAAAGTAGAATTCCTATCAATGCAGACATATACGCCTTTTCTTTACTGCATGCACTAGGCCATATCCAGCAGCACAGGGCCAGAAATTACACCTCCTTGAGCCAGCAAAAGTTCCTGAGCCTCAGGAAAGATAAATCTGTACAGAAAACATATAGCATCTCACATCACTTCTGTTTTCTTTTTCCATACAAGCTTTCACTGATAGAAAGTCCCAAAGTGAGTTGCTGGATCAGCCATGTCTCAGGATGTTTTTGATAGTCCCATCCCTTTCCAATGTCTCTGGCTCACTTTTCCTGTTTTGAGCCTGGAGCTTCCAAAATCCTCTTTACTGTCACTCAGCTGCAGGAACCTTACAGGTGTTCCAGCCCTGAGGGCTCCATGGCTCACCAGCAACAGAGACTTAGAGTTTAAGACCTCTCATATTATCAATTTCTAAATGAAAAAAAAAAAAATCCAGAAAAAACATGTGATGTCTCAATGGACCTTACTAGGTGAGAAAACAAAATGTGTGCGTGTGACTGTGATACCACAGCCGTTATGCTGGGCTGGCGCATTATACCTTAAGTATGGCCTAAAGAACCTTGTAAGAAAAAGCTCTTTGTGCAACCCAATGTTTTTGGCTTATGTGAAGATTTTCTAGAATTCTTTGGCACCCTAACCTGTACCAGAGTTTGAATAACAAAGACAAATTCTACAAGGGTAATCCAAAGGAAACATGTTCCTTGCAACTGGAATAATCTTACTTAGTTCAACTTAATTGAGTATCCCAGTGGCCAGGATTTTATTTTATTTCACTAATCTAAAGAATCTGTTGCATTCAGAGGAGAGAAAGAAGATGGTTTCTTAAAATTGGATACTGCTGATAAAGTGTGGAAAAGTTTTCTTCCTGAAAACAATAACCTAGATCTAATGGTAAGAAATCACCTGCAAATTCCATTATGTTTGTGGGCTTGACATGTGGTGCTTATTAAATGTAGGAACAAAGCCACTTTATACATCATAATGTTCACATTACAAATTCACTGCTCATAATGGTGCTGCAAGTGTGTATGCAATTTTTCTGAACTTATGAAATATATTTCTGACACCTCAGGTATTGATGTATGCATGTGCGATATTGTCCCAGTGCAGTAAGGGAGACTTAACTGATGTCTGCAAGATTTGATTTATTACAAGTAAATATGATTGCCTTCATAATCTGATTTTATTATGTTCGGGGCTCTCGCAGGTAAACTTTTAGTAGAAGGAAGAAGACCAGTTTTATTAAACCAGTCTAGCTCTGCAAGCCAAATCGTTTCTTGACAAAAAAAAAAAAAAAAAAAAANAAAAAAAAAAAAAAAAGGAAGGTCAAGGTGGTGAAGGATAAAGGATATATTTTTGATTCCAAACTTTGTTCTCTGACATGAATATTCTGGAATACTGAAAATTACTTTCTGTCTCTGTTAGACAAGAAGGCAGAGAGCCAACCTGTCCACATCATTGAACCTCTGTAAGATCAAGGTGAATGCTGGCACTTAAATTTCTGTAGTTGCAATGTTACTTCAATGTTGCCTCAGAAGATCTTGATATAAAATGTGATATCAGCTCCTAGAGTATTTTTTTGCACTATATGATACCAGAGCTGTGCAAAAGATACTATTCCGTACATTTTTCTGTGTATCATTCTGAGTTTTATGTTTATTTATTTTTTTTTATTTGTTTTTTTTTCAATATATGAGCTGGTAAAATTGTAAATGATACTTCTGACCTGAGAGTGATACAAAATTACATATGTAGACCCTTTCATACAAAAAAAAAAAAATCTTCCCATGATGGTAAGCCAACTAATATCCAGGTTGTATGCAGCCCTGTTCCCCTGTGTTAGCTAAAAAGATTTTCTTCATACTGTCCATTAATTTTGTGTAGAATTAAACATATTTTGTTCTCATTTATGTTGAGGTAAATACTGAGCAACTCACTGAAATGAGTACAGTTGTAATCACCATATCACATGACTGTAACAGAAATCAAGTGACTAACTGAAAGGGGTGTCCAGTCTGTGTTTCAGCTAGAGAGCTGGAGTACAAGCAGGTAGCAATTTAAAAGCTGTTTCATCAAAACAATTGTTTGCTCTAAGAGGATCAGTAAAGACATGTTAGTTACTGTGAGACACCCACTCTCATTAAGACCTTGGTATCCTGGATGTGCATCCTGGTATGCAAGGCTGTCTGGTTGCTTGGCTTTCAGAATCAGTATGCATTTTTTGGCTATAAGTGCTCAGATTTCCAAATTTAAGATGATGTTTTAACTAAAAAAAAAAAAAAATTTTTGAAGACAGCACAGAAACAGAGGTTTCAGAAAGCTGGCTTCTTTATTGTTGTGCTCATGTTTTAAAAGAAAGTAGTAACATGGTAAAAATTGCAGTTTGGATTCTTCGAAGTGAACTGGGGCTTCAGTCCCACCTGATTACTTATCATCAGGCTCCTTTTCAAATGTAAAAATTGGCACAAAAGTTTGGTTCCATCCTCCAAAGGAAAATCTGCCTAGCCAAGCTGATCACCCTTTATGACATTTCTTTACGACACTGGCTATAAAGGAAATAGAGCACTGTGTTTAAACTAAGAAAACTGGCACTGCAACAGTATGATCAGACAAGTATGTAGGTTTTAGAAAGGGAAAGCGAGCTTCTGTTTTGCACTGTTGCTGCTCTGGGTAGTAGGGCAGTCATTTGGAAAGGACAACTGCAAAAGAGTAGAGACAGTAAAGATTTATAGTGATACAGCTTAATTTTTTCCTGCGTGTATATCCTTTATATGCAACATATTGGATATTGCTATTCAACAATGTCGTGCAGAGATGACTTTTGTCTCACCTGTTTTGATTAGTACTGTAGTCATGATCATTTGTTGCCAGCAGTAACACGCGCACCTATTTCCATCAGATGTATTTGTCTCAGATTTGGCTTAATTATTGCTGTTCCGTGTTGCTATCCTATAAGTGGAAATGGTGGCAGCTGTGCCTCTACTGCTAAATCAGGACAAAGGCCTAATTCTGTTTCACTGTAAGATGATTGCACACGTTGCTTTTCAGGGAGTTAGTCTTACACCACAACAAGTCCAGAATCACATTCAGAGAATGAAAAGATGTTAAAACCCCGATGTATAAATCTCAGGTACAAAAATTCCATCATATCCAGGGGACAGATGAACTCGTTCCAGTGGCTCTCAGAAATGGACTAGGAAAAACACCATATTATTAATGTGTGTGTATGTGTGTGTTTACTCGTATGAAATACATATTTAGACCTTGCCAGTGGGAAATAAAACCCAGCAATATATCTTTTTATTTCTTCAATGGTATTAATTTCTTCAGCAAAGAGTAACAAAAAGTTTAGTTATTCTGTAGACATAAGTCTCTGATTTGGTATAAATATAATATGTAATGGTGGACATTGTAATGGAATTTTATTTTCATCCAGTAGGGGTAACTGTACAGAATCTATTAGTGGCTTTGCTCTGCTCTGGCACCTGTGAGTTATGCAGTCATTCCTAACTCATGAAAATGAAGTATGCTGTTCTTCTCACCATCAGAAACACTATATTTATGAACATACACAATGCAGAATATATTAATGTGTATAGTATTGGCTTATCTGTGGGCCTTCAGGTACATGTGTATATATAAGTGTGAACCTATACAGTATGTACACAGATAGGTCTTAAGGTGTGGCTATCCATTATGTATTCATAATTATACAGGTTTGAGGGCACCGTTTCTAGAATATGAATGAATAATTTGAACTGAAGATATGCCAAAAGACGTGTTTTTACAGGGAACACAGCCAGCAGGTACTTGCCAATACATGAACAAAGACAACACTTTCTGTTCTAAACACTTGAATTGAAAAATTCGGAATGTCACATAATGCAAATGACACACAGAGTCATAACAACACATTATTATCATTTATATTACTTCATTTCATGACACAATCACTGATAAATTGAAAGCAAAATGACAATAGCATCGTGAATCTCTCCTTTTCCCCCCTCTTTCTAAATTTTTTTGGTAAACAGCATCCTGGTTAGAGTATGAAAGAATTCATAATTTTTTCATTTAGTAATTTCTTGTGAATTAAAACACTGTGTGACAGGAGATTTTTTAACACCAAAAACAATCTGCTTGAATAGAAATAAAATTGTTCTCTGCAAGATGCTTTTTCGCTGTCAATCCAGCACTTTTCAGGTGCACTAAATTCACTTTAAAGAGAAGAGTCCATGGGAATTATATGCGAGTTCTTGAGGTGAGTTGCTGTGTCTGTTTTTGAATTTGTCTACAAAATATTAACCTAATTCATGACACTTGAACACAACAGTTATTTGGTAGGATACTCTTCAGGATCCAAATGCTGTACTACAGTTTTCCACAAATGCGGCAGTGTCCTTGTGGCGATGTACTCCCCATGGTCCACCCTAACCTGACCTTTTTCACCTGTAAGCCTGCTCGGGCAATAACCATCAGTGGTGGCCATGATGAATGTGTCTGGTCTTGATAGCTGAACTGGGCTCAAGGTGGATTCGGGGGAGATAGATCCAAGTGCTAAAGGAGTATGCACCAACCAAATATGGCTGGTGTGCAAATATGACTAGTAGTCAACCATGTTATCCCAGAAGTACAGGACAGCCAAGAGCCCGTTGAGCTCTTGTGTACTGCAGCGGTCTGCATGCCAGGATCTTCCCCTTGAACACGGATGCCTCTCAAAGTTACTCCTTGAGGTTGAGAGATTACTTACCTAGAGATACTCTGTAAATCACTAATAGCTAGCTTGTTGAAACTTTGCAAGCAATTTGCTAAGCATGCTGAAACTTTATAGTCTTAGCTAAGTAATATAACTGATTGAGTGTGCATATATCCTTTAGGCACAAACCGTTCAGTCTGGGGTTAGGATAGGATCCAGTCTATCTAGACTCCTCGGAGTTTGGATAGCAAAAGGACTCCATTCTGAACCTTGTGACTCAACATGAGGATCTTCCTGACGCTTTTAGTCTGACTCTGTCCTCTGTGCCATAAATAATCAAGTGACCTTACCATCATGACTCTTGTTAATGTCACATCTACCATGAGAACTTTGTTAAATCGCTGTCTTATTCATGATTAGGCCTTGCTAAGTCACTATTTTCATCAATAAATATGTTGTTGCTCCTCTCGTATGAGTGAAGTGCTTAATTCCTTTTGCAACAGTCCTACACATACGGTGTCAAGCCCTGTTTTAGTCAAAAGTTTTAGACTCAAGCCTTTCATAGGTTACCATAAACGAGGAAACATCCATCACATAAGACAGATTGCACCACCAAAAATTAAGGGAGTTAATATCATCGGCAAATTCTTTACTGATTGCAAATAAAAGCAGGATAGCTTTTAGGCACAGCTTGGTTCAGTGGGGTAAAGCTAGGGGATTTTTTGTTTCATTGCATTAGGAAATCTTGTGATAGACTGTGTGATAGAGTAGGTAGTAAACTTGCCCAAAGATATGACAATGGGCTTACTACAGCTTTTTCTGAGCATTCATTGATGTCTCCTGATATTTGCCAGAAAGTGAGGATGTTGTGGTGACTGCTCTGTTCATAGCAACAAAAGCAGTACAGACACAGACACAGTGACTTAGGATTTCAGGAAAATGGCAAACAAAGGATGACTTTTTCAATCAAGGGAAAGATGACTGTAGTTTTCCTTACAAAAGATTCCTTTAAGCGATATATTATGACTCTCCAGTCTCTGTTTGGGGAAAGTCAGGAAGAGGAATGGGCTCAAATGAGATGGTACGTTTTACTTTATCCTGCCAATTGATGTTCTAGTGTGCTATCTAATCATTTCCCTCTCTTCATTGGTTTGATTGAATGCTTTTTGGATTAAATGTTTTTGTGTTTCAATAACAGTGCTCTCAAACACCATAGTCTTTGTCCACAGCTAGGCTTTCAAACCAAAATTGAGTACAATTGAGAAAACACTAGTAAAATATTCAAAATGTCTTTAAGAAGAGAATGCTTTGAACTTTATATGATTGCAAGCATTTAAAACATTTTTGAATGTAAGGGGTTGCCAACACTGAAGAACACTGCTCCTCCTCCAACCTCAACATACACTGAAAAAAAAATAAAAGGAAAATTTACAGAGGTCTATCACAAAATAACTTGCATTAATCTATGGTAAGATAATTACACATTCTCCAGATAACCTTATTCATTCTCTGAAAGTGTAATATATGGAAAACCTTAGAAATAGATATGAGTGACATCTCTGTATGTAGTAACACCACCCATTTTTGTTTGAATTGCAAGGTCTGCAAATTCATCTCTTTAGTAGAAATATAGGAAAATTTTCACAGAAGTTTGCATGTTCTCGTGTATTGCCTTTCAAAATGATTGATCAGGAATTGATCATCAGTTGCTGTAAACTGCCTTAATTTGTTCAGTTTCAATGTTTCTGTGATAACTTCAGTGAAATTGGGTGGCATAACAAGAATATATGATCATGGGTCGGACATATTTTCTGGCTCCATCTAAAAGCTGTCCAGCTTCTTTGTGCTAAATCGTTACTGGGCTGCTACAGAGGTATGTGTATATATGTGACTTGATAAGGGTGTTCAAAGGGCCTATTAAACCTCAGCTTCTTAGTCCTGCTCTTGCTGCTGAAGCTGATGAGCTGATCATGTAAGAGGTAACAGCAAAAGTACACAAGCTACAGCCAGTTGTTATCACCTCTGTTTCCAAACTCAGCTACACCCAGATACAATGACCTTTTCCAAAGATCTGGAAAGTGATCTGCTCTGTCCTATTGACTTTGCAAGCGAAATGCGACCAGAAATATTTGCCCAGATGTCGTCTGAGGTTCTTTGCTGTGGGAGAGAGGAAAGTCTGAGCTAACTAAGGAGTCTTGCATTGTGAGGCTGGTGGATGGCTCATAAAATATTGGGAAAGCATTTACATGTATGCCCATTCTAGGAAAATATTACATTTCATTTTTCACTTGATCTAATTCATTGTATTTCCTCCTTTAAGGTACCAATCTAAGGGCAGGTCCACATGGTCTGTTTTTGGAAGATATGGGCTTGCTCTGCACAATCCTGGAATTGACTGGAAACTTTGTGAATGGGTTAGCTCAGGACTGAACCTGAGATAATAAAACCTGCCTCTGGGTACTGCATATTCGACTAGGCTTTTTGCAGTGCTGAAGCATTATCAGTGCTTTCCATTCACATTGGTTGTGTGTGGTCAAGGAGAGTATGGGCAGCTCAAGCCTGCCAAACACTTCAAACTCTGTTCCTCTCAGTCACAGTGTTTTTTAAGTGCTATTTCTATGAACATTTTACATATACAAAACTTAAGTCTGATTTACTTAATAATTTAATCAGAAGGGCCTCAGCATATAACTATTGTAGTTCGAGTAGTTTTTTGTAGGTTTGGACAAAAATGAGCACAGCTGTACGATCCCCAAACCAGAGGAGTTTGAATAAGCAAACTTCACCACACCTAGCCATCTTTTACTGCATTGTCCATAGATGCTTAGAAATTTTCTTTGCAGTTAAATATAGAAAAGTGGTTAAGTGACTGAAAGCAGGGACTCATAATGGAAAATGTCAGGCAACCTTAACTTGAAGCAGCTTTGTGAGTACTGTGTAGGATAAAAGCTGAGGACGAGTTGTTCATTCTTTTTAGTCCAGAGGAGCACGCGGTCATGGGGCAGAAGAATTACTGAAGGATTGTTTGGCATAGACAGTAGTGTTTTGTTTTGTTTTGTTTTGTTTTCTGTCTGTACAAAGGAACTGAGGCTAGGGATTGTGGCATATTAAAAACCCAAAGTGTATTCTAAAGTCCAGATTCTTCAGCTGTATACACAAAAGGATACAGAATACATCTGACGTTACTTCATTCATAACAGCATTCATTCCCTTTTTCTGCAAAGTGCAAAACTAAATTCAAACAAAAATATAATACTTATTACACATAAGTCTCAACACTAATCTCCTATCCAGTGGAGCAAACAACCTCATCCGAAGCTGACTGCTGTCCAACACAATGAATCATAACTCAAAACAATCATACGTAAGTCAGTGGGACACAACCGAGCAAAATATAAAATTAACTCAGCCTTTTCAATACAGTGGAGTTGCTGGCTAAAGAGGGAACTATGAGGTGGTTTTCAAAAGAAGAACTATTTTGAAGGTGCTATTGAACTCACAAAGATGAGATTGAAGCACAAAGATGGTTTCTTCAAAACGGAAGAGTTGTGTCCTTAAGTTCCCACAGGCAATGCTTGACATTAAGGAAGTCTGAGGAAAATCCTGCATAGTCCTTTGGGGGTGGAGGGGCAAAATTGCCTTATAATATAAAGCAGCCTGCCACAATGGGAATCAGGAACAATGGAGGAGGAAGTTAAAAGATCAATCCTAACCACATTGTGAGGTCCTCTGCCAAGAATAATCTTTCTATATTGGATGTTAATCCTCAGATACATTTCAATGTCCTTTTTGGGCCCGATGTTCTGCATAATCTTTTCTGAAACAAAATTTTTACATTCCTCTTTGTGCATATAGATCATCAAACCAATAAATTTAAGTTAAGTCTAACCACCAAGGTGGGGAAAAGCAGTAAGAGGGTCAGGAGTTTGTGAAAATATCTACATAAGGACAAGAGAAAGAAGCTGTGTATCATGGTTCTAGGAAAACAACAAAGGCCTGTGATTTTTTTCCATCCCAAACTGATGACAACAAACCTCTGCTTCTCACCTGCCTGTCCTCCTGAAAAGCAAAATATTATTTTCCATCTTTCTTTGACAATGTCTCTCCTTCTCCCTTTTCCCTAGTGAAACAGGAGGTTTTCTGGATCCTGACTTTAATCTGTTATTCCTGTTTGTACGGATGTGGGTGTTTTTAGGACATCCCTGGACAGTTATTAAACCACTGACCGGTGGAGGCTCTGCTGCAGATGGATTTCATTCAAGACTGGTGCTATTATATTAATGGCTTTAATTTAAACAGGACTAGCCTTGCTAGCCAAATTACTGCCATTTAAATCAATTGGCTTAGGGGAAAAAAACAGCCTGACCATAGCTATTAGACTTCAATTTATTACTGTATTAGTTTTTAAACTGGGTAAGCATACTGCTTAGTGTCTATACTTCTGTCCTTTGGTTCTGCCTCCCCATCCCCCACCTCCACTGCCCCGTACTGTAATAAAAGACCCTCAGAGAAAAAGAAAAAAAAGAAAATCTGAAACATCACATTAATTTAAAGTCAATGTTTCGTGAGCAAAGACCAGGTATCTTGTGAGAGAAACTCTCCATAGGATCCAATACTTGCCTTTGATGTCACCTCATTAAACTGAGATTCAAATGATCTAACAGATGTATTAGTTTAAAAAGATATTTTACTGCATTTTTTTAAGAAATAAAAAAGTCCCAATGCCTTTTTTTTTTTTTTTTTTAACACAGTTCAACCTGATTCAAATAGAAAAGCAAAAGGGAAGAAAATGCTTTAGATGTGCTCTTTTGATTTTTTCCAATCTTGCCTGAATAAAATGGAATGGGAGATCAAGAACACTCAATTAATTTCAACACTGGGTGTCACAGGGAAAAGAAGAGGGAGGAGGGGGAAACATTATGGATGCATAACACTTAACAAATGCATAGACTGAAAGAAGGAAATATG
>VXAL01018928.1:58471-109476 GCA_013399475.1 Chauna torquata
TTGTCTACAGTTTCAAATAAATATTCTTGTTTTCAACAAATCTTAATTTTTAGATATTTTTATCTGTATGTGAATAGATATAAGTTTTCTGTTTGGCTTTACATTCTAATTGCCTCCTTTTATGTTGTATACCAATTTGTTTTAATCCCTGCACTCTTCTTTTCAGTATTTCTTACTCTTTACTCTAAAGTCCACTTTGTGTTCTGTTCAGTATGAAGACAGCATTTCCAGCTGGAGAATGTGAGTTAGAAGTAAAATTATTATTATTATTATTTGTTTGTTCAATTAAAACATTCAGATACTTCTTAGAGAGTGAAGAATTACAGTTATGACAATTAAATACAATGATATGTGAGGCCAACAGCTCTCTCTGAACAGGTGCAGTAGAGCACTGGTAACTTCAATGTCTTGCTGCCTGTGTTTCATCTCCCCATACAGGTGCTGTACATAATACACATATAGAATATATGTTTATATATATATATACACACATATACATATTGCCAGTTTTGTTAGTCAGAGACCTGAGAAAAGCAATTTCAAGAGATTGCTAGGCTGGGGGAAATGAAACAGAAGATTGATTACTTAGTTGTACTTGAGAAATTCAAGCTGATTTGCTAAAGCAAGAACACAGCAGAAAAACCAAACTTACTGTAAACCCTGACCAGCCAGGCCTGGGATTCCTTCCCCCTTATCCCCCTGAGATATGATCTGATCCTTAGCAAAGATCATATTTGGTCAAGGTCTGCTTGCCGGGACTGTGCAGCCCCGGAGGGCTGTGCATAACTGGGGCCACCCAGGTGTGTGTCGGAGGAAATTAAACAGCTGCAGCTGTGGCAGAGGTGAGCAGAAGAAGCCGTGGGTTATTTATTCCCAGCAACAGATGGGGAAAGTGCTATTTTGCCTCTCCTGGAAGGTAAGTTTGGATTGTTCTGGGGTGACCATGCCTCCAGCATTTCTGCTCTTTGCAGTGTGAATTAGCACAGCCAGGTAGCAGGTAGGAAGGGGCCAAGCTACCAGAAACCTGTCCCTGCCAAAAGTGAGGACTAGGCCTTGTGACCCCCTATTGTGCTCCCACTTAGCCCATTGCATATGCAGGGTGCAAGAAGATATTTCAGATCACTGGGATGTGAGCATTTGTGTAGTTTTAAACTAATCAGAAACTGATAAGATTGATTAATTAACAGCAGTTAGTTTACATTACTGAGGCTGTAAATATCTACCTTCCAATGTCCACTACCTTGCTGTCCAAGAAGAACAGCACCCTAGCTGGCTGGACATTTCTACAATTAAAATAATGAAATTTGGTCTGATTCATATCTATCTTGTTTTTAAAGCTAGATGTCATTATCCCAAATAGCAACATGCTCTTTCTTTCCTACTACTGACTTCTGTTATTGATTGCCTTTGGTGATTCAGTCAACAAATATGCTTTCATCCCAGGTGGCCTTTCAAGCCAGATCTGATTGACCTAGGTTGCATCTGAAAACATGCTCAAGGAAGGAATTTGCTGCCTTTTAACTATGCAACTAGCAAGCCTTATTATTTCTGTTTAGCATCAAATTAAACTGTTTCCAGCAGCTGCCTCTATATTTGCCAGGCTTCAGAAGCAGCTACATATCCTACTCTGGTTTGGATAGAAATTTCAGCTGCTGCTGTTATTTATTTAT
The DNA here is from genome assembly GCA_013399475.1 of Chauna torquata. Lineage (NCBI taxonomy): Eukaryota > Metazoa > Chordata > Aves > Anseriformes > Anhimidae > Chauna > Chauna torquata. Next base: position 60,142 of record VXAL01018928.1, read on the forward strand.
TTATTTTTTAAACAGCAGAATGTCTTCAAGTTACCTCATTAAGTCTGTATTTCCTAGCTACAGAGTTGCCACTTCCCTCCAGGTCCCCAGCATCTTTGATCAGAGATCCAGGCTGGGAAACAGAGGCTGGAGGCGGAGTCTCAGGGATGCTCAGTAACACGTGTTCTTGGTCCCTTTTCCTGAGGCAGTTTTGTGTAACTAACTAGGTTTTTCTGTTACAGGAAGAAATGTCACTTCTCTGCCTCTCTCCCGTCTTCTTCCTCTCCCTCCTTTCTCTGCCCTCCCTCCCTTCTCTCCCACTCCCTTTATCCTTCCTACTTCCGTTCTGTCTTGTTGCAGCTCTGTCTCCTCCATTTACACTTGACTGTTGTCTGGCTGTGATGATGAGAACTGTAGCACAAGAGGCAAAGCAGGTAGCATTTCAGAGGTCCCTCTGACAGCAGTGCGAGACACGTGCATGGGAAGAGCTGCAGGCTCACAGCAGTGTGAGGGCCAGGAGGGAGTGATAGCTGGAAAAAACTAGCACAGCTGGTAAATAGAGGAGGGGATGCCCCAAGCACTGTAGCATCTCAATAGGCAATTGGTGCCTGCTCAGAAAACAAGAAACCTCCTGCTTTTCCTCTGCTTAGGCCTCTGAAGAGATGTGTGTTCATGTCAGTGTATATCTGACGAAATGAACACAAACTTTCACATATGGATTGCATAAGCATATAATTTTGGATATTAGATGGGCTTCTGGGAAACTGCAGGTTATATTGTAGCTCTGATATCTCTTGCATTACCTGGTTGGAGCATGTGTAATATATGAATACAGAGTCATGTCTGATAATTTTTCTAATTGGTAGAGTGAAGCACTTTCAATTTCTGGCAAAGAGGCTTATGTTGCTGACATCAGAAAGCAGTAATATATCTATAGTGTAACTACTTAATTATATATAGGTGTAATCACATAATGTGTCACTTCTGTTAAGAGAAAAAAAAAAAACAACCTCCTGTCTGTGAAATTTGTACATAGAAACCCACAGAAATATGAACAGTACTACATTCTCCCAAGTGTAACTTCCAGAGGTGGTTGAAAAATCATAACTTTCTTCCCGTGGGAACTACCCAGTATCTCAAAACTAGCTGTGTTCTGAGTTGAGCTAAAAGCAGCCATATATCAAGGACCTTCCTAGAATGGAATAATACCTAGGAAAGGCCAACAATTAATAAGATGTTTGATTTTTGATCAGTGCAAAACATTGTCTCCTCCACCACTGTTTGGTGGAAGAGCCAGGAACCTTAGGAGAAAATTTGACATGTTCTAGTGAAAAAGACTGATTTGGCAGAAGTTGCTTTAGTCATTTGAAAATTAATTTGATTTTAAAAAGAGGGAAAATGCTAGCAATTTGCTTTTCCTTCTCCATTTGTACTCAGACATTCCATAAAGAAAACTGTTTCTTTTTGTAGTGTAAAAATCAATCCAAGAGATCAAACATGGTAAGCTGTTTGAATATCACTAATTTATTATTTTTTAGGGTTTCTATACCTCTTTCAGTACCACCTAGCAGGAAAGTAGGTTTTGGTGGGGAATATTGTGAGGAAAAATGATTTTCATTATGTGTAGATAAAATTGCATCCTCTTTGACCTTTATGAAGGGACAGGCTGGGATTTGAGTGATACCATGTAGTCCAGACAAGGAATTCAGACAATTAAACAATACTTCATGCCTAGGAGGTCATATCAAATATTGTTAAAAGCTTTAAAAAAATATTGCTTCTACTGGCATGTGGTTTAAAACTTTTTTTTTTTTTTTTGCGCAAATACAGGATCCAAGGAGGCTAGCCACATGTGGGTGTAAGCCTCACTCAAATGGACTGAGGAAACCTGATAGATGTCTTGTTATCACTAGCTAAGCAGTATTCCACTAGAGAGAAAGAAGAGATGGGAAGGGAGATGAAACAAGCCTTCTGTTGGGATCACCTCTAGTATTTCTTCTCTCCTCTGCAAAGGGTGTTCCCCGTTAGTGGCCTCTCCTTGAGAAAGTGGTCAAGGGTCACAATGATCAGAAGCTTAATTATCTATGCCATGATATACTTATTAGCAGCAAAATACACGTAAATGGAAGGAAAATAATTAGTAATTCTAAGCATCATGGTGATGATAAGACACCTGCAGGATAATCATCCAAATCAAATATTTGTCTCTGCTTCTTCTGACGACCTATCTCTTCCTGCAGCCGCTGAATGGCAACAGAGCAGAGCGTGTGCGGAAAAGCAAGGACGCCAGCTTGATGAAGGCAGCAATCCTCCTGCATGCAGCAGCAAAGCCCTCCTTCCCAGTCACTATCACGCTTTGCCCTCAGCAGCAGCTTATATTTTGAAGGGAATTGGCTGTCTTCCACTGCATGAAGAAGGAGGAACTGATTTACTCTAGGCCTGAGCACAAAACCTTCCACATTCAGCCATTTACACAGCTGACAAGTTGGTAGAAGTGATTTTTCTTGATCTATACAGTACTTTATGAAAGGATATAGTCTTCCAAAGACTCTCAGGACATATGAAGATGTAATATTTCTCCATATGCAGAAGCCTTTTTCTGCTCCGGAACACTGCTTAGTATTTTAAAAAGTTTAATCAAGGAAAGACTGGCATGAAGATGGGCCAAAGTTAGAACTATGCTTCTGTTTCTGGAATATCTGGACAAATAATTCAGTTGCACGTTTTCTTCATCAGTCATTAAAAGAGCGTATTTACTGACTAAAGACTTCAGTTGTGTCTAGGTTGGATAGCTATTTTCTAGAAATTAGGGGAAATGCTAGGTGGTCCTGAAATCAGACGTCTAAGAAGTGTTTCCTGGTGTGGCCTCAGTGCTGCCCTCTGCACCATAACCATGGAGAGTTAAGGCAAACGCACTGAATGCAATTTATTCTTTTTCAACAGAGAAGTAGAATTGGCATGTTTTGTGTCGACAAGTGTTGCCATACTGGAGGAAATATTTACATTCAACTCTGGAAGATGCTTTCAAAATTCATTTGGGGTTCACAGCAATGCCTGCTGTCAGATGCTGCCAAGGAAATTTGCTGAATCAATATCTAAATCTGCTTCCTTTCTGCTTGCACTGTTATGGCCAGTTTCTAAGGTTGCAATGGCCACCCTTCAGCTTCTTGGCAGAGACATTGTGCAGTTATCTGGAGTCACTGAATTTCCTGGGCCATATATAATGACCTGGAGCGGACCCAGGTTTAAGATATTTCTATATCCCACAGTGTGTGCCTGCTTTTTCTTTTTCTTTCCAAAGAAGAAACATATTCTGAAGTTACATTGTAGATGTGTTAGAACTCTAAAAATTTTAGATTTTTGAATAATCACATAGGACTCAGGACTCAGCTGACTTATTTAAAAAAAAAAAGGTGAGTACTGAAAAATTGCATTTACTGATAAAAGTGGAATTTCCGTATCCAACCTATTCAAACTTATTTGAAACTTCATATCCATACCAGTACTCCACTACAGACAGCAATAATTTAAGAAAACATTCTGGGTTTGTGGTCTTATCCAATATTAGGTATTCATGCGAATAAATTTTAAGCACTCTGAAGTACAGACAAAAAGTAGGTTTGTCTTCTTCTCACTCTACCTCACTTTATTTCATGCTTCTCACATGAGTTCACTGAGGACCACGAGAAAAAAACATTAAACAACAAAGTTGTATTCTTGCTCAATCCTCTTCTTCAAACCCTGAATATCACATAAAATATATGCATACCTGTGGTGATATTTTAGATGAAAGATCAGAGAGAGTTAGATAATTCAAGTAACTAATTCAAGTCAGTTCTGACTGACCCATCTCTAAAATTTCTGAGGTTCAGATCAAGGCTTACTCATTGTTTCAACAATGTCAGTAAACATACCTTCTCATATCAAAGCAAATCCTATGCAAACCTGCAAACCTTTTTTTTTTTTTTTTTTTTAAAGCAACAGTGAAAACCTTTATAGATGGTCATATTGGTTTTATGTATATGTTAGGAACTTTATTCACTTTACAGAAATAAGTGGAGAGGACAGAACTGAGCTTTTTGTGAAAAACTGTGAGTTTTCCCTTAATCTAGAAATATTTTCCATTTGACAGCTGTTTAGGATACACATACTATGAGAAATATTTTTCATCAGGTAGTAAGTAGTAAGCTGTAAATACATAATATAGAATGAGCTCAAGGAATAAATTTTTCTTCATTTTGTCCAATGGACCATGCCAAATCTCTGGTAGCATACTATGAAATTGTTTGTGATTTACCTCTCAGAAAATGTGTGTGCAAACAGCATCATTAAGCCAAGTTGTTCCTATTTCATGTGTCTTTTTAAAAGTGAAGCGAAAATAAAAGGACTTGGCAAACTAAAGCCACACTCATGCCCATATTTAGTTTTTTTAGAAGGTCCTTTGCCCATTGCTAAAACGTTGCTAGTCCTAGGGAATGGGGTGAAGGTCATTTGCAATAGATGTTTGAATTCCTTTGCAGGTAAATACCTCACTCATATAACCTATATATGATATAGATTATACATAGCTTCTTTTTCTTACCCCCTTCTTCAACTCATGAAGTAGTGGCATAAATTCCTTTTACAGATCCTGTTTCTTCTTCTTTAGCTATAAACCTGGCAGAAAAATAAAATCCATATGTTTTTTTTCTCCTTACACATCATGAGCCTAGATATAGATCAGAAGACATTACGAATATGAGTTACAGCGAATGTGACAACAGCCTGAAGCCATACTTCTTTAGGCTGTAAACTTGTTAAATCTTGCTAGCTAAGCAGTCAGACGTTTCCTGATATTTAAATCGAAGAACTCAGGTATATATGGTAGGAGTGACTGTGCTGAATTTTGTTGTTGATATGGAGTTAACAGGTCACTGCTGATAGCATTATATGTCAGTCTGTGGCTTCTAAATATATGATTAGAAGAATGTGTTAGACTGAATTGGTGAACTTTAAACAGGAAATCTCATTGCATAAAAAGCACTTTCAATGTTACATCCCAATGTAATTTTAGCAGTAATTTCATTTGAATTGATTATTCAACTGAATAGTTAACACTTCGTCCCTTTTTTTAAGCCACTGTCACATTTTTAGATGAAATTCTGCCTCAGTTCTTGGGACTAGTGCTTTGAGACTCAAGAGTACATTTTTCATTGAATAGTAGTAAAATACTTACCTCTCATCTTTGTCTCCCAGACATAAAGTAGGAGAATTCAAATATGGTAATAAAGTAGATAATGAGAAAAAAATATGTATATGTAGACAGGAACTAAGAGAATTATGAAAATTAATTTTGCATGAGATCTGCAAATGGAATCTCATTGCTTAATACTGATCAGTGTCTGCTTTGGAATTCTAATGCATCATCCCAAAGTCTGAAAGTGTTCCCTCATTTTGCTCACGTTCTTTTGACAAGAATCTGAAATGCAACTTTCTTAAAAGAAATCCAGAACAATTTCGGCTATCTGGCTTTTGACTCAGTTCTTAAGCTGAGTTACTCTTTAATCAGTGAATTTTCTAGAAAAGATAAGCTATCTGGATATATCCCCCTTCCGTATCTGTATTTTTTTCTTCATATTTTCTGATCATGTCAAGAACTTTTCATTGGGGACCTGACTGCCAAAAAGCCTGGGGACAGTTTACACTGAAGTTTATTACACAGCATATTGTAGTAGTCTGTGAAATGCTGATGTTGAAGGACTTTACTGCAGGTGATAAGATGATGCATGCTCCAGGTGACAGATTCAAACTACGTTTAAAGACGTAAAGACTTAATGAAAACTTAATCTGAAGATCCAGCAGGGTAATATATTTATCACTATGCACAGAACAACAACAACAACAACAAAGCTTTGTAATAATTGATTCTAATCTTTGAGTCTCCTGAGGCCAGGGTAAATAGTTTATTCACATTGTATAGAGACATTTCTTATATAGACATGACCTTTGATCACAACATGTGTGTATTAGATTATAATACTCTTCATAACTGTATTATCTTAACTTTTTTTTTTTTATTTAAATTTTTATTTTAGCATATCTGGCATAATTTTAAAGTTCCTATGTTCCATTACATGACAGCTGTTCTATAAATCAGAGGTCTTAATGTCTCTGACAAATATTTGTTTTGACTAGACCATTTCACATCGTAGAATAACTTGTATTTGAACTTCAGACAAAGTAGATCTTTTTTGTTAATTTCCTGTGTTGTTAATTTACTGGCTGGCAGATTTGCTTTTCCAAAGACTACAATTTAGATAAGAATGGATCAAAGGGAGAATTTGGAAGTTAGAGTGGATGACATTTTTATGGTCTCCACCAGATCCTGTTTTTTTTTCAGTTGAATGAAAACAGATGTTCAGAAAGTAGGTAACTGTGCATTAATTTTGTGTCTCATGTGCCTCTTGATGTCAGGCTTTTGAGCAATCTTTATTGTAGTTTTGGGCTGGTTCAGGAAGCCTGTACCTTGGTAATCCATGGAATGAAAGCATGTTGGGAGTGTTCCTAACTCACTGTTCAGATGGTGCCTTATTTTAAGTAAATGATTCGTATTGAATAAGCCCAAATTGCTCCCTCACCCATTCTTTGAAAGGCTAAAATGATTGCATTTTTTCCACTTCTTTCACGTCATCCAGAAATGGGCTAAAGAAATACAGTTTCTTTCAGGAGAAAATCTTTTTCTGATTTAGAATGGAAAAAATAATGACGAATTTAAGAGACGTCAAGTAACATGCAATTTCAATGATTTAGCTTTATTACTTCAAAACTCCAAAGCTGGAAACAGTCTAAGTGCTACTAGTTAGCGCAGTACAGAGATCTGGACATATTGACATATTTCTATGTTGAATTAAGCCACTGGCAAGAAAGCTAGTTTTTTTTTTCCTGATTGTATGTACCAGTCTGCCACATAATAGCTGAAGCATCCCAGTGATCTGTACATCCATTTGACTGAACTTTCTGAAACTGGCTAGGAGCATTTTCCCCCCATACTTCTCCCTGCATAATCTTCAAAATAAGAAAAGCCTGTAAAAGAGGGACATCTTTTTAAAGGCAGTCCTTTGCTGACAGCTCAGTACCACAAATCAGGTATGTTCACCCTTCTCCCCCCTGCCCCTTCCAGTAGTCGTATTGAGTGTTTCTTTGTAAGCATTCCCATCTGGCAGTGTTCAGGCTGTTTTTAAGGGTCAGAGATGATGGCACTATTCTAGAAGTTGCTGGTAAAAAAATATTTCAAAATATTTGTGTTTACTTGAACAAGATATTTTCTTCCCTGGTATAATTCTTTAGCAAAAAAACACAGAGACCTTTAATCAGTGGGTTCAAAACTTTTGAAACTAAAATCTTCAGGAATTGTTAAAGCACTCGAAACAAGATGGGTGGCCTGTAGCTGTAGCTCTGTAAAGGCTGTCTGGGAATGCTATTAAGCGTTGTACAGAACAAATACTCTAAGAGTTCTTCAGAGAGTGCTCTGTGACAGGGAGGGAGGAACAATGTATGGAGAGCCTACAATGACACATTCTTCAAAAGCGTCTGTCATGAACCTAAGAATCATGTCTGTGTAGAGCTGTGTGAACTTGAGAAAACTGGCTTGCTGAACAAACTTAATTCCTCCCTGCTCACCTATCATCTGTGATGCTTCTCCAGCATGGTTCAGGAACCAGCAGAAACAGGCAAACCACGAAATTGTGGCCTCCAAGAATGAATAGATACAGTTAGAAACATTTTGTGAAAACATGAATTGAAAATCCCTGGGAATAAGATAACACAAAGATGAATGCATTTAGCATTTTTCCTCTGTGGATTTGTATTCTTTCCTTAGGCTAGACTGTGAATGGAAATTATTATAGTGATGCCTCCCAAGGGTTTTATCCACAGCTGAGTAGGACTGTCTATATTGACCTCACTGACAGCCTGTCTTGGATTCTTAGCCTCATTTGGTCTATTTTATGTTTCAAAAACTATCATACGATTTGCTATCTTTGAAAATTACTGTATTATAGCCTTCCAGGAATAAACTAATGGGTAGAGGGAGTCCAGGGTCTGTTAACATGAGCAGCATTACAGAAATGTTTATACAACACTAGAGAAATTAAACAGGTTTTTTACAATAATTCCTTTCTAACTTGATCTACTTGATACCATATAAAGAGTGTTTGTTGTGTCATAAGTCTTTTAATGAATATGAATAGTAAAAAGAGTTTAGATTTTAAAAAGTTCCTGTTGGAACTTTTAATCATCATCATCAATTTAAGGAGACATGGGCATCAAAGGGACAGAAAATACATAGAAAATAAAATATATGCAAATAATTTTATACTCACAAACAAATAACTGACTCTTCTAATGTCATGTTTCTCTTCCAACCTCATACAAATAAGAATAAGCCTACAGGGTGCTGAGCTCTACCAGTTTCCCCAAAAGATTTGAACTTTCTCACGTGGCCAGTTGATCCCAAGGATTCCCAAATAACCAAAAAGTTCAGTATAACACTCCTGCAATCTTTTCTTTGATGTTATGCTAATGGTATTGTGGTTGCTCTACATCACACAGGTTTCTGCTTTTTTTTTTCCTCAAATTGCAGGGTCTTCCTTTTCTCCCAGTTCACGTATTTATGTTTTTAAGGTGCTTGTGCAATTTTGCTCATGTTCTGGTTGAAGTTTTTCTGTTTTCTGTATAACAGGCCTTCACACATAAGCAAGACGAAGTTTACCTTCAGTTAAAAGGAATAGCACTTAGAAGTACTCTTAACCATAAGCTTTAGTCTCACAAGAGCTTAGCTTTTCATTTAGGACAGAATAAAATAAAGACTTCTGGGGGTGGGGGAAGCACTTAGAAATTCTTCTGCTCTCTTTTCTTTCTTTTTCTCCCATCCTAGTGCTCAAAATGCAAAGTCTTTGTCCTCTTCCCTTGACTGATCACAGAGAAATGGGTAGGTGGAAGTGAAAAGGGGAGGCAGGAGAAGACAAAAGAGTTTTCTTTTGAAAAGCATAGGTCTTTACCCAGAATTGGAAGTATCCCAGAGTCATAATGAGGGGCCTCCAGCCCAGGCAGAGAGAGCAGCAACAAGCTAAGTTTCAGAGCCTGTCCCTGCTTATCCTTTCCCGCCTTGTTTCTACCCCCCAGAAAGGTTAAGCTGCACGTCGAGTAGAAAGAGGGCTTGGAGGTTCTATCCAATCAAGCCTTTTCCTTTTGCAGTGATGAGGGTGGGAGTGGGAGGGAACAATGGGGCTGAACTAGCTTTAAATCACTGCAGTTGCTTCCTTCTCCTTTTCTCAATGGTTGGCATTAATAAGAATGATAATAAAAATGCTCCTGCTCTGAAGTGGTTTTGGTGCTTGATTTGTTCTCACTCTTCTCTTAGTTTCATAGGTACTTAAGAGGCTTAAAAGCCCTTAAAAGTAATATTTAAGGATCTGAACCTTTCTCTTTCTTTCCCCAGTCCCATTCTTTCTGGCCCTCCAAAGATGTTTCAAAAACAAAGCTCTCCAGATAGTCTTGTTTCTCAGCCTGTGTGGCACTCTCTTCACATTTTCTTCTCAGCGTCTCTCACTCATCTCTCCTAGTTGCACCATAGTTGACTGCAGCTCTGTTACTTCAAAACTTGGAGCTGAAACAACACCATGTTTCCATCCCATTTTCAGGTTGTTTTTTTTTTTTTTTCCATAACTATTGCCAGACTCACAGCCACTTTCAGGTTCTTATTGAAGACACTGACATTGCAGATCTTGAGTCAGTGGGAAAACATCACTTGACTGTGGTTGATCTAAACATAAGAGTTGTGCTGAGATGTGGCTCTGCTGGAACAAAGCTGGAGGGTGACACTCCAGGTGGATGGCCACTGAACACGGTCCTGATGTGGCTAGGAGCTGCTTTGCCTCCTCTTGGTAGGTAAACGACAACAATGGTAAATGCTGTGGAGATTGCAGTGTAGCTCTCAGCAACAACAGGATCTCTGGCTGTCCCTTCAGTGATTAGAGGTTTCTTGCTATATGCAGCTCAATACTTTAGCCCTTTCTTCACCTTCTCCCTAACACAACATCCCAGCCAAAATGCACAGGGGTTAATTTCCCAATAAATGGTTTTCATCTTGTTGTTGGAAAGGTAGGGGTGTATCCTAAGGGGAGAGAAGGACGGGTTCAATGAAAGTTTTGGAAACTGCCCCAGTCACTTGTTTGTCTTACCTCCTCCCAGTTAGACGTATATTACAATTCCATCTTCCCTTCATGCTTCTCATACAGTTGTAGTGGCTTACATCTTTATAGTATATGCTTACCATTCCTCATTTACATAAACTAGAAGTTACACCCAAACAATTGTATTCACAGTACTGGCAGTTGTGTTGGTGCAAGCACTCCAAGAATGTCATGCAGTAGTTCAATTATATCTGTGAATAGTTCTCTGAGTTCCTATAGCGGACATTGAGGAAATTAAATTGGGAACATCAAGAAGAAATCAGGAACTGAAAGGCAGCAGCATTGTTTAAGGGATAAGAGAATGCCAAACAAACCTTATGTATACCTCATGAATAAGATAAGCCTCATTGACTGGGAGTGAGTAGTTGAGAACAAAGCTACAAGTCAAGTGTTTTATTTATCCATATGTATACAAAATCTTGAAACACGCTTCTGAACAGTGAGAAGTGTTGGAGTTTTTTCATATCTTTGTTGACTTGTCTAGCAAAGATGGCATTTCTAGTTTAGGCAAAAGCAACCTTTCATTTTTGGTCTGAGATTTAAAGAGGAGAACCCCAGACTGCTTGTTTGTCATTTCTTGATCTTGTGGCTTTTAAGAACAATCATTTAAGATGAAAACTGATTGTCAGAGTAAGACCTGTCAGCACATGACCATCTGAGCTTGAGTTAGTCTAGTGATTGACAGAATGGGTACACTTTGCTCAATGCTGTTTATTTGGATTTTCCATTGGTGCTGTTTTTGTTAACAATATCTACTGACTTCCTAGATACGCTAGTCTCATGTGGGAGGCAGAGTTCAGAATAATGTCTGAAATTATTTTATAGCCCAAAAGCTCAAAATCATAGTAGGCTTTTGGAATCTTGCTTTTGAGGTATGCTTTTGGAATAATTGTTATGGTTTCAGATAAAACATGGAAAAGAGAGAAATTTTATGCAGGAAGCTTTTCTATCATCTACTCACAAACTTTTCTCAGACTACCTGTGTAATTATAGGTTTTCATCTAGAAATAATTTATCCATTTTTTTCAATGAAACACCCTACTTTGGACTTTCTTGATTTCCTTTAAAAGTAGAATTATTATTTTTAGCAGGCTCAAAATGCTATGAAACAACAGACACAGAAAAATGGTCTTATGGCTTTCTGATCTGAATGAAATTGTAACAACTGTTCATTGAAATGAGAATTTCTTCTAAAAGTTTCTCATCTTACCAAAATTCATTTGGCATCTAAAAATAATCTTTGTTGATGGAAAATATTGTGGTGGAGTTTCTGTTTTCCTCTTTTCATATGTGAGGAGAAGAAATTTGATCCAAATATCAAGATGAAGAGATGCTAATTTATAAAGTATAACTATCCAATGCATATGCCCATTCGTTGTTTTCCAAATTCTTCATGAGCTGATTGTCAGCCTGCATTAACTCTCATATACCTCTGGAATGTCATGGAGAGGTATGATGACTTCCTTAAATAGTTTGTTTATTATAGGTAGAAATAAATACATGAAGGCTTACCGGCTTGCTCAGTATAATGATAATTTGTGGAATAAGTAAAAATAAGTGCTTGGATAAGTAAAGAATTTCAGCATATTTTTCTCACTCCTGTAGATAATGTTGCTTTCAAGGAAATGGATTTGAGGGAGAAAATGGGAAATGATAGTTTTTGAGTGCTTGTGCCCACATTTATTTTTCCATTTTGACTACTGTAAGACGTATACATCTTACAGCTTTGATGTTTTTGGTGGTGGTGGTGGTGGTGGTGGTTTTTTGTGTGTGTTTTTTTGTTTGTGTGTCTTTTTGTTTGTTTTGTTTTTTGAATGAAGTGATATTTCAGTTGATATGTCAGTTTTCAGATATTTCAGTTGAATGAAGTGATATTTCTTTAGTAACTCAGGTGCGTGCTTACATTCATTTATTGCATGGACTGGACATCATAATTCACAAAGGTTAAAACTTATGCTACTCACACTGACATATTTTTCTTGCATATCTCTTATTATTTGGTTAATACAGCCAATTCTTCAGCATTTGTAGAAGGAGTATCTGAGATGTGGACAAGTTCGGCTGTGGTTCAAAGATTTTTGGCTGGATCTGTTCAAGCCAGCCTAGTAAGAAGAAGAATATAGTTATGTTCAGGCAATCTGTTTTGTGTATTCATTTGTTTGCATGGTCACTAGCTCAGGAATCTGTGGTTAACAATAAGCTGTTACCATTTTTTTTTATCCTTTACATCTTCCTTGTCCTTTCTTCTGAATTATATGTATTTCACATGTCATTTTTCTGTTTTATCCAGACACTTCTCAACAGTGCAGTCTGGCTGCTTATTCAGGATAACAGATAATTGGCAATATGGAGGTGAAAAACCTGTTGTGTCTTAAAGAGCACTGCTTCTCCACATTCACCTAATCAAGGTTCCCTTGTCCCTGGGTGGTTAAAAATTTGTCCACAGGATGGTTTTCACGTTCATCTGTCAGATGGCCTCAGCAGTTGCCTAAATACAAGATTATTTTGAACTGTTGCCTTGGGATATGACCATCACAGACACTACAGTTACCATCCAATTATCCTCTGCCCCTTTTCAGAAGGATCTATTTTTACAATATTTATAAAGAAGTGGAAACCATAAAAAAAAAAAAAAAAAAAAAAAAANNAAAAAAAAAAAGAGAGAGAGAGAGAAAACATATTCCCCTAGCATCCTAGCATCTCTATCCTCTATCCTGGGCACTGTAACTTTCTGTAGTCACCACTGGATGCCTCACACCCTTGCCTCTGCTGCACTTCTGAGAGAACCGCAGCCAGCCCATTCAGGTGTCACTTATCACTCAGCATTACATCATCTTTCACCCCCATTTATCTCCTGCTTGGGGAATACCTGCCTTGTAATGGGCATCTCCATATGTTTGGATACTGTAATCTTGAGTAAGAAATGGTTGTTAAAAGCACCTCAGTAAAGAGAAGGGGAATAGAAAGTAAACATAAGGCAAGAAGACTTGTAATAAAGATCTCCTTGACTCAGGTCTAGTATTTCTTTTGGAAGCAAAGTCACTACAAAACCTAGTATCTACTACTTATTTGTTGAAACTGCTAAGAAATTTCACTATATTTTGCTGAGTAACAAATGCAAAAGATGAGCATCTTTAGTATTTCACAAATATCATCCATTTTTGTGGTGCTGAATTTAGAACAATGTTAGAATGTTTGTGGCTTTTTGTCAGGTACTTTACAATGAAAGAAACCTTGAACTTATTTTACCAGACATTTGCTTGATTAATTCTATAGAAACATCACTTGCTCTGCAATCCAGTCAAATGGACAAAAATGTAGTCAGGAAGGAAACTGATCCATAAAGAGAGCAGGAGTATGGCAGTTCTTTGGCTCAAAGTTACTTAAAATCAAACTGTATCACAGCAGAACTGGGTCTAGAAAGCAGAACCTGTGCTGTTTGTCCCTGAGAGCACAAGCTTGCCCCTAACAACATGATTCAGAACATCCTTTGTGGCTTAGCATACCAAATGAAACTCATAACTAATGGGACCTTTTGTAGTTCTAATTCCAGGCAGCAGTTTGCAGTTTTATTATTTCTAAAGCACTCTGCAAGATGCTTAGCATCTGATCTACAAGTTTTTATATGTTCCTTGGTCAAGCTTTGATGGATTTTTTTTTTTATTATTTTCAGCTGTTTTATGCTTAAAATGGTCCACCAAATGCAGGTCAGGCTTCTGTTTCGGTGACACAAGGGTTAAACCTGTAGTAACTTCCATGAATTATTCTTAATTTACCCCAGCTCTATGGAAATAGAAATCACAATCAGAATCTCATCCCCATTGAAACTCATTACACCAATTATGTGATGACAGCATTTGTCAGTGTTTCAGTGTTATTTGTTCATTACTTCAAAGAAGATTTGCTAGGAACATGATGATGCAGTCTTCTTATATGTTAAGCAGCAAGTAATATGTTAATACTGATTCACTTTCTATATTCCTTAGCTCATAAGCAGAGCCTTTTCTGAACATTTACATTCTTAAAATCTTCATATAGTTTTAGGCAATATATGTAATATATTTTGAATAAGTGAATGTAGTTATATGCTTTGTCACATGTTGAAACACTGCAGTTGTTTGTTTGTTTGCTTGTTTGTTTGTTTGTTTTCCCCATTATGTTTGGGAGCAAGTGATAACTCTGTATTCACAAGCATTAATCATCTCTAGTGTTGGATACCAAGGGCCCTGTCTTCACTGTCATTTATCACAGTGTAGGCTTCCTTTATGTTCTGCAAATGCTCTCACCCTTACAATTGAGAGCACTCACCTTCTACAGAGTTAGAGGCAACGGAGTCATTGCTCGGCTTTGAGGTTTTCCAGTGTTTTCCTCTATTGATGATACATCAGTCCCATTTATAAAGAGAGTTTATATGGCAGCTGCCTAGCTTCCAGGCTCACTTGGAGAAGAACTGATCAGGGGAATTACATGAACTTGGAGATTATTTTTAATAACATTGTTCAAGTGAAATAAATTTGGTAAATATACAGAACATGGTATAGCCCAGCTAACTGATGTACTATTAGTCCAGCTAGCACTTTCCATCTGTATCAGTCCACCTGTTTTTTGTACGTTTTGAGGGGAAAGGGAAGCTGATTTTTTTGTTTTGTTTATTTTATTTTACTTTATTTTAATTTAATTTAATTTGGGGGGCGCTAATTGCTAGTAATGTCTTGTTTTTATATTGGGACTGTCTGTCTGAAAGGAACTGCTGTCTTCTGACATGGCAGGATGAGGCTCACAGCCTATGCAACATTTACAGAGTGATTTATACTGAGATAGCAAGTATTTTTTGGCAAAGTCAAGACGAATTCCTCTGTAAAGGTAAACTAAGGTGACACCAGCTATTATATAGAGTACTATGGGTTGCTTAGAGATGACCAGCTTATCATGTCAATGTGATCGTTGTATGGAATAATTGCACTTTATATCAGCATTTCTGGCAGCCTGGTCTTCATCAGTGAGATATTTCCCACAATAACTATCAAAAAGCTGAAAGCACATCAGAGCCCAAACTTAACTGCAAAATTTTAAAATCAGTTACACTTTATTGAACAACCTTTTCTTTTTCTCTTCTTTCTCTCTAGTCTTTCCATCAAATAGTAGTGCAGTCTGGGTTAAAAAGAATTTACTCATTCATAATCTGGAAGCTAAAAAGTTTGCGTATTTCTCATACACAGAAACAGTACTGTACCACTGGCACCAAATCCAATACAGTGTACAGGTTCCAGTTACAAATATGAACTATGTTTTTGCCTTTGGATATAGATATCCAGTCCTATGTGACTTTGTGTCTCTTATTAAAAACAAAACAAAAAAATCCATCAGCTAGATCCCAATAAGAAGTCTCCAAATCCCACCCAAACTCCATAAGTCTTCTTTCAAAGTGGACTCAGGTATTATTGTTAAGAATAAACATTGAAAGCAATTATAAAAATGAGTATGAGTTTCTAAAGGAATTAGAGAAAGAAATTTGAAGTTATTATTGTAAATCAATTTGGTTTGCTCATTTTAAGTCTCAAAAGACGGGGGAAGGATAAAGGAACAAATTTATGGTACTGAATTTATTGGACTGAATTTATTGGACTGCATTTACAAATTGGGGCTCTCTTTTTTGCAGTGTTAGCAAGCAGTTTGTGCTTCTCATCCAACTTTTCTGGAAAAATATGCACTTAATATTGTTTTTTATGAGTCAGACAAATTAATTTTTATGGAAGACTCTTGAAAGGGTCAGTTGGATTCTTCATTTTCCAGTGAACATTTGCAGCATTAAGAACGCATACAGGGAATTAGGATTAAAGAAGCCAAATTCCTTTGAAATATCATTTCCTAGAAGCTGGATATCAGACTGGATAAAGCCTTTATTTTGGCCTGGTATAACAAACACTAACATAGACTTTCCATGCCAAACTTTGTCCTGTATTTCATTTCAAAAGGAACCTAAGCTTTGACTAAGTGCCTTTGGGGTACCTGACTTCAGCATGTAGATCCCAAATTTTAGCATAGCTGTTGTCCAGCCCTGGAGAGTGTTAATTCCTCTTAGCGATTATCTGTGAAGGTTCCTAAACGTTTCTCCTTTAGTTACCCAGAACTTCTGAGATCTTGGTGACACTAAACATTAGAGTGCATATTTCACTGCAGTCTTACCTATCTAATATGAAAGGCCTTATTCAAAAGATATTCCTCGCATATTTTTAACAGGCCTAGAACAACATACACGTGGCTAGAGCTCTGACACAATGCCCCAGAAGGATAGTACTTTCTACCAAGACTGTTGGTGATTGGCTTCTCTAATATCTGGATCATAAATGGGGATATGAGCACAACTCCTCAGAGATGACCTTGGCCATCACACTCAGGGATATTCTTATGTTGTACTATTCTGTGTCAGCTTGTTTGGATCAAACAAATATTCACAAGGATGAGAGTGTATTCTTGTAGCGTTATGTATAGGACTTCTATCTGGGAAGAAGATACGGATTCCAATTTCTTCTCTAAAAAGCACTAAAAACCTAACCTAGAGTACTTAAAACAGTCAAGTCTGAAGACCTCATCTTCTCTTAATTTTTTATATTTATTTATTTCTGTGATTTCATATTCAAGTTTACTTTTTTTTCTTTACTGCTTTCATTAATTCCAAGTGATGAGTGAAGTCAACAAGAAATTTTCATCCCACTATGCTGCAGATTTAACGCTCGCTTAACAACACAGAGAAAGGGTCTCTCATATCAAGAGCAAAGAGAATGTATAGGCTCTTCTAAAGGCAGGGTTTATAAAAATAAATTGCCAGCATCTTCACCACTGTGCATTTCTCAGGGGTAGAGCTGCCACTGGTATATTATACATGTTGTTTTTTTAAAGCCACTAATTATTTTACGTTATGTTTATTAAGCCCTCGAAGTCATTGTTGTTTGCCAGCTACCCAATTTCCTCAAGTGCAAGCACAAGAAATAAAGGCCATCCATGGCTTTGACATGTTTTTGATGAATATGGCCGGTATAACATTTACCACAACTCAGAAGAGAAGCCATTATTTCAGCAAAGCCTGTTATTGTTCATTAGTACAAAGAGTGTGTAATAAATATAATGAAAGATTGCTTGGTTTACTCTATCTTTGTCATCTAAAGCAGCTTCATGAAGAACTACAGGGATTTGTCTTTGAATGACTTATTTGCTTCCTGCCTAATAAATAACATGTAATTAGGGTAATATATTGTTTCCTAGTTATGCTAGCAATGTAGTAGAGAAAAATAAAAGAACCATTTCAGATACAAAAGAATAGTAGATAATTTTAACACTATCCCTTAAAATACACGGACTTATTATGCATCGCTTAAACTGCTGGGAGGTCTACGTGTAAAGAAAAAGCAGGGAGTAGGTTTAATGAGTTCTTTATTACTCAGGTCATGAATTATTACACAGATAGTATAAAACTGCAGCAACTGTTCTGCATGTAAAATTTCTCTCTGTTTGAACAAGGCATCTGTTGTGACCTGACACTGGTCAATGAAAATAGACCATGCTAGCTCACAATTCTGTACGCTTTATTCCATCTATTAATATTTTTGCAGGAACTACTCCAGTGTACTGCAGAATCAACAGTAAGTAGATGTCCATTCTCATCAGCTGGTTGCACTGGTGATGAGAGTTTGATGAAGTGCCTTGAAAAGTCCTCATGGCGCTCAGAGTTGTTGCTTGCTTTGCTATATGAATATTGCACAGGGTGTATACTACGATGTGCAAGAGCAGTGACAAAAAAAAAAATCTTTACTGTTTTACTAGGGAAAAAGTTGAATTTGTAGCACCTGCTCAATTCATGTTTGCTAAGCCAGTGTATACAAGATGTGACAGATTCAATCCTTGGTCTTAACCAGACAGAAGATGCTCCCTTGTGGAAGTCACCACCTCGCAAAACTAATGCTGATCCTGACCCATACTTCTGAGACGTCATGGCCCCAGCTGTTGTCAGGGAGGCCAGAAGACAGGGTGATATTGAGATAATTGATGCAGGCTGCCTAGGAGATCAACTGTATTGGGTTTACGTGGTAAAGTTTTGGTAGCAGGGGGGCTGTAGGGGTGGCCTCTGTGAGCAGAGCCCAGAAGCTGCCCCATGTCAGAGAAAAGCCAGCTCCAGCCGACTCCAAAAGGGACCCGCCACTGGCCAGAGCTGAGCCCATCAGTGATGCTGGTTGTGCCTCTGGGAGAGCAGATTGAAGAAGGGGAAAAACTGCTGCACAACAGCAGCTGGGAGAGAGGAGTGAGGAACAGCCCTGCAGACACCAAGGTCAGTGAAGAAGGAGGGCAGGAGGTGCGCCAGGCACTGGAGCAGAAGTTCCCCTGCAGCCTGTGGTGAGGCCCATGGTGGAGCAGGCTGTCCCCCTGCAGCCCATGGTGTACCACATGGAGCAGATCTCCACGCTGCAGCCCATTGAGGAGCCAACAGTGGAGCAGGTGGATGTGGCCTGAAGGAGGCTGCAGCCCATGGAGAGCCGCCACAGGAGGAGGCTCTGAGCTGGACCTATAGCCCGTGGAAAGGAGCCCATGGTGGAGCAGGAGGTCCAGTGAAAGCTGCCACCCATGGGGGACCCATGGTGGAACAGTCCGTTCCTGAAGGATGGACCCCATGGCATGGACCCATATGGGAGCAGCTCTTGAAGAGCTGCAGCCTGTGGGAAGCCCACGCAGGACCTGTTCGGGAAGGACGGCATCCCGTGGGAGGGACCCCATGCTGGAGCAGGGGCAGAGAGTTACCACGAAGAAGTGGAGGAGACGCAGCGATATGGGCTGACCGCAGCCCCCATTCCCCATTCCCCTGCGCTGCTCAGGGGGAGGAGGTAGAAGAGGGTGGATGGGGGGAAGGTGGTTTTAATTTGCTTTTAGTTTCTCACTGCTCTAGTCCATTAGTGACAGTAATAAATTATATTAATCTCCCTATGTTGAGTCTGTTTTGCCTGTGACAGTCATTTGTGAGCCATCTCTCTGTCCTTATCTCAACCCCTGAGCCCTTTTTCTTTGTATTTTCTCACCTTCTTCCTTTGAGGAGGGGGAGTGAGAGAGAGAGGTGTGGTGGCGTTTAGCTAGCCATCAGGCTGAAACCACCACATCAGCTTTCCTCAGTACTGCAGCTGAAGATGGAAGCAGCTGTCAGCTGATTCATATTGGACTGGATTTGTCCATGCAGATGCTGATTCCTATCACCTGTGGAAGCATCTGCCCCAGGAGCAGAAGCTGACTTGATTGAAAAAGGTTTCATTGGTTGGTTTCAGCTCTCTCACCTTCTGTGCTGGACCTGGCTGGGATGGGGTTAATTTTCTTTACAGAAGCCCATATGGTACTGCATTTTGAATTTGTGGCTAGAACAGTGATGATACATCAATGTTTTGGTTATTGCTGCAAACTTCGCTTGCACAGCATCAAGTCCTTCTCTTTTTCCCACTCTGCCCCCAAAGCAAGTAGGCTGAGCTGGGCAAAACATTGAAAGGAGACATAGCCAGGACAGCTTACCCAAACTCTCCAAAGGGATATCCCATATTACATCATGCTTACCAATAAAAGCAGGAAAGGAGGAAGAAGGAGGGACATCTGTGGTTCTGGTGTTGTCTTTCCAACCAAATGAGGCATGCTCAGGCCCTGCTTTCCAGGGAGTTACTGGCTGTCTGCCTGCCCATGGGATGTAGTGAATAAATTCCTTATTTTGCATTGCTTGCACACACAGCTTTTACTTCACCTATTAAATTGTCTTTATCTTGACCCACAAGTCTTCTTGCTTTCCTTCTATTTTCTCCCCATCCCGTGGGACAAGGTAATGAGCAAGTGGCTGTGTTGGCACTTGGGTCATGGCCAGGGCCAACCCACCAAGTTTTGCTTGTAAGCTTGGGACAGGTAACACGCATTTTTAGAAAATCAAAGCATGGTGACATCCAGAGTCCTATGATTTCTCCAACTTCTTTTGACTCCTGTATGGTATGTGGTTTGCACCTACAATCTATTCCCAGCAATTTGAAAATCAACTTGTATTCCTGAAGAGTGGCTATAGGCAACTGACTCTGCACACACTGCTTTCATCATCTAGCCTTAAGGCTCTGGCAAATTCATGAAGGTGAGAAATTTCAGAGGGAAGATTGTTCCTTTTGTCCCTCATTCACCCTACTGGATTTACCAGCAACTATTAATCACAGCATGGTCTATATCACACAGCCCTGTGCAATGCTAGAGGCATAATAGGACGAGATAGGGAAAAGCAATCAGCCCACAGTTCGAAGTAAAATGGCAGGTCTGCTCTTCTGTGGGCTTAAAATAGGCCGGAGCAGAAAAGCTGACTTCAATGTGTAACATGTGATGTGTCTGGAAGTCTGTGGTGTAGCTGATTTGAGAAGTGAGGCCTGTATTAACCCCTTAATCACAGGCTTTCCAACACTCTTCAGTCATTTTCTATGGACTATTGAGCAAATGAGTGATTTTAGTACACGTCTAGCCTGCTTAATAGTATTATTCAATGCTGTGGGTTATTTTGTGTAAAGCTATTATAGATTTTTAATAGGGAACTACATAAAACCTCAGTTAAGACACATACCACCTGACCTTCATCAGGTGTGAGCGGATATTAATGAATATGTTATTTAGTGGAACTGACGGCTTGTTTTTTGTCCCACTGCATGTTGATCCTCCACAAATTTATCTGATATCAATGGTGTTTTAAGACTTGTTTATTTAAATCCTTTAGCCAGTCATCTTTTATAAATTTCACCTGATGTATTTTAAGATGGGCTGCCTTTATGAGCAAATTTGAAATATATGGGTGTGCACAAAAACACCCACATGCCTAGCTGTTCAAGGCCATGTTTATAGGAAGAGAAGAGTTTGCAAATCTGACTTTTAAAGCTCTTTCACTACCCTCTATCTTCCCTTTATATTTTTACACACAATGAAATATAAGATGACCCCTCCTTAGTGCCTAAGGAGTCCCAATGCCAGTTCAAAGGAGCAAGAGCCAGAGCACTGCTGAAATAGAATGAACCAAAATATGAGAGAAACTTTTGTTTAAATGTTTTGCTAAATGCATTTTAATACAGCTTATATTAGTGCCTGTGTTAACTCCATACCCATTAACTGTAATTCAAGAAGGTGATCAAGTAAGGGCATAAAGTAACATTGTGCACTGTCTAACTGCTTTATCAGAGTAGCTCCTAAGCTTGAAGTTGGTTTAGCTACATTACTGATCTGGCTCTTTAGAGAATATGCTTTATTTAAAGTTATCTAGGTTTCTAACTTGGTGGCTCTTCCCCGCCCCCCCCCTATTTCAAGGCCAGGGAGTGCTGCATTAAAATTCATTTTCCAAACTGAAGATTTTTCCTTATCTCCAGTTTACAACAAGGCCATATCCTGTGTCTACCACTGTCCATGACAAAATTAATCAGGGTGGGGTAGGGGTGGAGTATCTTCTGATTAAAACAGACAGCATAAACTGAATAGTGGAGTTCCTTAGTGCAGAAAGACAGCTAAGTGTTTTCTCTTTACTAGTGTGGGAGAAACAATTGCAGAGTCAGGGAGGAAAGCTTTCTCCATTGCGCTTGAGGGGGTGTGCACCATTTATCAAGCTGACTGCTCTGTCGTATCAGTGGAAGGACCCTGGTGAGCCCTGACCATGAGATTGAAGGTTGGTACCAATTTACTGCAACACAAATGCATTGAACAAGAAAGAGAGCGCTCCTAATCTCTTCAATTTTCTTACATTACCCTGAAGGCTAGGGAATTAAATGAAACAGTAGCTGGTGACAACTTTAGACGGTCCTGAATGCATGACAAGAAAAAGTATTAAAATAGCTCAACAGTTTTATTTTATATATGTGTGTGTTAATCTTATCTTTGCATAAGGAAAAAGGTTAGAAAAGTCTGCCTCTTGGATACTTGTCTCCTCGAGAGAAGGAAAGAAGGCTATTGAATTCAGTATCTTTCTGGTTAAAACTTGGAAGAAACATTTCAAAAAGATCTATAAAATGTTATTTTCGAAAACAAAGAAAGCATATCCTGGGGTCTTGTCGTTTTCTGTTTGTTCATTGACTTCAGCAAACGTACATTGCACTTTTGATCTTTAGCAATGCCAGTCTCTTCAAAATCATACAAACAGGAGAACAGTTGTGCTGGTCAGCCTTCCTGCACACCTTGCCAAGAGTCCTTGCCCAACTCTCTCCAGAGAAGGGTGAAAGAGATCCCCACACTAGGCTGATAGGAGGCAATCAAGATCTTGTTGAAATACTTTAGTTGGAGAGTGCTTTAAATAAGAAACATCCAACTTTATTTCCTGATTAGTCATTTCTCAGCTTGCATTAACTTTTACAATGCTGGTTATTTCTATCTATATAAATGTCCACCCCCACCTCAGATCTTGCTTAGTTCTGGTATTGCTGAGTGCTCTGTCGAATCCTTCTCTCTTCAGAGACTGCAGTGTTAGTTCACAAAAATATAAAAAGAAAGTATTCATATAGCATCATCTCCTGTACGCATTTAATACTTGTTCAAAACACATAGCACCTTCCTTTACAAGGCTACCCATAGGAGCAGCTGCATTCCAAGTGCTGCTAGCAAGATATAAATAATAATAATACTACATGGTTATATATAACTGGGAATAAACTTAAGGCATCCCTATACCTTCAATTTAAAGGACTGCTAAAGGCCATCATTTTCCATTTCCTAGTGGGCTGGGGGAGAGGGGAGTCACACAATAAAAGGACATACACAATTATTATAGCATTACCATTTGCAATCCCAGAGTTAAAGGTCAGTGTGGTTTGCTACAGTAATATTTCCAGGGATTTATAACTTGCCTGCATAAAAATTTGCTCCAGGTTAATATTTTCTATACTGAGTGTTAGTCCGGATATGAATTTTATTTTTTTTATTTTTGTTTGTGGGATAAAAAAAAGAAGAAGAAAAAGTCTGACTATAGATACAGTTCCAGTCCTGGGCTGCTTAAAATTTATGCTGTTTTGTAAACATACAGTCAAACCACGGTTGATAAGAAGTCTGCTTTATAAAGTGAGATAGCGAAAAAAGAGATCCAGAGTGATTTCAGAGTCTGAAAAATAAAACAAAGAGAAATGACACTGAAATAATAATTTTCAGGTTCTACAAGGTCATAAGTACGTGTGTCCACTGTGTCCACGTACAAGTATCATGTACAGAAGGTTTTATTCTCACAAAAGTAACACAGTTCTTAAACAAGAAATTCCTCTTTCATCACTTGAAAAAGTATTTGTACTGCAAGAAATGATGATATACGATCATGGGAAAAACACTGCAGTTCTGCAAGACAAGTAGCATCTTCCTCCCAAAAGTCATAAGTAGCCAGACTTTTCTAGGAAGGGCCCCTGCAGCCGGGGCAGAGCTTGGTATGCGCTGCAAGTCAGTGCTGTGCACAGAGAGGGCTTCTGCAGTTAGTTCAGAAGTTCATTAGGGAAATTGCTGCCTCCCTAGGCCTGTGGCTCACCCTGGCCTTGGTTTTGGGGACAGCTGACTAGTGAGGACTTCCGAAAAGTCTCTCTGTTCTCTCTGCAGCACCCAGCTGGACACACAGACACATAGGTGTGTGCGTAGGCCCCTCAGCTGTGTTAGCATCTTCCTGGCAGAACCACATTGCAAATCACTTTAAACAGGTTTAAAATGGTCTCCTTTGAAGCTGGCTTCCCATGACACTGCTCCTTGCTAAGCCACGTTTCTTCATTAAGAATTAATCAGGCAGATTAAGCAGCTTTTGTCCTCCTTCTTCCCATAGTTTTAGCTTATCTCTTACACCATATGCCCCATTTAAAAGATTTGTATGCACACTGGAGCGGTGGTCTTGAGGACCAGGAACATGTGGGACATCTCTTTCTGTCTTTTCCCCACCTGACTTTCTTCCCTGCTGTTTTCTCATGAGAAATTCCTGTGTAAGTGATAAACCCAAACTTCACCAGATCATACGGCTTTGAAGAAAGAGCTGAGGCAGGAGGCTGCTTGCTTTGAATCCTGGAGAGGTAGATGCTGCTGTTCCCTTCCCTGATCTATTATGTTCCTTTTACAGGGGAGGTGATTTGTGTGCATGCACACCTAGCTTTGGAGACCTCAGCCTGTGAAGGTCTTGTCTTTCTTGTCTCTCTGTTCCACCTTTATTGCCAGCCCCTGTGCTTTCTCCATCTTGACCTTGGGTGACTTTGTGTATTTGGAAGTTAACACCTCCATAGCATTACACCATTCTCCAGTACCAAAGTACACATTCTGGCCCAACCTCTTACATCTCCCTCTGCCACCGTAGGCTGTTCTCAAGCATTTAAACCTCTTCCTGTCATTCGAAATTGTGATCTAGCTTATGTTTGTTCTGATTTTCTTCCACCTCTAAGAATTATTCCCTTTTTTTGTTTGTTTGCTTCTTTTATTTTGTCATATTATAGAATATTTTATAATGGAAAAAAATGTATAATTTCCATTGAACTGTAGCCCCACAAGAGTATTAGTTTGTCAAATGTTTGCCCTCTGTTCAGCATCTCAGTCTTCCCTTACACTAAAGTATGTCCCAGACTTTAAGAAATAAGTTTAAATACTACTGCTCCTATTTTTAATTCAAAAGGAAATGGATGATGGCAATCATCCACCAAACTAACTTGAAATAAAATTGGGTCTTTCTGTACCTGGACCTTCCAACTCTCTCTTACTATCAGAGTTTCCTATTTTAAACTTGCATTCAGCATCAGCCCCCACAAAATGGTGCTTTCCTTTGTCCCACTGTAAATAGTGAAGGTCTGTAGTGGAGAATTATGACAATGAAGTTAAAAATTACTTTTCTTACCTTGACTAAATTATTTCCACTTTGCAGGGAGAATTCTTCTTTGTGAAAGCTTGTTAAATCCCTTGTCTAGGCATTTCTTCTCTCCTTAAAAGGTAAGTGGCCTCATGCCATTTTTTTCCTTTCCCCATCAGAGGGATTTTCTTCTCAAGTGTTTTGTATCAATCATTACCCATATTCTAAGATCTAATCCTAAGAAGCTTCCAAAAATGACAGAATCTTTTTAAATGCTATCTTTTTGAGCACAAATGCTAAAAGAATCTATTTTAATGTGAGTGCAGTTCCTGATATCCTCAGCTGCAATGCCCTTTTAGGTAAGAAATATCATGACATTTGATCTACTGTCACGGAGGCATCTGTGCAGCCTAATTCAGGATGGGTGAGAGAGATGATAAAATACTTCTTTTATTAGGAGGGATAAGAATTAAATTGCTTTCTACAGAAAGTGAAATCAAGATAAATGAAGTAATTAGCCTCTCAGCTTTTATCTTTTGGGGTGTTGACTATTTGGGTACTGTTTGTAAGAACTGGTGGAAGGAAAGCTCACCGAAGGGCTAAGCCTGCAGAGAGGTTCATTGCCCTTGACTTCCCTTGATTTTTTGGCCTTTTAGGTGCATCTCTAGTTCTACTGTCTGGAGGGTGTACTTTTGCTATTGTAAAGCAGTAGTTGAAGGAAGGGTATATTCACAGACTTTTTGGAAAACGTAAAGTTGTCTGTTTGTTAAAAAATGCAGTCTTGTCGCTTGTGATAGATCTTTAGCAGGAAATGGGATTTAGATGTCTGGAAAAGTTAGTTGCTTTGGCCTTGGTGTGTACTTGTACATATCCAGGTTTGGGGTGGGTAGCTGTGAGCTGGATAAAGTGACAGTGAGTGTCAGTGAGTTACATATCCGCGAAAACTGCCTGACTCATTAAACTGCTCCTTCCTCTACAGTCTAATGTTTGCAGTTTTAATATGCTGTCAGCCTGACTAATTAGGCAGGGCAGAGTGCTAGTCTGACGCATGTGAGGGGTTTCCAGCGCTGTGTCTCCACATCTCACTGCACAGTGCCTGGAGAGCCAACTTGGCAGATCATCACCTAGCTGGAGGTCACAGGAATGTGCCCATTCCCATGGCACAGTGCAGCATGTCTAACATCATGCTAGTGTGACCTTCATGTGCCACTGCACCATCCACACAGGCTACAGGGACTTGGAGCTGTTTGAGTCGCAATAAGGGTAAAATCCAGCATGGGAAGAAGGTAGCTTCGTGGGATGGGACAGATCTAACCTCTTGCTGCTGTGGTGCCCTTGTCCTGTCGCTGTCCTCTTGTAAACCGATCAGGCTCAGACTGCAAAGGAACTAGCAGGCAGTGACCATGCAATCAACATTCAGCTTTCTGGTGACTTTTTGTAACCCTTAATAACAGGGTTACAAGTAGTATTCAGAAGCACATATCTGGGGGCAGAGGGCAGGTAGGTGCATCAGGGAAAGCTGAATGAGAAAGGACCAACTGCACATGACATGCACTTCTGCTGCAAGCTGCAGGATATGTGAAACCTTGTTGTAATCTGAATGTGTCCCTGGTTAATGAACCTTAATAGGTGTTAGGAGGAAGGTGGCTTAAAAACACATAGGGCTTTTAGCTTCACAAACGAGTTTAAATGTTTCTTGCTGTGATTTATTCCTTTTGTAAAAGCATGATGGTAACAAGAGGCACACTGGAAAGCAGGGCACTTAGCCACTAAATTAGTAGCCGTGTTGTGTTTTTCAGAACAAAGCCTTTTGTTTATTTAAATTAACCTGCAATTATACAATTTCACAAAATAAAAGCCAGCAGCTTTGGTAGGATCAGAAGGAGAGAAGGGGACTCTTACTCACTAAGGAACCAACTCTGTTACTTACTCTAAGGCTTGATAATTTAAAAAAATGTGACAGCTAAAACCCACTGGCACATGCTGCAAAGAAGGATGTGATAAAATAATGCTACTCATCTTCAAGGCTGTCAGTTCAGCAATCAGTACTTCTATTCATCTCCGCGGCCTGCTAACTCAGTGCTACCATGCAATAGATAAACCCTAATCCAAGTGACAGCGTTCAAATCAGAACTGATTTGATTGTTCACATATGATACCACAAGACACCAGAAGCCTAAAGAGTTTATAAAAATGCCTGGATGTCTCTTGTAGGCATACGTCCCCTCAGAATCTCTTGCAGCATAGGATACACCAGCTCTTAAACCTGGGGTAATTTGTAGGTCATGAAAATGCTTTGGTGGCACAGTCAGTTCTTATCATAATCTAGCTCAAGCTAGAGCAGGGAACGCTCAAAAATAAAATGCATTTCAGACCTTGTAAAACCCACCTGTTCTACTTTCATTTCTCCCTTACAAGAAATGAAATCCTTTTCTTTCTCGGCAGATACAAGGAGAGATCAAACGTGAACATATTTGTTTCTGTGCATAAAGCACAATAGATGGGAGAGTGGTTTTATGGCACATATGTCGGTATCTTGAAAGTCATTCTTGCTTCTCAGGGTGCAACAGAGGTACTTGCAACAATAGTCACAACAGAGCTGCTATTCAAACCTGAGGCAGTAATTGGGATTTTGTAGGCATTCAGTGGTAGCATTACGTTTAGGTTTTGAAACTTAATTCTGAACAAGACTCTGATGATACTTGTACTTTGTGGAGAATTCAAAGTGTAGTATACCTTTCTTTTCTTAGTTTTCGCTGGCATCTCCAGAAGTTTTGGAGTAAAGCCTGGGAGAATAATTGCTCAAGTAGTTCAACAAGACAATGGCGATGGAGTAATTGAAAGCAGAATGTGACCTGTAGCTGTTCAAGATCAAGAACGAAAACTGAACGACTTTTCAAGGAAGTTGTCAAAGTGTCTGAAAACAGAGTGAAATTATGGGACTTCTAGAGGCAATAGCTTTTCCTCTTGTGTCCGGGTCATTTCAGAAAACAAAGCCGAAAGTTCTTTTTGTAGTCTTATGTTAAAGAGAGCAGATGTCTCAGTTTAACAAGGTACTTAAGCCTGTGTCTAGTTTTGAGCTTACAGGAAATTCTTTAGTCCTGTGCTTTAAATATGCAGCAGAACTAGGATACTGTAGTGAAGGACTTCTCTGCGATCAGACTTTGCACAGATTATATATATGTATATATATGAGAACTGTGTGATTCTTCTCTTTTTCAAACGACATGAGTGAGAAAGAAATACTTATCTTGTACCTAAAATGGATTGTTGACCTCTTAGCTCTTGGTGCTACTTACACAGTATGCCTTTCTTGTTTTCACATTTATTGTGATCTAACTACCTTTTTTTTCTTTCTTCGCACTAAACACAGATTTAAACGTATCTTGACTAATATTTTTCTTATGTCATCCTCAAGAGAACTCTAGTTTAAACTTGTCTCAATGACAGTATGCTTTCTTTTTTCTTGGTGTTTTGCTTATTTTATTTTTGGTTTTGATTTTGTAAGCTTGAATTTGTGTTGTGGGTGCTAATAGAGAAACAGAGAGAAGTCCTGGTGAATTCTAATCAATGTACTGAAATATTACAGAGTAGTCTTCATTCTCTGTGGTTTCCGTGGAAATTCAGCAGTTATTGAATTTCCTCAGACACTTGTGTGAGCTTTAGGCACTTAAACTTCTCTTACGTCTATTTTTTCGATTTTGTTATACAGTTTTGTTTTGTTTTGTTTTGTTGTGTTTTGTTTTCAGTATTTTAGACCACTGCTGGCTGCTATGTCTGTGCCATGTGTTGGGTTAAACTACAGATCAAATTGCAAGTTTACATTACGCTCAGAAATGCATATCTCACTTGGCAAGTTACTTGTATTGGTGGCATCCTCCTTACCACGTCCGAGTTGCTTTGGACAACTGTGATCTCTGTCAAAGCAGAGCAGCTTGTCCCGAATGAACAGGTCATGTTTCTCTCATTCTTTCTGTACAAAAAGATTTCTAACCATTTCCATACATGCTGTCCTGTCCCTGGTTTTGATCTGCCTACTTCTCAGTTACTAACACTTCTGTATTTAACTCAGCAAATATTTTTCACGCCAAGTCAATAATATACTTTGTCCCGGGAACTGAAATGCAGGTAGAATCTCCAAATCTTTGTGAGCATGAATCCTGTGTGCACTGAATGGTTGCTGCTCATTATAGCAGTACTCACTGACTGGTCTCAGTGTAACAGTACACTTGACGGGGCAGAAATATTTAATCTTGCCCTGACAGTGCTAGCACACCTGAGTATGTAATATCTGTTTTGGAGAGTTGTTGCTCTGTTAGGAGTGGGTAGGTCAGAAACAGCTTCACAATTCACTCTGTGTGGCCCTGATGCAGCTACCACTGGTTTAGTATGGCTCTACTACTGCTTGAAATATGTTAAACTGACTTGATGAATTTGTCAGAAACTTTTAGAGATTCTTGATTGTGCTTAGTGTAGTTAATGCAATTAATTTTGGTAATCTTAGTTACTTATTTTTTTCTTCCAGGTCTGCTGAATTTCAGTTACTTCTGTCGTATCTTATGTCTAGCAGTACACTTCTTTTCAAAGAAGCAATGCATGTTAGTACCATCAAATGTCAATGCCTGTCTTCACTGGGAAGGCTAAAGTAAACAGGCACACATTTATTTGTTTTGTTTTGTTTTGTATGTTTGTTTAATTAACTGCCTTCCTCCCAGAAAGAGTTCAATTCATCTGAAGAAAAACGACTTTCAGGCATTTTCTATCCTGTTATCAGTCAGTGAGTTTGGTAGATTTCTGCAAACTCTTGTTCTGAATTTTGCATGAATACAGATAGTTTTTTTTTTTTTCCTTCTTGCATCATCTTTTTCTTTAAACGCTGTCTATAAGCTCTCTCACACATGCAATTTTCTGATTTTAAAATCTGTGAGAATTAATAACCAAAAATAAACCATGGTTATTTGTTAGTGACTCTCAGAGTAAAACACATGCTTTTGCATTTCTAGCTGAGGTTAAAAAATAGCATTAGAGTCTGTATGGTGTTTTTTTTATTGTTTTATTTGATAATAAGAAAAGATATAACCTTGCTGAGTAGGTGACAAATTCAGTTACAGACAACCAGTACTTGACAGGTTCTATCAGAAAACCAAACAAGGGAAGAGTATGTAGGCCTGCTACCAGCTGTCACAGTACTGAGCAATGAATGTTTGATGAACCTGACCTGCAAACACACACATCTCTGTGAAAGTCAGCTTTAAGTAGTGTCTGGGCTGACAAAATTAACAAGAAGAGGCCTTTGTGGATAATATACATATATATATCACTTATTTATTTTGGTCTCTTCTGATAAAACCACACCAGTAAAATTTGAAGTATAACTGCATTTTTGTCAAATGAGATGTGAGGAAAAATTCAGCTGTGGTATAATGGCAGGTAGCAATGCTGAGGTTGATGGAACTGTGTGCTTTTACAGTGGATTACAGAGATTAACTTGGACAATGTTGTTCGTTCCATGAAAAGCTCTTTTATTTCCCTAAAACTTCACAATGAATCTTGCAGGTAGGTCTAGTGAAGCTTTGAGAACCATGT
This sequence comes from Chauna torquata, assembly GCA_013399475.1. Taxonomy (NCBI): domain Eukaryota; kingdom Metazoa; phylum Chordata; class Aves; order Anseriformes; family Anhimidae; genus Chauna; species Chauna torquata. The sequence continues at coordinate 90,754 of VXAL01018928.1, forward strand.
TTGTTTTTAATAGCTTTGTTTTGACTTTTTGCTATGAAAAATAACATGACAAAGACCACAAAAATGGGGTTAGAATTGTTAGTATTTGGCAAATACTTCATGCACCCAAAGGGTAGTAACCCTTAGGCTAAGCAAACTGTTTTTTATCTTTGTGAAAACCTCCCTGTGAACTTAGCTTCCACCAAGCAGCAAGTCCTGGGGCGCATTATACAACCTCATTGTGGTCAAGCAAGGTTCCTTGCTTTCTTTTCTATTATTCTTGCTTTTACCTACTTGGAAAAGATCTTTATAATGCTAATGTCCTCAATATTAAAATGCAGGGGCTAACAATGTTCTTCAGACTGGAGGAGATGCTAACAGGGGACAGAACATTTGGTACAAGTAACTTCTTGACCTACTCACGCGCCTGGGCAACAACCCTTGGCATTCATTATTTTGTTTTTCTTAGCTACAGTCATCATGTAAAATATCTGAATGTAGCAACACAGAAACAATGAAGAATGGTACAAAGAAAGGAAAAAAACATCGATATCGAGCTGCTTCTGGCTCTCCTCCACTCTTTCTCTTTTTACCAGAAGCTTAGAGCCTGGACCAGCTGTCCTAGGTATTTTCTAGGGCCCTGTCCCTCTTATTAGGTTTGAGACTAGCTTGATTCTGTATGGAAAATACAACTAAGGACTGGATCCTAAGTAGTCCCAAATGTATGAGAGAGAGGAAGATGCTCATCCCCAAGTTCAGGGAAATTGATACTTATCACTTCAGATATTTTTGCCTCTACTCCCTCCTCTCTGAGTCTTTTTTTTTTCCCCATTTGTCAGAGGAAAGAAATTTAGAGTCCCAATGTTTAAATTACAAGTGACAGGAGGCAAAGTTTGTAAGAGAACTTTTATCTTTCATTAGAGTGGCTGATGTAGTCAGAAATAGCAGATGAGCCCTTTTGGAAGACAGATCTGCAGCTGGTCTGTTTTTTTTCCAAATATGTCAGTTAGTCTACATAACAGATATGATCTTTCCGTACAGAACTTGTTGTGCTAATAATATTCTCAGATTGTTACAGCTAAAACAGTACTAAATCACTGCTAGAGATGATAACAGCCCATCTGATTAAAAAAAAGAAAAAAGAAATAATCCCATAAAATATGGGATGTCTGATGCCTCAGCTATAAAGCAAAAATACCTGCATTTAAAATAAGAACAAACAAAACACACACATTCGCATGCTTTTTTACACTGAAGTATTGTAATCTGAGAAAATCTTCAAGTTCTTATATTTCAGAAGGTCTGTATTTATCAAAAATGCCTATGCAATACCTTATGATGCAATTCAAAACACACAATTCTGTCTCAAGAATGGCAGAAGTCAAGGACTACTGTCTTGAGTTGTGTTTCAAAATTTGAAGGATATTAATATGAATGACTCAGTTTGGTACTGACATCTATATGTCATTGTCCTGTGAGACCTTTGCTGAGATGCCGAAGCCAGCATGCAAGTGGGTTGCTTGGTGCAACTCCGCTGAGATCAATGGTGCTACAGTCTCCCCCTCAGGATGTGATTATTTCATATGTTATCTGATGAGATGCTTCTTTCTTTTGCTTTGTCTATTTCTCATGCAAAAGTCAATTTTTTTTTTTTCCCATGGTGACAATGAGAAGTTACATATATGCATGAGCATCTGGTTTGTCACTGATAGAGAGAAAAATTTGTCCCTTAACCTGTTCACACGTAAACATGAATGGATTTCAGTGCTGAGTGTCAGGGAGAAACTTGGCATCAAACTTGTTTTACATAGATGCCTTTTTTTCTATATCATAACGAGAGGATAATAAACTGCAATAATAAACTTCAGGGGCTTTGGTAATACATCCTGCAGGTGGCTGGTAAGGATAAGTGAACTGGCCCACTGCCTGGCCTGGCATTTGCTTCTATAGTTCAGTTTTGGCAGCTTATCCCAATCTCAGATTAATGCTTTCCCTTTCCCACCTCTGATTTAACCTTTAAACAAATGCATGCCAGTGAAAAATCAGATATTTGAGTAAAGAACTGAACTAATATTTATTTATTTTTTTATAATCGGGCCATTTCCAGGTTACCCCTCACACTATGATTCCTAGTGCATGGCAGTACCACTTGTCTCTAGCTTCAGGACTGTGCCATGTTATTTTTTAAGTGTATTTTAAGAAAACTACTGAGTTGTACAGTAACTTTAGAAATTATATCACACAAGGTTCTGCTGTTCAAAACTCAGGTCTCCCTGGTACTTTGCAGAACATCAGAGTAGGTATAAGAAAGATCCTTCTGTGAGCTATGCTTATTGGGCTATTGAGATAATATTACAAGGACACAAACTTGAAGCACTGTTCATTTGTAGGAAGCAGAGCATAGACTTGGCTGGTTGATATGCTATCACATTGCCTTGCTTTGTATTTCTTGGGGTTGAGATTATATGTGCCATGCTTTCCTCTTCTGTGGTAAAGCACAGGGGCACTCAAACCCTAGTTAACTCTCAGCCGTTCTCACAGTCGAGACAATACAGTAAAATTCTGATACAAGAGACCTGATGCTGGTATCTCTTTCAGTGGTACAACTTCATTGTCTCAGGCTGGTTTACCTGTTTCACTGCTGTGTAAGTGAGCCGAGAACCTCAAATGTTCAAAGAAAACAGAGAAATATCTTTAATGATTACAATAACAATGAATATACATGTATGAAATAAGTAAATTTTTATAAATTATAATTGAAATGTATGCAATTATAATTAGTAATTATGCTCTGGAGCTATCTTAACTAAGTACAATATTTGGATGGATGAAGGAATTTGGAAGAAAATATTTCCAAGTTCACTTTAATGTTTTTCCTTCCTTTTTCTTAGCATTGCTGTAACTCATATTCTCCGGTATCCTTTGATTAAGATGCTGTGATTTCACAACGTAAGCACACACAGCTTTACGTCGCTCTCTAAAACGTGTCATCTAACACTTAAATCCACTTCTTTTCTGACCTTGCAACTCTTTCTTATTACTAGTTATTTTTTTCTTGCTTATGCTTTTCATTGTTTTTGCCTTTTACTCAGCATCTTCCTCATTCTGTCCCACTGCTTTTACGTAATTTTTTTTTTCTTCATTTTGTCCCTTTCCATCAATCCTCTTAATTTTAACTAAACCCTTTCCTGTCCTCCATGTTCTTGCCGTCCCTCACTCTCCAGAGATCAGACACTACACAAAAGCTTGGTGCCATCCCTGTGACTTGGTGAGATATTTGAAGCTGACAACTTTTTGTCTAGTTTGGAGATTTACATTTTGGATAAAGTCAGTAATGTTTTAGAGCTGGGCCAGCAGCCGGGCAAATGTTAGTGCATCATCTGGGCATGCTGGCTCGGAAAATGCTGCCAAGCCTCCAGCCTCAGGGGCTTTGTCCTGTTCCCTCAAAGAAGCTGAAATACTGGTCTGATGTTTACTGCTCATGCCTCAGTGCCTTATGGTGAACAGGACAAGCTGCTTCCCACTGAAAGCCCTGTGGGTCAATAACTGGAGCTCTCCAGGGCCCCCAGGATGCCTCTGCTGTTACCTTCACTGGGGCTAAGTGCCATCTGAGTTTCATGCTACCTCCTGTTCAACACAAAAACTGCCATCCACTCCTCCCCTAGTAACACTGATAGTTACACCTCACTTTCCCCCTGGCCTGACATGGTGAAAGACCTGGCTGTGGGAGTGGTGGCAGCAGGCTTAGTCCCAGTGCAGCAACTGGATCCAAAGAGGAACATATCTTTTGTTCTGAACTGATTTATAGATATGAGTTTTCTTGACTTTTGCCCCAGACCTCTCATCTGGGACAGAAATGGGAATGCAAACAAGGGACTTCAGAGGTACTGAAGACTTGGAATTTTAGAGGGGATAGAAGATTTTGAGGATGTTAATTGTCCTGTGTCAGTTTTTCCGTGTCCAGAAGACAACTGTGTTGTCCACAGGGTGACGCATCTGGGTCCTGTACTCTGGGCTTCCACTTAGTTCAGCATGGTAGAGAGCGGAGATCTCCTTGGGAATGCAGCTTTGGAAATCCCAACATCTTGGAAGTGCCAAGTAAAGGCTATTGACAACTGCACTAGAAAAAGAGCAGTGCCTGTTGAGAAACGGTTTAAGCAGGCAGTTCAAGAGAGACTGAGACAACTGTAGTACATAAAGAGTTCCCTGTGAGATGCTGCATTTGCTCTGTACTCTAGATACACTGTTATTTCTGCAGCTTAGAAGTGCTCACATTGAGCAAAGTGCTATGCAAACATGAAATAAAACTTGGAACCTTCCTAGAAAAGCTAAACATTCTAATATTGTCCTTACACAATGGAAAAACAATATAATTTACCTCCAGGTTAAATACACCTTTCAGGTCAGAATCTTTTATTGATAGCTGCATTGTTTACTTCTACCTTTACAGACTCCTAGATCAATGCTTATATTTTACAATGGATTTTTTTTTCTTTGATGGACATTGGCTCCTGAAATATTGATGCTACTGCTCTGAGCAGGGGAAATAGGAGGCAACACCTTGTTCTTTGCCAAAAATTCTCCTCAGTCAAGCTCTGTCAGTGACAATAATGCTGACATTTCCCACTTTGGGAAGACTGAGGTATAATGTGATTTCAGGCTATCCATACTTTGCATGTTGAAGGGCTTTTTTCTCTTCATTCAATTCTTATTTCTTCTCTCTCTCTCTTAAGAAGAGAATCTGGACTCATTGAATTCCTGTCTTCTTGACTGCATTGCTATCAACTGTCATGTCATGATAATCTAGGAGCAAACAGAGAAGACATAGGCTCTTATAACTCAGATTTGGCTTAGGTTCAGCATATCCACATAGTTATTACTTCAATTCAATTTGTACATTTGCAGATGACATTTTTCTCTCCATGTCTGGGTGCTGGTCCAGCAGCCAGCAGGACTACAGCAGTCTATACTGCTTGCAGCTAGGAGTTAGCATGTTCGTATCTGACATGTAGGCTGTGGTTTTAATACAATTTTCTGTTTTATTCTGAGTTCTGTCATGGTGTTTTTCATTATACCAGCAGTATTCTGTCACAGTGCCTCATTTGGGTAGGTAGTACCAACCTTTTCTGGCAAGCGAAGAATGGGATTGAGAATAAAGTTGTAAATACTACAATGGCAGTATGCAAATTGCTGGGGTGCAGTAACTAATGTGGGTTGCTGTACCTCAGAATTGGCCTGTCAAAGAGAAGGACTTCAGAGACTGCTGAAGAGAACCAAAAGATCAACCTGAAGAAAACTGCATGTGAAAAGGGACTGAAAAAATTAGGCCTGTTTACCATAAATATGAGACAAATGGAAGGTATATAGAAAAGGGAAAAAAAGAATGGATATCAACAGAAGAACAGAATGCAATTCAGAAGAAAAGTAACATGTGGGGGCTTATTAATGTGTAAGGCTTGCTGACACAACCAGTGGCTGAGGCTTTGGCTGGAGTCCTCCTTTTTCCAAAATGTATGTGCACACATACATATATAAGTTTTGAATGAGAGAAAGCCTTGTAAGCTTCAGAGCCTATGCCAGCTGTAAAAAAGGAACTGCCTGTAGACAGCTTATCATAGAATATTGTATTTTAAGAATGGTCTCTCTAAAGCATCTTTGAAGCACTATCCATTTAATATCGGAGTTGTGCAGACCATAGTAGTTATTATATTGGCTCAGACAAATATCTCGGCAGTGAACTACATTTTTGACATGCTTTAAACTAAAATTTCTAATTTTTCTTTCTAATCTGAGTTGGTTATAAATAACTGAGCAGAGCAAACTGAATAGAATGTGTTATATCTTTTTATCTCTTTTTCAAATACTTGGCTGTGGCATCTTAGGAAAGGGGAAACATAAGCTTACTCTGACTTTTTTGTTTGTTTGTTTGTTTGTTTGTTTGTTTGTTACCTGTATAACATGCTTGATGAGGCTTGGAGATGGGGGGGAACTAGGAGGAGGAGTTGACCTTGTGACTCTAACATAATCAATGACAGTCACATAGCAGCTCTTTGAAAAAATGTGCTTTTCAGAAAAGATGTTCCCGTTTTCTGTAAAGATATGGATTGACTGAAAATTAAGAATGAATAGTTTCTTCCTGAAACACAGCCTGTATCTTTTTTTGACTGCAACCTGGCAACACAATTAAGAGAATTTAACACCCAGTTCTGCTTTTAAAAAAAGATGTATTTTATTGAGTTAAAAATGAGAATGTGTTAAGCCTATTTCTTAGTGAAAAAAATAATGAATTGGAGGAAGAAAAAGAGGAATTTTGTCAAAATGAAGTTAACAATGCAAATTTGAAGTGAAATATCTCCCACACCCAGGAGAAAATAACATTGACAACCCATGGAGAAAATAAAACAAAACAAACAAACAGAAAAAAAAACCACAAAATCTGACTTTTTTGATGATTTTTAGGAATTTGAGAGTTACTTTAAGCAAATCTTGATTTCTCTTAAAAGCATTTGTAGTTTGAAATTATTTGAATTGTGCTTATTCCTTGGTGAGTGATTACCCACCCAATCATTGACTTTCATTGCAATGGGACTATTCATACAAATAATAATATGTAAGTGGTAGTGAGAAAATCGCAAATTTCTTCTGTTGCCATTTCTGTGAATAACTTTCTTTAATTGACTGTAAGTGAAAGTATCTGTGTTTCATGTTAGAGTTTTCTTCTTAACTGCCCCAGGGATTGGACAGATAACATTGTCACACTCAAGACAACACCATCAGCAGCAGTCCAACCTGTTCCTTTGCAGGGGGTTGTCAGACCTGCAGTGCATGTTATCATTAAAATAGCAGATGTGTACTTGCTGATTGTGTTAGTACAAGCTGAAGTTAGTGGTCCATCTGAAGTTAATACACTGGATCTGGAGCATGAGTAGCTTTGCTACAAGCACATATTGTACTCTCTCAGCTGTACATGGGAGCAAAAGTGTCTGGCAGTATGACAGGACAGACATCACCAATGTCCTGAGATCTTTTTACTGAGTTTCCAGGTTAGTACATTATGAGCCCTAGGCACCTTACATGCACAGGGAAGATGACCAGATCACCTGATAACATTTGTATAGTATCTGAGTGGTCAATGCTTTATGGGAAAAAATATAGCATTTTAAATATGTTTTCTGCAAATCATAAGTGTCTTCTTTTTTTCTGTCTCAGATCCATAGATCACAGTTTGGTTATGACTGTGACAAGTCTGATCTCGACAAGATTTCTATAAACGATATTTCAATTTTCAGTTGTGATTAGTTAGTTAGTTAGTTCATTGTGAAATTAATTATACTGAATTCCAGCAGCGTATACTTTTGTTGACAGAATGAGAACAACTCTGTAGTCATTACTATTACTCATTTAAACCAGCGTTATCATCAAATAGCAGTCCAATAGCATTGCTTCTCGCTACAACTTGTTCTTCCTGTGCCCTGTTTCTGTGCCCTACAATCTTCACAGCCATGTAGCAAATCACACTGATGAACTGATCCACCTAAAAATACCTCTCATCCCCTCTGTTTGGTTATATTTTAGTTAGATCAGACTCCCAACCTGGTCACTTTGCAAACTGTTATTACCAGCATGGTGTAGGGATTGGTGAAAGAACAGCAACAAGGGAGTTGCTGAAGAGGGGGGAAGAAAGACATACATAAACTTGTTTATTTGGAGGATCAATTGAGCTATAGACTTAAGATCAGGCTTCTAGTTCAAACACATTCAAAATACTTTCTCCATGGGCATTCTCCAGTTTTCATTTGATTCCATGTTTTCCTCCAGCTTTTCCAAAGCAAACATTCCTACATTTGTTTCCGAACAGAAAACAAAAAAAGTAAGCAACAAAGATACAATACTTTTTATATCTTACTTAACATTTGCGTAAAATATAAAGGTTGCCCAGATTTTTGCAGCTCTAGTTAGTTCTGTGGAATGAAGACTGATGGACTTACCTGAGTATAACACTATGTTGAATAGACAAGTAGTGCTTGTCATTAGAATTTGAAAAAGTTGTTTCTCTCTCTCTCTCTCTTTTTTTTTTTTTCCCCACTGTTCCAATGGGATGAATAATAATCATCTAATGGCAAAACAACTATTCATTCTTGTTTGAAGGGCTGGGGGGAAATCGGCTGGCCACTAGGAACAATTTGAAATAATCACTTTCTATCAAAGTGAATATGTTGCTGTTGTAAAACACTGGCAATCTGTGTTTAAAAGCTATGAAAAAAAAAAATAGTTTTGCGCTTCTGTTTGGCTACTTTATCAACAATGTGTGAAACAAGATGTAGTTCTCAGTTCCCGAGTGTTCGGCTAGACAACATGACCAGTTTTAGCACAGAATATCAATGTTTCATCTACCAGGTCATCTCCATTTCCACAATATTTTCCACCAAGTTTTTAAATTGTTGCAGTAGTATAAATACTTTCATAGATTAAATAATTTACAGAAAAAGTTGAGCCAATAAAATGTTGTATTAAACATAGAAAAAAATTCCTGTTATTCTGGACTGGGATTTCACCCAGTAAATCCATAATGGCTAGAATGCAGAAAGTTTCTCACTTTGAAATGTAAGTGTATATACAGACACATACAGGAGACCAGACTCACAAATAACATAAATCAGTTAAATTCCTTTGTAGTCAGTTATTTATAGCAGACGAGGTTCTGGCCATATGCTAGTACATACATACATGTACTTGCAACACACACACACACATATATATACGTGTGTGTGATATAAAATCACTTGTGAATTCAATCGTGCACAATTGCTCTCTTCTCTTCTGCCAGAAAATTTTCCATTAGAATGTAAGAATGGAAAACTCTCACGTTCTTTAGAGATTAATTATTTCTGGTTATGAAGCACACAGTGTTTCAAAGCCCTCCTGTTTTTTAGAGTCTCCTTTGCTGAAAAAGAGGTAAGGTTATTTGTCTGAAACTCATCAATGACAGAAATAAAAGACTTGAGGTGGGGAGGAAAGAAGGAAGTTTAATTTCACTGAATTTGTCCATGGAGAATAAGTTCAGTTAATATTATGACTTTTCAAATGTGGTATGCTATTGAAAAACTACTTATAAAACTTAGGTATATACATGGTGCCTGGCATGTAAAATCTGCAGCTCTGCGGTCTGAATCAAGGAAACGGAGCTGCACTTTGCCACAGCTAGCTAGGAGGTCTCAAGACAGGGGGCGCAGGGGGAGGCTCCCTTTTCTGCACCAGCTGCCTTTTCAAGGGACAGAAAAAACTGATAGGGAAAAAACTTTAGCAACTTATAAGGAAGATGAGTGGTACCAATTGCAAAATCTTTTAAAGGGAACACAGCTATTCATACAATTTCAGGAGTAACAGATTAAAAGATGAAGCTAGTTGATAGTCAAATGACCAGAGGAGGTATCTCAAGAAGAGGAAGCTCCATCTTGGTCTTTTGTGCATGTACCCAAATTACTACTGTTCCAGACAGCTATTTCCATTATTGAGTTTTTGTTGTTGTTGTTGTTTGTTTTTGTTGTTGTTGTTGTTGTTGTTGTTTTTAACGTGTTTGTCTTTATCCATTATAAATATATTGTGTATTATTCCCAAGCGGACAACAAGACTAATTCTTTTCTCAGCTACACCTTCACAAAACCAATATAATTCTGTTTCAATGAATGGATTGGATAGTAGTGTTAGTTTGCAAAAACAACCTTGTTCCTGCAAAGGAAGGATATCTGTTTTTCTTTGAGCTTCCTATTATCTATATTAAGCCTCTAGGCTACTTGTTACTTCTATTGTGATTGCTAATGCTTGTTCCTGTTTAGCACTAAGATTCTCTGTTGCAGGGTCTGGGCATAGCTTGTTCTGTCTTGGCATGAAGTGCTGGTGAAATGCAATCAAATTTTGTACCCTCAGACCACCATAAGTGACACTTAAGGAGATGATTCATCAACAGCACCTGCTTTAAGGAACCTTACTGGCCTAACAGAGTATTCTCACCTGTGATCCACACGTTGCGTTATAATCTTGAAATGTACCAGTGATGCATGAACATTAAAACCTAAAGGAAAAAAAGGGAGGCCAAGTCAGTCAGAGTGATCCCAAAGACGATTCATACCCAAAGCTTGTTTCCAGTTCAGAATCAGCACCTCTCTCTTTGCGTTTCTGCCTGACTTGCTACTATTATGAATTTCTGTATCTTGGCTTTTTCACTAATGTGTTCCAGGATAGCTCAGCTATTTCTTTAATTCCTCCTTAATGTACATTTGACGTTGAATTTTTTTCAGTGTCATAGTTCCCCATAGACCTTTATTTACTTTTCCTTCTCCTCCCATCTTCCTCTCACTTTACTCATGACATATTCCTCGGGGCTAGCTTTCACCCTTGTGACTCCTCATTTCCAGCAGCCATTGTCCCATCACTTTCCTGTTGAGGTGCTCCTGGTTTAAAACTGAACTCCTCTGGGATGTGATGCCTGCTGGCACAGCTGAGGACTGAAGTCCCACAAAGGGGAGGCTGAATATTATAGATCTTTTCAAATATTTTATCCCTTGGGAGTATAAAGGAATAATAAATAAGGCCTAGTGGATAATTGAAAGGATGAAGGATGAAACTCAGGTGCTCCCTTAAGATTGTATGGGAATAGAGAGGATTCAGACTTTGCTGGTCGTGACAGATCTCATAAGGCAGTGCATACTGAAGTAGAACCATGTGTATTTTGATTCCCACTACAGGATACTTACTTCTGAAGTAGGTGTCATTTGTGCAGTTTTCCTGTGGGCAAGGAAATTTATAGAAAGATTCAGATGAATCTAAGTAAAATGAATTTTTTTAACTTCACCTCCTGTGAATAAAACTCATTATGATCAAAAATCTTCAGAAATCTTGAGAGAGTGCTCAAAAATTATGTGTTCATAAAACAACCTTAATGGTCCAGGCTTTGACTGTGGAAAATTTTGGTTATTTCACATTTTTGTAGCTGCAGCTAAAAATTACAAATAAGCCTTTCTCTAGGTGTTCACATCATCAGAGACTATACTGAAGAATTTACAAGCTAAGAGCCAAAAACTACATATAGATGATCATATCTTGAATATAAGAGTTCGTACAAGTAGTACTTTGCAAGTTCAAAAGAACAGCTAAGATTTTTAGAGAGAAGAAAATGTCATTTTACCCTCTTTACAAATTGGTTAATTAAGTGCCATTGGATTAAGTAACTTCCCAAAGGTGACATAAGTCTGTGGCAAAACTATGAACTGAAATTGGCTCTCCAAGGTTCACAGTTTGACAGTACAACACTGTCTTTACTTCCACTCCCGTAGTACTGCCTTTGTTTAATCTCAGCTGGCATAAGCTAAAATTTGCTTCCAAACCTAGAGAATATTAAAAAATCTCTTAAAAAACCAAAACTCTAAAATAACACTCCCAACAAGTCTTCCTGAATGCTTTCCTGTCCCTTGGGTTACAGAAGCAAATTCTGCTATAAACATGTTTAATTGTGTAGGCTCTATTCTCATCAAAGAGATCAAACCTTCACATTAGGAAACCTGAGGGGAAAATGTTTAAAAGGGAAGAAGACATATTTTATATTGGAAAGATTTGCATGTGTTCAGCATTAGATAGAGAGCTTTAGAGAAAGCTCATAAGAGTCTGAGCATTCAGGCTTTTCTGGGTTCCCCACTGGGGAGGTGATACTGCACTTGGTTAATATGTTATAAACACAAACTGCCTAATACTTGCTGTATTTACATTGCACATAAGAAATTTGAGTTTCCATAGGAATTCAGAATTCCTTCTCTTATGGAACTGCTGCTCTCTGGGGAGATGTAACAAGCCATCACCTTGATCAACAACGGCATGGAAGTAATGAGAGAAAGAAGTAACAGAAAATGTCTTTGCTTGTTTAGCCACAAACTCTAACTCTATGGGAGTCACCCTGTCTGTATAGAGTGCTTGACTAGAGATTTGTAAGAAAGACCTTGTGGGAAAAGACAAAGTCTGCTCTCAGTTATGCAGGACATGCTTTCTTATTGAAAGCACAAACTGTTATTATTTTTTCTGATTTTCTCAATGTGAGATTTCAATAATAAAACTCTTTTGTGTTTGTCTTTCTTACTGGTGCCTTTGCTGATGGATTGATGCTTTTGACAGCTTTTTTAAAAAGTAGAAGGTAAACCTATTGTCCCAAATCATGTTCTACAGCTGAGTAGAAAATATTTTTTGTTGAACATGAAGTTGTGAAACTCAGATTAAAATAGGGGACATTGCAGTGGAAGTGTGACTGTGAAAATTTACATCCCCTAAATCCTAAATTACAATCCTCACAACAGTTGCTCAGCTGTTGCCTGACCTCTGAGGTGCCTTTTTGAGATAGTTTATAAATTTTATATTGAGATAGTTTATAAATTTTATAAATTCTGTCAGATGTTAGGGACTCACCCTGTTGTCCCCATTCGGATTACACTGTCCCTGGACACTCACGGGGTGTCTCAGGGCCCAACACCTCAGCCAAGCCTGCAGATGCTTGGTGATGTGGCATCCAAAACCCCAGCCAAGGTTTTCTGGTGGCTCTTGCCTCATGGCTACGGGTGGGTAAGCAACATGCTGCCTTCGCCATGCCTCCCAGCAAAAATTTAGCCCAGCTCTCACAAAGTCACAAAACTCAGGCTTATTTATGCCTAAGGTGAGCTTCACCCCTCTCCTCCAACTCACTGATTTGCAAGGCTCCTTAAAATAGCTCAGCTGTCAAAGCCAATATATGAACCCCCTGTCGCTATACTAATGTAAATTATTACTTATCTAAAATTTTTAAAGGTGCAAATATATGGCATTGCAAAATGGCATTTGACAGCAAAGTGTGACTGCACTGAGTGATGTGAGCTTTCAGTCTGCTGTGCTCCTAGAAACAAATTGGAGTGCTTTCGCACATCTCCCGTCTCGCGGTCTGTTTGCGGTTACTACAGTGACTTCTCTTTGTTCTGTGCTTGAGTGCTGTGAGAGTCAAGGGCTCATCTGTCATGTGCTGTAGATAATCTCAAAAACACCTCAGCAGACAAGGTACGAACCCCAGAGCTGTTTATATTCATGAAAACTTTTCCCCCCCGCAGAGGTCACATTGAGTAAGATAAACCAGTGTCATCAAATATGCACTGTACATTGCAACAGGGGTCTGGCACTGCAGGTTTAACACCTTTTGTGAGGTGCGTGGAGGAGGACTGTTTCTGTCCTTAGCTTGATCATCAGCTTCAAACGGCCAGCGCTCTTGTAGTTCAAATGTAAATGAGAACGTGGGTTACAACTATCCTCATTTCTCATTACGGAGGTGACAAAATGCATTCTCTCCTGCCTGACTGCTTGATAGCTAGAGAGCAACTGATATACAGATATCGTGGTTCTAATATGGATATAATAAAATAGGCCCAATAAAATAAAAGAGCTGTCTGACAGCAGAGCCACAGAGGACTGGCTTGCCATAGTTGCAGATTGCAATATGTGCTTGATAAAGAATCAGGCCATAGGTTGTGTTTATATCCACAGCAAGAGCAGTCATTTAAAAACCCTTACAATAACTATACTTTCCCTAAGTATTTTCTGACTTCATCAGGGGAATGCCACTGGAAACGGTCGTATATCTACCATATGGTACTATTGTTCTCAAAAATTTGCATTTTCTTCTGAAAACAGGAATTGGGGTTATCTAAATATTTTCAGTACTCCCCTATACATACCACTGCCAGTTTTTCCTTGATTTCAGTGAGTTTTGGATTAGATCTTCTGTTATTTTAAACTGGTTTTGAAAGCTGCTGTAGTATACACTCCTCACAAGTACGCATATTTATATTTCTGTTTTGCCTTTTACTATCACTGTAAATAATTTCACACTATCACTGATGTACTCTTTTTCATTTTTAAATAGCTGAAATCCAAAATACAAGGGTGCACCAATTGTGTAACAAATATTAAGATAAAAACGTTCAGTTAAAACTCCTTAGAATAATATTAATGACGAATTTAGCATGTATTTTTTGCCTCCACACTTGTTTTATTTTGCTAAATAGCCTATGTGGAGTACAATTTACTTCTCCATTAAAAAAAAAAAAAAAAAATCCCTGTTCCATTCTGTTTTGGTTTGTGGGGTTCTGTTGTCATTTTATCCTAAAGTGCTGTTTCCTCACATTTGCATCTACCAGCCTTTTTAATGTGATATTCCATTTAAACTGCCTTTTAATTGTATGTGCTGCCTTGGCAGAACATGACTGATGTACTAGCGTTAATTAGGGCTCCAGTCAGCAGCCTATGCCAGCTGGAAACTGAGAAACAAGCGTAAATTATTCTGTCATCAATCAGCTCGAAAATGTTTGAATCACTAATTAGTTTGCAATTTGGGTGACAGTTTATCTGACGCAGGCGGTGTCAGAAACTTCAGATCTTAGATGAATAATTTGCCAGCAACAAGCACATATTCCATGCTTTTAAATACATGAAGGTTTATCTGCATGTTGAAAGGTGGCTCAGCAGTCTTCATTAACTTCCAACTGGGACTATGTAAATCAGGAATCAGTGTGAGGCACTTCAGTCTGTGGTGGTTTAGCAGATGATATTTAGAAAAAGAAAGCCTCTTTTCTCTCTTTTTTATTAATAATTCATAAACTGATAGACGAGAATGTTTGGGCTTTAACAGCTTAAAAAAAACCATCACAATGGTTAAAAAAAAAAAAGGCAATCACCCCCTTTTACATGAAAATTAGTTGTGCTGCATCTTGCTGTTTAACTGATTTATTCTCCTCCACTGTCATGTGGCTGGAATGTTAAGCAGCAAGTGATTAGCCCTTGTCCTTTAAAGCAAGATCATTATTGGGGTTTTATTAAATGGCAGACTTGTGTTTCCATTTAAAGGATAAGCAGGGGAAAGAAGAAATTGCTAACAGGAAGCAGAAAAGGTTATCCGTGTCTCAAAAAGAGAAACTATTCAACATTATAAATACAGTCAAGAGGGTCTTAACATCTATGTTATTCTTATCTATAAGAGAGATAAGTTTGATATCTTGCAAGGCATACAACTGTTGTGCGACCCACAGATAAATCAAAATTGCAGAAACAATTTGGCAAGATAGTATTAATGGGTAGAGAGGCCAATGTGTCTTCTACCTACACATCCATCTTTCTATGTCTGAAAGATGTGTAGCTGATACAGAAAGTGCAATTACGGGAGCACAGAGGAGACCCACTAAGTGGCCTAGGTGCCAGATACAAAAGGCAGGTGAGGATGTGATTTTTGGGTTCTCTGTGGCAGGAAAAGGGAGTGCTGTCTGCACTTAGAGCCTTAGCAAGGTGAGAGAAGTGGGGGAAATGACATTGTGTAATTATGATTAGCTGGTGCCACTCTGTAAGTACATCACAGCAGTAGCACAGGAGTGCAGCTGCTTAATAGGTGTACACGAGAGGATTTGAAGTAACAAATCAATGATGGCTGGGTGACAGTCCTTTTCACTTATGCCCCACATAGTTCTATTCTCAAGTCCTGTTTGTTATACGCATAACTAATCACTCCATGATACTTCTCATGTTAACACCTTACCAACACTGACTTAAAACTTTACTAAAATTTGGATGCTTTGGTACATACTTTCCATATGTTAAATAAACTCAAAACATTTGCTTTCAAAAATTTCTAGGAAAAATGAATTTGCCACTTTAGAAAAAAAAAAAAAGGAAAAAAGAAAACTAACAAAATATATTCTTTTTCAAATGCTAAAAATTGACATTTCTGTAGCTACTTCACTGAGAACCTACAGTGCTTACAGGAAAAAAACTTTTAAGTAAGTTAAACAAAATAAAAGCGGTTTGCACCTTTCTCGTGAAAAAAAGCTAAGGTTGGTCAAGTTCTAAAGTCCTCACCCAATTTCACTTCACCAAAGGTCAGAAGAGATTAGATGGAAATATATTAACCATAGTCTTCAAAAATCCCCTGGCAACAGTCATCACAATAAGGCTTCATACACCGCTGTAGATGGGCTTCCCCTGCAAATGAATGAGTGCCACGCAGGGAAGGACACTGGAGCAGAAAGGCCTCATGCTACCTGGGATAATGGGCCCTCCACCCCGGTGGCTGCCACTGTGTTCCTGGGCCACGCACAGTACCTTCCATGGATCATGCTTTATTGTGCCTTTTGTTTGCTGTGTGCCCAAACTGTGGTCTGCACTGGGAAGTCCTGACTGCTGAATGCCCCACTTGCAACCAGGATGAATGGAGCTGCAAGTACAAAGTCACACATAACGGCAAGAGGCCTACAAGGCCAGATTTTCAGGATATCAGATCGAGCACCCAAAGTTAATGGCACTTCTGACCTTAATCCCTCTGTCTCAACTTTCTGTCAGTACAATGAAGGAAAAATAAATTCCTGTTTGTCAAGCACTTTCATGGATGATATAAAAAGCACATGAAGAAATTAATGAGTCTGGTTTTAGAGTAAAGTTTGAATAGTGAAAAATAAACAAAGCTTGGACCGCACACTGCAGAATGGAGATAAAGCAAAACCGTGAATAGCCGCTTACTCTGCAAGCCCTCCTCTATCTATACATTGAGTAGAAATGTGCTCTGTGGAAAAAAAAAGAAAAAGAAAAAAGAAAAGAAAAATGGAGCCACATGGGAATTTCTTTTGACAGAAACTTTTTGCTTGTTTCTTTGTTTTATCAGAAAACACCAGTTTCTCAAAATTGCAACTTTTTATGGAAATGCATTGGTCTTAATGAAGTTTTTGTTGAAATGAATATCAGGGCTCAGAAGAGAATTTCTTGTCACAAGCCAGGCTGAAGGGCAATAAACCTGTAGAGGCAGACTCGCTCTGGGGTGGTCACCAGCTTAGTTGTTAGGCAACACTAAATGCAGTGCAGCCATATGAGGATGCAGCTGTCCAGCAGGAGCAGATGACAGCTGGAGGCAACATGTCTGCCAACAGCCCTCCTCCTTCTTCTGCAACACATATCTCTGTTGTTCTGTCCTACTTATTACAGGCAGAGCTGATGCTGCCTATACACTTTCTTGACACTTCCTACCCTGTATCCCGTGTCCCAGAAGAAACCTGTGAGCATTCAAGCACTGGAAATCTGTTCCTTCTCTTAGTCTTACTCTTTCCTTCTCTGCTTTTATTTCAAAAGGTCTAGTTTTTCTCCCTAAATGTAATTTAAAACTAGCAATGTTTTATTAAAAAGTAGCATTGCTGGACTTTAGAAATCTGTCTGAGGATTACATAAATGCTGTCATGCAAATGAATATGGGACAACAAATGAAGCAACATTAATTCTGGCATTTTCTCACTTTTGACTGTTGGATTCTTCAACTTTAATATGGAAAATACACACACATGCACACACTGAGTCTGTAAACACTGACAGAGTGAGAAACTCCATAATCTGACAACTGTAAACTCTATGATACATCTAAGAAAAATAAAAAATACCAAGTCAGTTTAAGCTAGTGCATATGGACTAAATATTTATATAGCACAGCAGTGACAAAAGACTTCACAAAATCACTGTCCTATTCTACATACAGAATCCCAGTTCTCAAAACCCTACAAACCAAATAGATGTGACAAATAAATGATGAGAAGAAAAACTGTTCCTTCTTCAGAAAGGAAAATGGCAGCTAAGGCTTAGAGAAAGTGACACAGCAACGGCAGCTGAACAAGAATACACTGAATCCTAGTTTAAAGCTTTAACTTCTTCATAATTATTTTTCTTTTTATTTGTAAGGGGTGTAGGTAACTTCTACACTATCACATTCAGCTGTCTTTTTAGATGATGGAGCCAACCAGGACAGGTGCTGTGCTGGACCTCATTCTCAACGACAGAGAGGGGCTGGTGGGGAATGTGAAGCTCAAGGGCAGCCTTGGCTGCAGTGACCATGAAATGGTGGAGTTCAACATACTTCAGTCAGCGAGGAGGGCACTTAGCAAGCTCACTACCTGGACTTCAGGAAAGCAGACTTTGGCCTCTTCAGGGATCTGCTTGGTAGAGTACCATGGGACAAAGGCCTTGAGGAAAGAGGGGCCCAGGAAAGCTGGTTAATATTCAAGGATCACCTCCTCCAAGCTCAGGAGCGATGCATCCCAGCAAAGAGGAAGTCAGGCAAAAACACCAGAAGGACTTCATGGCTGAATGAGGAGCTCCTGGCCAAACTCAAGCAGAAAAAGGAGGCCTACAGAGGGTGGAAGCAAGGTGTGGTGGTTTTACCCAGCTAAACAGGCAACCTCCACCACAACCGCTCGCTCACTCCCCCTCCCCAAAGAAACAGGGGGAGAAAATATGATGGACCAGGGCTTAAGGGTTGAGATAAGGACAAGCAGGTTACTCACTAATTATCGTCACGGGCAAAACAGACTCAACATAGGGAGATTAGTATAATTTATTACTATAACTAGCAAACTAGAGCAGTGAGAAAATAAAACGCAAACTAAAAACTCCTTCCCTCCAGCCACCCTCTTCTACCTCCTCCCCCTGAGCAGCGCAGGGGAGTGGGGAATGGAGGTTGCAGTCAGTCCACCATGCCTTGTCTCTGCCGCTCCTTCATTGACACTTGCTTCCCCTGCCCCAGCGTGGGGTCCCTCCCACGGGATGCTGTCCTTCCCGAACGGGTCCTGCATGGGCTTCCCACCGGCTGCAGCTCTTCAAAAGCTGCTCCAATATGGGTCCGTACCACGGGGTCCATCCTTCAGGAGCAAACTGCTCCAG
>VXAL01018929.1:6554-166996 GCA_013399475.1 Chauna torquata
CCAGCTGATAAAGGCTTAAATGCTCATCATTTTTCAACTCTGAAAAGATAAAACCTAATAAAGATCCAAGCACTTTCTGCATAGGAACACAAGTGCTTCCTGTTTTGTTGGACAAGTTTTTTCTTTTCCATTTTGATAATGAGTTAAATCAAACTGATGATTGAAATGCTCAAAACTCTACTTGCCATTTTTAATAATAACCATCTTTTCAGTTGTCCAAACAAACAAGCAAGCTGTGACTGGGCAAGCAGTAAATCTTACTTATCTTTTTACTACGTCTGATGTATCACTGGGATGCATCATGACTAGTCTGGTTAAATCATGTAGTTAAATGACAGCCATTCTCACAGACATATTGCTATAAGTGTCTGCTAAAGTTTTTTTTAACTGATCTGTGTATTTTTAAAATTACGTTTGATAAGATACTGTAACTATATATTCCAATATGTTTGATGCATTAATATGGATATTTAAGAAATAGATTTTAAGCCTTTATGGGGTATGAGTTGACAGAAATATTTAAGCGCACCACAGCAATCAAGCAGAGCAAATACAAGAGCAGTTACCAGAACTTCCTGAAAGAAGTGGCACTTTCCCGTTTTTTGAGACTGAAAGCAAAAGAAGCCATAAGCTGATAAAATGAGTTTCTTTGGAGGATGGATTTCTTTAATGTGAAAATCCTTTAACAACCTACAGTTTCAAAACACTTCCCAAATCACTTTAGTACACACAGATCTCAGATTCTTCTTTGCCCTAGCTGTTCTGCATGCATGCCTTTCAAGTTGTAAGGGCTTGCTTAGGAACCTGCGTAGCACTTGCACAGGAAACAGGTCTGGAAATTCTGTTGTTGAAAATCTCATATGGCTTCATTGCTACTTTCCTATCTTTTCAGTTGATACGTTTCAGCAGTCCTGCACGGGCACCTTCTGTGACTGAAGTCCAGGTTAAGCACAAGCAACAGACTGTACAGTTTTTCATGCAGTTATAAGAAATGAGAACAGTAACTTGAAGATCATTTTATAGCAAACAAATGCTGTAACTTACCATCAAATAGGTGGCAATTACACATAAATTTGAAGTATTTTAAATCCATTCAAATAAGCACGACTCTATAAACAGAAATATTATAACACATAAATTTAAATAAAAATATTGAAGTACAATTTAGATATCTTAACTCCTGGGTTTTGATTTGCAAACCTCTGCTATCAATTTACTTATTCCAAAATTATGTTTAGTATAGTCAACAACACATGACATTGCTTCAAGCAATCATATTTCTTTTTTCCCAACTGCAGAAAGACAAGAAAACGTTTAGTCATGTTCTAATACGCATCCAGCCTCCCGAAAAGAACACTCTAAAGAACAAACCAGGCCTCTAGTCACTCTCGCAGCCCAGTAAATCTCATCACCACTGGCACATCCGCATTTTTAATCTCAATCTGTCAGCACAGAAGAACACGTACACCAGCATACTTACAGCAATGTTCTGATAAATCCTACATCACTATTACATTGTAAGCAGCCTTACATAAACAACATGCTTTGGTATCCACAGATAATAGGCTGGCTTTCCATGTAACATGGCCAGAGGTAGCAAACACTGTAGAGACACTTGAGAAAGGGAGTAGTTTCCTGCAGCTCCCTGCCTCATAAGTGACTCATCTTAAGCCAGCTGGAAAGCAAAAAGTGCTTTTCTAAAGTGCATAATACCACAACATACCAGATATATTAAGGTATCTATCAAATTAAATATAGACACCACATCAGTTTATGAAACTGCAGTATATACAATGTGCAGATGAAGTCTTCACTGCAATGTCACAGGTGTTCTCAGCAAGTTTTCACATATTTATGAAAACTGTTCAATATTGCAGACATTATTGGAAATAAAAACAGGGAGGCATAATAAATTAATCAACACACCATCATAAAAGTTTCTCAAGGTTAGGAACCTCTGTTTAGAAATGAATTCTGTAAAAATAAATAAAAGCAACTGCATTGTAAATTATAATGAGAAGTATCTCAACTGATTATATCTTTATTTTTGCTGTTTCCTGTGGCAAGCTTTTTTCAAGTTTTTTGTTTGTTTGTTTTTGTTTTTTTTTTTTTTTGCTTTCACAAGCATAAATTGCAGAGAAAATACATACAGGAAAGAAGCGCCCATCATTTAACATTTCATTGAGAAAAGAGGAGTGATTTAATTGCTTGCTGTTATACAAGTAATGCATAATAAGAGTAAGAAAAAAACCCTTCTGTTCTTTTGAAAGTGTTCAATTACTGTCAAAACTTATGATCCAGCCTTGCAAGTGGTTATACTAGACATAAATCCTACACTTGCATGAATTTCACTGAAGACAGTGACACTGCACGAATTGCAATATTCTCATTAACACGTTAACTTAAGCCATTACAATGCCTGCTGTAAAAGCCCACTTTTAAATTACTCAGGAAGGAAAATAATCCCCATATGTTATTATTACAGCTTCTGAAACGTAATCCTGTAAAGCAAAAATGACCAAATTCAATGAAAATAACCTAGCTACATGCGTAATGACAATCTACACTACACTTTCTACATTAAAATGTTGCAATAGCTATGCTTTGACATAGCTATTACACATTAGGTATGATGCTTCAGCTAGATCACATTTCAAGAACAAACGTAGAGCTACCACGCAAGCCACTTCATGATTGCTTTGTGGTCTGTAATATAGACATAGGGTAAAACATAGGGCTTACAGCTCAGAGAAAACAGGAATATTCTAACCATCACCGCCCCTTTGCTGCTAGATTTTTTTTTAATAAAAGCTTTGATTGTTGAACACAAAGAGGGAGGGAGAAGAAATGGGTATATTTCATGCTCTTTGACTGTAAACTTCATAAATGGTACATCTTTTTAGGCTCCAAATAAAATGCATCAGTAGTGTTCAGAGACCAGAACCAATTCTACTCATTTCAACCATGTGTTCATCCTGTTTTATAAGGACAATACTTGATAATCAATAATATTAACTATTTCACAGTTAAGTAACTTGCAAGAAGAACGGTATTATATGATGGGAAGTAACTAAAGAATCATAGAATGCTTTAGGTTTGAAGGGGAGCTCTGGAGGGCATCCAGTCGAACCCCTCCACAAAGCAGGGCTCATTTCAAAGTTAAATCAGGTAGTTCAGAACCTCATCTCATTAGGAAGTTAAAAGGAGGAAGACCTCAGAAGTACAGCAACTACAACTTGTAGTTGCCTTGCACCGAAAATAAAACACTCCAGAATTCACTTGTTCATACCCTGAACATCTACCTTACTAGCTGAACGCAGTATGTTAAGTTTGTTATACAAACAGAACCTATTTTTCATATATGAATCTTAGAGAAAAAAAATCATTTCTCCATTAATCCAATATAGTCTGGTCTGTTTTAGCCAGAACCAAATTATGTCCAACTGCATTAACTTGATACAAAGCAAGAGCAAGACTATTAAAATTGCTCACTGTGCTTTCACATACACTTTTACACGTGACCTTTTCACCAAGGAAAAATATCCACTTTCATGATTGTAATAAACACTTCAAGGNTATTACAGCTTCTGAAACGTAATCCTGTAAAGCAAAAATGACCAAATTCAATGAAAATAACCTAGCTACATGCGTAATGACAATCTACACTACACTTTCTACATTAAAATGTTGCAATAGCTATGCTTTGACATAGCTATTACACATTAGGTATGATGCTTCAGCTAGATCACATTTCAAGAACAAACGTAGAGCTACCACGCAAGCCACTTCATGATTGCTTTGTGGTCTGTAATATAGACATAGGGTAAAACATAGGGCTTACAGCTCAGAGAAAACAGGAATATTCTAACCATCACCGCCCCTTTGCTGCTAGATTTTTTTTTAATAAAAGCTTTGATTGTTGAACACAAAGAGGGAGGGAGAAGAAATGGGTATATTTCATGCTCTTTGACTGTAAACTTCATAAATGGTACATCTTTTTAGGCTCCAAATAAAATGCATCAGTAGTGTTCAGAGACCAGAACCAATTCTACTCATTTCAACCATGTGTTCATCCTGTTTTATAATGACAATACTTGATAATCAATAATATTAACTATTTCACAGTTAAGTAACTTGCAAGAAGAACGGTATTATATGATGGGAAGTAACTAAAGAATCATAGAATGCTTTAGGTTTGAAGGGGAGCTCTGGAGGGCATCCAGTCGAACCCCTCCACAAAGCAGGGCTCATTTCAAAGTTAAATCAGGTAGTTCAGAACCTCATCTCATTAGGAAGTTAAAAGGAGGAAGACCTCAGAAGTACAGCAACTACAACTTGTAGTTGCCTTGCACCGAAAATAAAACACTCCAGAATTCACTTGTTCATACCCTGAACATCTACCTTACTAGCTGAACGCAGTATGTTAAGTTTGTTATACAAACAGAACCTATTTTTCATATATGAATCTTAGAGAAAAAAAATCATTTCTCCATTAATCCAATATAGTCTGGTCTGTTTTAGCCAGAACCAAATTATGTCCAACTGCATTAACTTGATACAAAGCAAGAGCAAGACTATTAAAATTGCTCACTGTGCTTTCACATACACTTTTACACGTGACCTTTTCACCAAGGAAAAATATCCACTTTCATGATTGTAATAAACACTTCAAGGAAATACACATGTTCTCAACCCTCGGAATCATGGGTTCATCATTTGTTTCCACAAAATAGTATTTACTGAAACCTTTCAGCACAGGAGGAGCTAACGGCAACACCTGGAAGCAATTCTTCCCACTTCAAGGCCTTACGGTCTTAATGATTTTGCAGTATTTTCCAAAGTCTGCAAGTTTTACATTTTTTCTTTTTTCTTGTATTTAAATCATGTTTCAAACCTCCTTACAAATTACAACCTGTTGGACTGCAAATATATGCACTGTTGTTTAGAAGCTAGTCTCAGGGAAATAAATACCAGCAAAAACAGAAAAACTGGAGAATTACATTCATCCCTTTCAACTCAATTGGATGCTGTGAAGCCTAAAACATGATAATTTAAATTCCTGCATTTACTAGCTACATCAGTGATAATCATACATGGAACCATCTACTTGGAAGTACTGAGAGTGATGGGATATTCCTCAATAAGGTCTACAAAGCACATCAAAGGCAAAAGAGGCAACCATTAACAGATGCAAACAATAGAATATTCTAGCGACATTTTGGATTCTCTTTCCTTCCTTAAAACTTTATGACAGCAACCTTCCTTGGCCACTAAAAGCTGAAATCGACTGATATCTTGGGCCCTGCTCATGCTTTCTGGGCCAAAACATTTCATCCTCTGCTGAAACTGTGGTCATCCTACAGAATTCTGATCTTGTTCTGGATCGGAAACAAAATTCATCTTCCAAAAGCATTAGTTAAACATTAACTGAACATACAGTGAGTCCTCAAAACAGATGCTAATTTGAACAGGTGATTGGTAGTTTTCTTTAAAAAGTGGAACAGGAGAGGCAGGGTCAAAATACAAATACGAGGAACTCACAATCTTTCTATTCCCATTTTACACTCTAAATGTGACACTGCCAAAAGTGGTCTCCAAATATGAGATGTTTTAAAAGACAAGGCACAGAAGTTGTACAAGACAGTTGGGTTTGGCAGGGGAGTGTTGTCAAGTATAATAAGCAGGACATTTTCTCCTGAGTGCAAAGAATATTAATAAAAAAAAAAAAAAGAGAACAAAAGCATCCCTGATCAACCAAAAAAAACCAGCGAATACATGCAGCTGTGTCTTGACAAGTTATCTTTCTAGTATTTAATGAGGATTCAAACATGAGCTCGCAAATATACAACTCTGTATAAGGATTACACTTCATATCCCCTAGAGTATCAAAAATTATGTCCCTGCAATAAAGAAAACTTGCATTTCATGTTACTGTGGACACATCTAAAATAGTGTTGTTCCTCTCTTAGTTATCTGTGCAGCTAAGAGTCTAATTGAACAACCTTCTAGAAGTTACAACACCTTTGAAACCATAATAAACTTTTAAGCACGTGCACTGTATTTCATGAAATGCTACTGCTTTAACACGGATTATAAAAGGGAGGAGAAAAAATGCGACTAGAAGACACAGCAGCCAAAAGCTCTCACTGGGAAAAGTGGATCGTTTTCTGTAAACAAGACTCCAGAATGATTATATGACAATTATGTGATTTTGTTACCCAGTATCAAAACTCTGACTTCAGCAGATGTTCCCACAGTACCACCGCATCATGAGTCACCTGGGACTATTTTGATCATCAAGAAAATGCTTCATTCATGCTAAATTCAGGTGAATAGGGAGAGAAGCAGTTAGCTGTGCTCAGAGGAGTATCATTACCATGCAACTTTCTTTATGAGGATATTTTAGTTTCATATTTTTGTCAGGAGTAGAGTAGGAGTGGACACAACATTAATTTTCTATTTATTGACTTAAAAAAAATACAGATATTAAAAGGCTACCTTGAACTCTGTAACCACATTTTTGTTGTGTTACTTTGTGAGGTGCAACAGAATTAGTATTTCTGCAGTACAATATCATCAGTTACACTCACTCTTTAGACAGAATTTGAAAGAAAGAGACAAGAAATTGGCCAGATCAGGAGCGAGACTTGTGCTTCTGTAGCCATCTTGCACCAGTACACTTGGGATTTTTTTGGCTGGAGTACCAACAGCTCAACTTGATTTTGAGTGAAATTTTCAGGATGATATAAAAAGATTAGTTTGATCCAAGTGCCAGGTTTATAGCACTGTGTGCTGGGCGCAAAGAGAGCTACACCTGCCTTCTGTAGGCATCAGAATCAGTGACCTAGGGTCCCAGCACTGGAAATATTAAGGTGCTGGATCCACAATTTTGCAGCACTGTTGCACTAAGGTCTTCCCATTGCATTTCCATACAGAAATTTAAAAAAGGCATTTTGCTTTTGGTGCAGTGCAACAGAAAAACTTACCTTCTATCTTATTGCAATGTTTTGAAGCTATGCTACAAAGATAATAATAATCAATATTGAGATATGGAGCTTTCACCCAGATTGCTGATAACAAATCTAAGCTGCTTTAAAACGGCAGGTACAAGCTGAGCTGTGAGAAGCGAGGAGGGGGGTATTCTGCCAGCCCTATATTCTCCTCCCTTCCTTTTAAACCCCACCCCACCCCACCACAAGAAAAGTCAGCCCCCTTACCTGATAATATCGTCGTTGTGCCCGAGGAAGAATTTCTGACTGTGCTCTCTGGTGTTATAAACCACGCCGACCCCAGCCACGAAGTAGACCACCTCTTTGCCCGCTGTGTAGTACAGGTTGTTGCGGCACTGGTGACCCCTGTACCCGTAAACCCACTCCAGACGGAGCTGGCATCTAGGAGCTGTCCGATCCGCCATGATAACCAATCCCCTCTCCCCACAAGCACGCACAAAACCTGGCGCTGCCCCCCCCTTCCCTTAACTCCTTCCCCCGTCTGGGTTTTCCCCTTTAAAACGTTAGCGGTCCCTGCCCAGCTGCCGAATCTTCAGGTGGCACCTTCCTGCGACGATCGTAAATGCAAAACACATTCGCAGATCGGGGCTGCTATTGCTGCCGCCGCCGCCGCTCTCACTGCTGCGCTGCCACCATAATCTGCTGCTGCCCAGGGCGAGCAGCCGCTGCTTCCCCGCTGCTGCGCGACCCAGGCAACTTCTTGGGGGAGAAGGGAGATAACAAAAATACACCTACATAAGCAGCAGACAGGGCTTTTTGCTTTCCGAAGGCAAAGTAACTCCTGTGCGTCACCACCACCTGCCAAAGGCTCCCTGCTGCATCTCCCGTATTGCACCTTCTTGTCTTCCTGCAAAAAGCTTCCTCGATGTTCTTCTTGCTAAGATTTCTATCTTTGGGTCAAAACTGAAAGAGAGGAAAAAAAAAAAAACTGTGTTTTTGAACTGCAGAATGCATGTGTATTTAAAATGCAGGGGGACTACTGTGATTGGGGGGAGCACTGTTGGGATGTGTGCTGTGGCAGTTCTGAGTGGTTAGGGTCTTCTAAGCCTTTCCAGCAGGATCCAATGCTCTCAGTCTTCGTATGAGATACTATGGAAAGAGAGGGTTCACATACAACATCCAGCATAAATATGGTAATATTACCCCATCTATCCTTACTCCCCAGAAATCCAAAACTTCCTCTTTTGGGGTCCACGGCGACTGTGTAATTCAAACAATTTTATGTTCCATTTTTCAGTCACAAACCACTCTAACTTGCCATGAAATACGGGGGTAGGAGGGTGGAGTGTTGTTAATTTTTTTTTATTATTTATTTATTTACTGTCGTCCTTCGGAATATTTCCAAGGAACACGTTTCCTTGCCTCTCTTCTGTTTCCTCTAAAGCAAGATTTGTATTGTCATTATCAGTCGAGCGTGGTTGCTGCATGTTGTGATAAGCCATCCACCACTTTATAGTATCACTCAGCAAGAGACCAAACCCAGCCCTCCAGAAACTCGGCCACAATCGCAGGAAAGAGAACGCTGAATCTGAGGCGAAAAACCAACGGCTCATTCAGAGAGGCACCACAGCACAGCGCCAGATGGAAGCGAAGGATAAGCCACCCACCACAAGGGTGACCCGCTTACCTTTCCCCACACAGCACGCCCAACGTTCACTGTCTGCCCAAACCGAGGAGCAGCGTGTTGATGCCGGCTTACACAAACCGTTACAGCGCCGGCAACGCTCCCCGGGGTACCCGGGGCACAGGCGATAAACCCGCCGGCGACATAACCCGCCCTCAGTGAACTACGCTCCACGCTCGAAGCAAACCTGAGAGAAAAACCTGGCATCAAACCCTGAGCAACAACCTCCAGAGGGAATATCGCCTCTCGCGGCCCCTAGGCTAACGGTCCCTATCGCGGTCAGCCTAGCGCTGCCCCACGGCCAGGCTCCCCGGAGCGACGTCCCCGCCTCACAGCCGGGCACTGCCCTCTCGCCCCCGCACAGCGGCGCCGAGGGGTTGGAGCCCCGGGCATGTGTGAGGGGCGGAGGCACGTCCCCCTCAGCGAGGGGGAGCCGGGGGGGGACAGCGGGGGCTCGGCCGGAGCAGTGGCTCTCCCGTCACCTGACAGCAGCCGCCCCTTCCCCGTCAGCACCGGAGGAGGCGGGCGCGGGGCGATGGCGCTCCCGCCGGGCGTGATCCCGGGGCCGCTCACTCAGCGCGCGAGCGAGCAAAGAGAGACTGGAGACTCGCCCGCCTTTGGCTGCCGGCCGCCGTGCTCAGCCTTCCCGCCCCAGCCCTCGCGGTGCCTCATGGGGATGCGAGTTCCAGCGGGAACGCCGCTCGCCGCACAGCCGGGAGGTAGAGGGCAGGGGGCGACTACGACTCCCCGGGTGCCCTGCGGCGCTGCGCCGCGCCGTTGCTGTGGTGACAGTTCTGCGGCGGGGGCAGAGGCGGTGGTGCAAGCGCCGCGGCGCGAGCACGGCTGGTGCGCGCTGCCCAACGGCGCTTCCCGCTCTTTTTGCGGCGCGGCCCCGGCTCCCCCTGAGGTAGCTCGCGGTGGGGCCTCGAAGGTTCAGCGAGGCGAGGGGAGAGGGGAGCAAAGCCGCAGCGCCCCGCTGGGTTCACTGATGCGAGAGGTGAAAGAGACAAGGCACCCACAGCAACAAAACGGCTGCTGGTGACAGAAAAGTGGTGGTGGTTGGCAGCGCGGTAGTAATCCCCAGGGTCTGTGACAGGTGCGTACGGATGTGACCCTGAGCTAGGCACCTAGGCTCCGGTTATAGTGACCTAGGCCTTCCCATAAAAGCTGCCCAGCTAACAAACCAGCAGGAAATGCAAAGGTCTTCGCAAACTGGGCATTTTTGGACATTGATCTGAAGTCCAGAGAGGAGAAAAGGGAGAATTCCAATCTCTCACCTTACAACCAGTGCTCTAGCAATGCTTTCTCTCCCAGGATTAGCGCTGAATATCACCACTAGCAGACACCCGATTTTCTAGGGAGATTTAGAGCTGGCAGCTTCAGATGTCTGCCATCTTAGGCAGTATCCCCATGTGCAAACCTTGTCTTATACATAAACTACAGTGAATGGGGGGAAAGAGCGAGCAGATGTCTGAATACCCTTTCAGAGTTATGAGAATAGAAAAACTAACCACCCAAAACTACAAGTATTATTTATAATAGTTATGTTTAATGTTATATCTAGTAAAATGTAGAATATTCCTAATTTCCTGTGTATTGTGGATGGTGCTGTCATGTATATCTTTTATAATCCTACAGTGAGGTATCTCTTTTGTATATTTCTATCAGCAATCTCAAAAAGAGCATAAAATGTTTAATACAAGTTCACCCAAGTCTTTGGAATGTGTCCATCCTTCCCTCAAATGTTGTGGCTTGTTGCATAAGTCATGTGCAAATTTACATAGTAAAAACCAAGTTTCTGCTCTTCCAGTTTATAATCATACCCAAATTTTCACGATAGGTTAGAAAAATGATTCAATGAAATTAGCTGGTCCTTTCTGCAAGCCTTTGCACTGCTTTTGGTTGTCTTTCCAGCAGTTAACCTGTTAAATCTTCCTAGCAGTCAAAAAGCAAAATATACATCTTGTTTTGTCCAAACATATACAGACATTAAAGTGATTGTTTGCTGTTGCCAAGCATTCAATCTGTTACTACAAAGCCCTTTTCAAAAGGAATGACTGAAAATAGAAAACAAATATATTTTTACTGGTAAAATAAAATTTGTGAAAATAACAACAAAAAAAATTGCAGAGAAATGCTATACAACTACCTAATTTGGGATTTCTGAAGCATACTTTTCAAGCATCTTTGTGACTATGTGGATAAACTGTTTGATATGTAAGCAATGCACTGACTGGCTAAAAAGTCAGTTACCTCTGTATGCTGATCTCTGCAGTTTGAAATCTGTTGGGACTCTTTTGCTGCTGGTTGCTAAGACTGAGCTTTCCAGAAAAGGCAACAGAGCTTTCATAGCACAAGTCCTTTGTCCTGAATTAATTTCCCTTTGGTAACATGCCAGGTCTTCAGGACAGAATATATAGTACACCTGTATAAAATACCTTCTCTTCCAGTGGTCCTTGAGGAATGTAGCTGCAAAGACTTTCAGCGCTGTTATTTACACTGTATTTTAGCCCTTGTTAAAATCAGTTCTGCATATAATTTGAATGCTTTTAAAAGCTATTTAAAGTATTTCAAATTCATATGGGGTCTAGCATTTTCATGAGTGTCTTTGTGACTACCTCCCACTCATTTAGATAAATCAACTTAGAGGCTTTGAAATTTTTAGTAATAAGCAATTGTTAAATCATCTCTCTCTCCTGCCTGCTTTTTAGGTAACTGTTTAGAAAATGTGTTTAAAATAATGGCAATGTATTTAACTTTTAACATAAAGAAGCTCTTAAGAGTTTAAGACACTTTACGTTCTTACATTTTATTGTTATGAAATCTATTTCTGGAAGAATCTTGCAGTGTCTTTGAATAAATACGTTATGTTTCTTGTCTTAAGAGCAAATATTGTAGTACTGAGCACAAGTTTCTGCCCAATAAAGATTGTCCTCAAAGATTTCTAGCATCAATAGCATTAATAATAAGGTGATAGGTTATCTCCAAATGTCAAACAGCTTAGCTACGTTGTAATTAGGAGATAATATTTGCACTTTAGGTAATTTAAGAACCTAAATGTCTAACGTCTTAAAATGTCTTAACGTTATGTCTTAACATAAATACAATATTTTGTAACCTATGACATTGTCCATTATTCTTCTGTTCTCATTGTATTTTAGCACCTTATTTAAATGCTATGACTGTTAGTCTACTTTTTGAAAACATGAATCTGCAAAAAGTTAATTAAAATAATTCAAGAATAGATATTGTGTAGGCTGGACCTTTGCCTCCTAGAAGAGACACCCAATATAACCCTCACATTCTTGTATATTCATACTCTGTGTGTAGCCTCGTAAGGACAGAAACAAGAACAGCTTTCAAGAAGCTGTGTGTTACATTACCCATAGCCATGCAAATCCACTTACACTGGAAGCCTGGCTGAAATATCTTCATACAGCAACGCAGAAACAATTTTAGTCTCATTTTTTTAATTTCTGTCTGCTCTGAAACATCAGAATGTGAAAAAAAAAATTTGTCAACCACTGGATGTGGGTATCTAATCACGTGTCTAATGAATTATGAATTCCTAATTCCCTGTTTTAGTTTAGCTGCAAAAATATTTTTTAAAGCCTGACCTGTTGCTGCTCTGTATAGTTCCTGAAAATTAACTTCAGGGCGAGCCATAGGAGGATTCACTCATAATTTAAAAAGCTTATATCTAGTCTTTATAAAAAACATATTTTACTCTCTTTCCAATTTATCGTATGTAACACTATAAGTGTCAAAAAGTATCTCAGGGATCAGTAATATTTTGGCTACTGGACACAGCACGGTAAGGTGTGAGATCAGTAGAACTTTCCTGTCCTATGTATGCTACTACCTAGGTTGTCACATAAATCTGTATTTTTTAATAATTATATTGGATCTCTAGATTTCACTAACAAACAGTTTTCTGCATTTGTTTTGTTTTGGTGGTATATAAATTACAGTTAAATAATCTGACTTCATTGTCTGTATCACTTTACCTTATATCACGCTTAAACTTTAAACTATTCTGTCAGTTACAACATGTATTTCTATGAACTGTGTCATTCAACCAGGAGTTGGACTCGATGATGCTCGTGGGTCCCTTCCAACTCAGGATTTTCTATTATTCTGTGATTCCACTTTAGTGTGCCATCAGTCTTGCTTTATTTGCGTGTCCTTTAACTTGCTTACTTGCTTTCAATTCTGTCTTCTCTTAGTCCATTAATGATAAACGAATGAAAGTCTTTTTCTTGTTGAGTTCACATTCTAATCACATATATACTCTAATCATTAACCTGGAATACTTGGTTTCTTCATCCTTTCTCCTCAGTATTGTCCAATGGAATAACTTCCATGTAATCCTAACCTTATGATTTTTTTGTTGTTGTTGCATTATCTAGTTCTCATAGAAAAAATACATATGACAAATGGGCTCTTTACCTACTCAGTAAGGACAAACAAAAAGCTTATTTGAAGTCTCTGATTGCAAGGCTGCCACCTTTCTGTGAGCAATGGTGGTGAAGTTGAACTTCATATTTCATCTTTCAGTAAAACCTTGGCATGTTCTTTTTTTATTTGTGATATTTAGTATGGTCAAAGTGTGGAGGCATTAAACAATACACATTGTTTAACTAAAAATATATCCTCAATTTTAGAAAAGATGATTTGTTATAAATCATTATTGTTGTTGTTGCAGTGAAGCACACTAGTCATGAACCAATACCCTAAAAAACAAGAAGAAAACCTTAAAATTAAATATGTTGAACTGCAAGTTCAGTCTCACTTGTTTTCATATAATCTGTACTCACAAAGATTTTGTGATTTTTTTTTTTTTGGTGGTTGAATTACTTTTCAAAGTGAGTTTTTTTGTGATTTTTTTGCAATTAAAAAAAAAAATTAATTTCCTATCAGGAGTGGTCATATTGCTAAAAATGTTCCTCAATACTGCAACCTACCGTTCATTGTCAGTACAACATAAATATGACTGATGCTTTTCATGTTTTCTTTAGTGTTAATGCTGTGTATAAATCTAACTGAATATAATTCTTGAGACAGAGGCCTAATAATAAAAGCTTTACTTTAGATGAGCAGTGTAACAAGCTTTCATGGAGTTCTGGAATCCGCCTCACTGTCACAAATATGAGGAAGGCTGAGAAGTACAAACCAAGACAGAGTATGAACCTCAGTTAAAAAAGGGCATCTATTTTCCAAAGGGTAGTCTGAATGAATTTCCAATTTAACATAACTCTCATAAAAATAAATACTTTAACATATATATAAAAACATAATGAAAAGATACATACAAATTTGCAAATAGCAAAACTATTTTTCCTCATGGCAAGGAGCCTGTTAGCCTAGCCTGAAACATGTATACCATTATGTACACCTTTTCTTTCATTTTAAATGTAAAAACAAATTACTTGCTTAGCAACAGGATTATGTAGTACTTTACTAATTAACTTTGCCTCGCCAAAGTGTTACAAGCTTAATAAGTGCTTATGAAAGCAGTATTTTTTAACCTCTTTGGCTGGTCAGTAAAATAGTCGTGTTTGATCCAATGCTTAATTTTCCTCTTACAGGGTTTCCAAGAAGACAAAGTGAAGGATATTCAGCCTCAACAAGTGCTTTTGTTGCCAATGACTACTGCAGAGGAGAGCGAAGAGGCCGCCAAGGACGGTTTCAGAATGGGTGAAGGCCCTTCGCCAGAGGCACCCCAAGAGGTTGGAGCCAGGTACTGTCAGAAGTGGATTCTGCTTGACCGCTGAGCCTCCGATTTACCTACAGAAATACAATGTTGGTTGGAAAAGTGAGCACTGCCAGGGAATGCAGCATGCAGGCCTTGCTGAGAACTTAGGCAAGAAGGAGGGCCTCAGATAAGTTGTCTGCTAGTTTTGTATGGCAGGTGTGAGGATGGGCTTCTGTTTACTGAGTGACTACGTATGGTCAGTGTAAATAGCTCTTGCACATACTGAAGAGTTGTTTGTGCTGTTAGTGGGAAAAACTTCAGACACATTTACCACCTGTGGCTTAGGCGTCACATTTAACAAAAATGCTTTTTCTTAAATCTATTCTAGTGGCACCTGGGCAGCAACAATGAAGAATTTCAGTCTATCATAAACATATTTGCAGTATTGAATTTAGCCATGTTTATGGCTAGTTTTTACATACCTCCTGATGGTTAGAAAACACTAGCTGAGAGAAGCTGCTGCCATGGGCATGTGGAGGCTCTACATACTCATGTGGCAGACTGAGTAAATTGGAACACGAGAACAGTTTTGCTGTTTGTCTTTTGTTAATGTTTGCTAAAGTCTAAAGACCATTGTCATGAACAAGTATGCACAGACACCCAACCATCCGCCATTTTTGCCTCCAAATATTTTCCGTTTTAACTCTTAGGAGAGACTGTGCTTGTCTTGCTCAGGTAGGTGACTTTTTAACTTACTCCAGTCCCTGTTCCATTGTCATTATTATTGGATGAAATATGACTAATATAGCGTTCTGTATGAGTATTGCCTGAATGATATTTATCACACTTACCCTCTGCTGAAGTGACCATTCGCTGCTGCTGCTGTTTTTTAGGGGGTTGGGATTTTTCTTTTTCATTGTTTGTTTGTTTGTTTCTTTTAAAGCATGCCTTGTATAGACGCCAAAAAACATCACATCTCAGATTAACTCTGCTCCTCTGTGATATATCCTGCCCACTCTATACATATCTGAGAGCTGTGATTAATAATGAACACGTGAGATTTTTCCTCCCAGAAACATCTGTGTTATGTCCTAGATCTTTCCTATACAAAATACCACTTATAACTCATATTTTTATGGAAGAATATATTGCAGATGCACTGAGAAGGCATATTAATTGGTACTTCAAAATAGGCAACTTTTATTTAGCTCTAAGTAATTTTTTTAAGTGATATAAAACCCATAAGAACTTGGCAGGGGAAGGATCAGAGGCAGGAACTGTGATCTAGTTCTGTTTGTTTTTTGCCTGGCATTACATTAATCCAATCCTGATTGATGCCTCTCAGTGGTGTTACAATTTCACTACAAAATAATAACAGGGGAATTGGCTCTAAGCTCTTATTCCTTGTGGGTGGAAATACTGATTTGCATTGACGAAATGCTAAGATGTCCAGAAATAGTGTTAGTGGGGGGGGAAAAAAAAAAAAAGAAAAAGAAAAAGAAAAAAGTGAGTCTTTTCCATCCTCAAATGCAAAGCAAGCTCATTTCTGAAAGATATAAGACATACTGTATTCTTTCAAATCCTAGCCTAGAGAGAAGGCCCTTCCGACCAACCATAATATATTTGTTTTGCTGTATGGCTAAGTGCAGTCCAGGATTGCCACATTGAGCAGATCAATAAAACCATCTGTCTTAGTCTGCTGTGCTCATCCCTGCTCAGAGCCCAGAGGTACAGAGCAAACAGAGCGCTCCGCAGAGACCCAACCGGCCAGGTTGAGTGCAGCACCTCTGCATGACTAATGCAGCACAACTCACTGCCATACGTCCTGCCTGAAGGGTCTTCCAGATAATCTCTAATGGGTTACTGGCAGCCTTTATCCAGGCGTGCATTTGGGGTTGTCTTTCTGTAAACTCTTTACGGAAACTCACTGATCAATTCAAAACCACTGTCACCATTACAGAGATCTTGGTCTTCCCACAGAAATTGCTGTCATTTTTTTCTGTCACAGGAAAGATGGAGGTGTCCCTTGCCTTTCAGCTAAATATCCTGACTGCCATTGACTTGACTCAGCTTCCTTCGTGTGATGATTCACCTGAGGCATGCCTAAATCTTGCCACAGGTTTACATAACTTTTAAAATCTGACTTTTTCGATTTCAGAGAACTTTCATCCAGCTTGTAATCCTCTTGAGAATTACCTAATGCTATCTTTTCCCTCCATTTTATTCAGAAGACAATTGCTGGGATAGTTTTCCTTGCCTTTCTTTGACCACGAGGGGATAAAGAGGGTAGCTGGACTTCAAAGATAGTCTCTGTGGAAAAGATAATACAGCCTGCTTCCAGGTTATATTTAATCTACAGAATCAGAGGCAATAAAGTGTACATACTCATCCTTTGATCATCTAGACCACAACCAGCATTGTAAACTGCTGGCCCTTCCTCCCCATCACTTCTCTGTTTTATAATTCAGAAATGAGGAAGGAGAAGTGAACAGCAGGATTTTTTGGTGGCAACTTTTATTCTCTAATTTTCTACATGCAGTATCCCAGTAGCAGGAAGAATGTCAGCTGAAAGAGCAAGATGTGAGCTTTGCATGTTATGTGCTTTACTTAGGGTTTCTTGGTGTTCTGTTACTGGTCACAGTGTCACTGGTACTGACTTCTGACTTAACCAATTCACAAATAGCTTGCTTTTATTTTGCTGAGCATTAAAATAAATGTACATGTATATAATTATTGTATACGCGTCCTATTTCCTCAGCTAGGTGATTGCCAGTGTTAAACTTTCCTTGAAGTTTTCTAAATTGCAATGGTTATAGGTACTTTCTGAGAACAATTTCATCTGCTATAAATAAAGCATTGATTTAACCAAAATTATCAAATATTAAAAGTGAAGTAACAGACTCCTATCATTCTAGCTCCTTGCAACAAAGCTAAATTTACCACCCCAGAATTTGTTAACTTTCAAATTTCACACACATGGTCTGATTCAAAGTCCATTTCTGAGCAATCTTTTTATTTCACTGTGATTTCAGCATGCTGATGGTCTCCAACACACGGACTCAAAATTTGTGGTGTTCAATTTTATTTTTGTATTAATAAACCAAGAAAGTTTCAAACATTATTTGCCTCGTTTTCCAAGGTATGTTCTCTGCCTTGTTAGCATCCAGTGCAAACTTCCAATTTATTTGTGGT
Organism: Chauna torquata; assembly: GCA_013399475.1. Lineage (NCBI taxonomy): Eukaryota > Metazoa > Chordata > Aves > Anseriformes > Anhimidae > Chauna > Chauna torquata. The sequence continues at coordinate 24,076 of VXAL01018929.1, forward strand.
GAGAAAATACAGAAAAAATAAAAATAAAAATAAGTTTATTTTGAACCACTCCTGGAATACATTTTCTTCCTGTTCACTGTATTATACTGAACAGCCATTTAAAACCAGAGATTGATGAGTAATCATTGTAAATCTTTTTTCTTCCGTTTCCTTAGGAGTATAGAATCTAGCCGTTAGATATGAATAGCTAATTTACATTCAGGACCGGTAGGGTGAGTGCAGAAATAGTACTTGATTGTTCAGGTGTATTGTGCAGGTGAGAGCAGATCTGTTATAGCTAAGCATCTCTCTGGATAGAGTGACCTCTCATGGATAATGCTGGTACTCTGAGAACAAGGGAAATTTTTTCTCAGCTAGATGTGGGAGTAGAATAATAGCAGTAATAAGAAGAAAGTAGTAACAAAATTCGTATTAGGTCCAGACATTTTCTACAGTTATTATAACATTATGAACCACCACAGCATTTTGTGTAACAGTTAAAGATTACAAAATTTGTTATTTTAATATGCAAATTAAATGATATTTCAAACATAGAACAACAGGTGTAATTAAACTGTGTCATAGATTTGATGTTCAGTCACCTGGCTAATCAGCATGCTGATCTCAAAAAGCAAGGGGGAATTCATTATGAAATAGATACTTATGCGCAAAATCTTTCATGTCATACTTTATATTGATATTTTCTCACACAGTAGGCCATTTTAAGTCTCCTGATCTTGTGTTCTTGGACTGTCCTGCAGGTGTGATGACTGAGAAGCACAGGCTCTCCCCCTCGGGCTGCTCCGTGCTCTGGGTGCACACTGCGTATGCTGCATTATGACACACTGCAGATGTGATCACGTGGGCATCGTGAAGCTACTCTGCTGCCTTGGCTACACTGAGTGACTCAGATGACAGGTGATGGCGCACACAACTAATCTAGATTTGCTTCTATAGCATTAGCAGATGTTATAAGACATCTCAGCCCTGCTAGGCAGTTGTTAGAATGCAGAGCAACAGGGTACAAGCTGAATGAGGAGCAAAATCTCTAACTCTTTTGCTTTTTGCATTTAGCTGTATGTTGTAATGTATTTCTCTTTATTCTCACTATTTGTCCCCTGCACTACAGCATTTACAATATTGAGTTGTGGTTTGGTTTTATGCCTCACCTGATTTTTACTTTAATCTTGTTTAAAATCCTTTGAAAGAAAGAACAATAATCCGCCAGAACCAGAATATTCATTGAATTGCTGTCACAAGGCTAGAGAAAAATGCTTGACAATGGGATAAATTACATTCAGCAGCAGGGTAGAAAGCAGATTGTAGCCTCATGTGCTGCATGCTGGCTCCTCAGCTAGGCCCTGACCACACAGAGAGCACAGCTACATACAGACAGAACTCTGCCAAGTAACTGCAGCAGAGGAGCTAGTCCCCACTGTTTGCTTTGCCTGTCATCTGTAGTTGGACCAGATGCAGTGTTCTTCATGAAAAATTAGGAGTTCAGTTCATGACTTAGAAGAGGATGAACCCAGCTTTACTTACGTTCATCCATACTGTACGGAAAAGAATCAGATAAACCAGTTAAAAATTCTGATAACACTAGGGGGAAAAAAAATCCTTGAAGGTCAGAAGAGTTTTTCCTCAGGTACTTCAGTGAGAGAGAGAACTCAAGCAATTACACATTAAAATGAATACTTCCACAAAATATTGTGTTCTATTATTTAGAGGTTGTAAAAGAAATTAAGTACCAAAGTGGATTAAAGCACTATCCCTTCTGCAGGTTTGTGGGCTAGTGAGTTAAATCAACTTGTGACTAATATTTTACTTTTCAACATATGGAGACAAGGCTTTTGTATCCTATATTTAAAGAAAAAACACACTATTATGGCTTGGCAAGGCAGAAGAAGATGTTTTGAAAGTACCTTAATGTTGTGACATGCATGTGTTAAATTATAAAATATTGAATTGAGCTGTGCAAGGTAGATATGCATAGCCACAAGCATTAGCCTGTGCAAGAAGAAGAAATAAAAGCACTAAGGCTTAAAAGATAAATTACCTTTGATGAAAAAACACATACATCTATAGCATATTAAATCTGGGACTGCGTGTCATCAACTCTCAGTCTTACCAGTTAATTTAAAGAGCCATCACCCACATCATTATGGCTATTATTTGTGTTCTGGGTACTGAAATACTATGTAAAATTGTTAATTTCATTTGACATCTAGGCTTGGACAAATGCTCCAAAGCAGCATGCACATTATTTACAGAACACAAACAGCTTGCAGATACTGTGTATGTGTTTTGAGCATTATTCATTATAAATCCACTTGCTAATCTGAACCTGGATGATGTGCTGGTATGTGTCCATTTGAATGAGACAGACTATGGAACAAGGGACAAGTCAGAACAATACTGCTACAATTAAAGCAAGTTTTATCAGGGAGAGCATGGTCAAGTCCCATGGATGAAGTTACTTGAGTCTTTTAAGGAAGTTGAAAAATACTTTGCTTTTTTTTTTNTGCCTTGCAAATTCATAGTGAAGTAAAATTGGCAAGCAACACTATCTATGTGTTGAAAAATGACTACCGCCTGATGTGCAGAACATGTACCAATATAGTCATTTCCGTGGTACATTTTAAATTGAGGAGAAACAAAAACAAATAAAGCCCAGCAAAAGTAGGATCTTGCCTATTCATGTCATTTATAACAGAAATACTTTGAAAACTAGACTGGAGACAACATCTTGCTAGATAAGTGATGGCCTAGCATTAATAGATCAATTATGTATCTCATATAGCGTGGGATTTGGTACCTCTAATACAACAATTAGGACTAGACATGAAAGGAATACAAAGTGTTCTTTAAAAGGAGCCTGAGAAGTCAAAAATAAAACTTCCAATCTATCTGTCTGTTATGATTATTATACTAGGAAGAAAGTAACATCGAATTTCCTAATTTTTTTTTTTTTTTTTTTTTACTTTTGTACAATAGAAAGCAGGAGATGAGAAAACTTAGTTATATTTTATTACATATATCTACATATCAAAACGTATTTTTAAGATGAGTATTTGTCAGAAAAGGGAATTTTTTTTTTAAATTGGACATGAAGGCCTGTTGTTTGCATTTTGTTGGCAGATGCTTAGATTTTTTCTTAAAGAAAGAAGATTAGCTAACTAGCACATACTGAGTACTGAACTGTGGTTTATTTTTTTAAATTTTGGGAGAGAGCTTCTGCTAGGGATCATAAGCAGGCTCTGTGCTGTACTTCTGCGCCTTTAAATTACCTTTCTGGCAACTCCTCAGGCAGCTCTAACTTGTGGTAGCTCTGTAGTACATTAGCCATTACATTAGCCATTAGCCATAGAAATCTCTGTTGCCTTGGACAGGCCCCTGCTCTTGTGCCTAACTTACCGTTGCAAAAGGGAGTTGCCTGGGCTGGGAAGAGCACACTAAAGAGAGCGCTGCTCTGCTGTATTTTCCCTTACAGCGCAATAGTTTCTGAGGTACTCGCAGCCTTTCAGCAGCTCAGCTCTCAGGTAACCAAATGGGAAGAGTGGTGGAGATGGCAATTTATATTGCCATCAAGCTACTCAAAACAAATAAACAAACAAAACAATGTATGTGAAGTCTACTGTTTTAAATGTTAAGTGCTAACAAGCAGACTCCAATGCTGTCAGGGCTCCTCACGGCAACTATGATGCCAAGATTAAAGAAATTAAAGGAGGAATTTTCTGGCCAGGTCACTGATGAGTTTGCAAACCCACGCTGCTTAGGAAGAAGTGACATGAACAGTAAAATGAAGTGCACCGCAGGCAACACATTGTGATAGTTTGAGAACTAGCATAACCTCAATACAGCTGTCAAGTGCTAAACATCTTCAGCCCAGCTTTCTGGATGGCTCCCATCAACAGGAGCCAGACATTCATTATTACAGTCGGAAAGGCTGTATTGCTATTCGTAACATATCTATGTTCTCCTTCTGCCCTACTAGTAAATCAGCTTAGTTTGCAAATAAATAAACTTGTTTTGTTTGGCTGTGTATGGAACAGAGAGCTCTACTGGATCATGGGGTTCTGGGTGCCTACCCATGGCGAGTTTATTATGAAACAAAGAACGAGATTAGAAGAGTCAAATCCCAATCTTGCTGAAGAACAAGCAGACTGCACGTACATAGTCACAGGCACAATAAAATTCTGACGCTGTCCTCTGCTGCATTAGGAATACAGTGTCTTCTTACCTGAATTATATTCTGCTTGACCCCAAAATACATATTCTTGATACTGGGCCACAGGAAAGCAAGCTGAACCCTTCTTCCACTTCAGCTGTCTGAGAGCTCCAGTTCTGCTTGTCAGACTGTCCTCTGTTGCTCAGTCTACAGGTAGTGCTGTAGTGTCAGAAGAGCTGAATTCTGCTTTTTCCAGTAATTTTTCAACATTAAGTACATCATTTAGCACAGCCTGATCTTCCAAGGTGCAGAGCACCTCTTTATTTATTTGTTTTGAATGAAAGGGACTAATGTTTGTTCCAATTTATTGTGGTTTAAGTTTCTATTTTTATTCAGCCACCTGTGCTTAGTCAAAGTAGAAAAAAAAAAACATCCAACAGGCAACATGGTATCATGCCTGCAAGCTATTTATTACAAAAGTATATTCTTAAAGACCCTACACATTTAAAGTCCATTTTCTGCAAATTCAGTCATAAACAAGAGAAGACAGTGAAGTGAAAAACAATCTTAAAACATTATTTCACAGGAACAGAATTTAATCCTACATTCCTTTTACCGTTAATCTTCCCCATACAGAGTGGATTCCTACAATAGAACATATTCTCTATGCAGAACAGATGGATTAATAGATTATTTGCATCAATCTAAAAGAAAACCCTCCTACTCAACATATGCTTAATTCCCATGGCTAACAAGTTTGGGGGTTTTTATCCTCATTGTACATGATTCATGAGGCTATAGGAAGGAACCTTCAGGTGCGGCTCTGTGAATACCTACACAGCTTAGACTTCAATACAAGGCACTCACCAAGAGGAAAAAAGGAAGGCAGACGGTCCTGACTAGGGGATGATTTCTTCACAACAATGATAGCAATGTAGCTGAAGAGTGAGTGACTTCAATTAATTTTCTTCAGCAAATTTAAGATTCAACATTTGTATTACTTTTACAATGCATCTCCAGAGAAAACATACGCAACTTAAAAATTGATTACCTGGCAAAACCTACTAACAAAGGAAATTGCAATAGTGTTAAGCTGTACTACAAATCCTCATTACTCTTCAACGTGATAATCAGGAGTATAATGTTTCATCCATCAAGGGATCTAACCATGTTTAGAGGTGGCTGTATTACTTTTCGAATCACACCACTACAATAGTTAACACTGGTGGCAGTCACAACCTGCGCTAATTTCAGTCCCATTTCCATCCTCCATACTTGCAGTCTTGTCTTCTTCTTTTTCAGCAGACCCTTCACATAATTCAAATGAGATTTCCCCATCCTTCCTCCATTCACAAAGGTACTGCCTTCTGAAACTAACGTATCCACAACACAAGAGGGCTGCCCTGGACTTCTGCAGGGCTCCAACACCTGTTAAGAGCCCTGTTGCCTGCACTAAACCGCAGCTCTGCTGAAGGTACTCAGCATTTAACCACGACATGTTAACCTAAGACTTCTCTTTTCTGACCTGGCTTTGTCAGCGGATGCCCTTCCTGTCCCACCAATCCTCTCTGCATGGAAATTGCACCGTTATTTCACCCTTTTAAATTGCACCCAAACGGGAAGACAGGTAAGACTTATTAGAATTCACTCTTGTTCCTCAGCAACTTGTCATCAGTTCCTAAGCAGAAAGGACTTTACTCAAGTAGTTTTCAGGTAAGAGGCAAGACAAACAAGAAAAACAGAATTCTGAAGGCATGATCAACCAAGTCACCGCTCACACAACTGGCAGTCAAGACTGATCTGCTAAATTAGCTATCGTAATAGCTTCATTGAAGTGACAAATAAAATAAGACATCAACATTTTTATGTATTTTAATCAACTAAGACGACTTTCATATTCTGCTTTTTATATTGTATTAAATTTTTACATTTACAAGACTGGTGGTGTTACCTACATTTTACTAACAGTTAAACTGGAACAGTGTAGTATTACAGGAGTAAAAACTCATGTGCATGAACATTCAGTTAATAACCCAAAACTTCAGAAAATAAAGAAATCCCAGAACACACAGTACAATCCATGAAAAGAATTAAGACACTGTATTGGTCAGATGTTCAAGAAACTGGTTTAGAAACATGCTGGTTTGCACTGTGTCTGCTTTCCATCCAAAATTATATTTCAGTGTATTTCAATAATCACAAAAATTTTAGTAACAGGTTCCATATATTTTACTGATTTTTAAACTTTTAATTCCTATTCAGTCTTCTTGGAGCTTTTGCTTTCCCATGGTTCCCTAGATGTCATCCAACCTAAAGAAAATTCTGGAAAGATGCTAAGTCTTAAAATGTTGAAAAGGTCAAGGAAATGCTGAGCTTTGGAACTCACCTTAACTGCATTAAATGTATGTCATCACAGGAGGGCAAGGGTGGCTCCACCTCAAGAGAGCTATGTTTAAAAAAATTGTCATGAAAACAGTGAAACAAAATTGGGCAGGACAACAAGCCCTCAGTAAACTATAAAGTTCAATTACTGCCTGATTTACTGAGGGCTTAAGCACCTGAACAAACTACTATAGGGTAGCTAGAAAGTTGGAGAACTAAGCTTGCTTAAAATAATGTTAATTTGCTACAAAGTAATACATGGATATTAACCTCAATCAGATAAAATGTTCAGGTAACCCATTCAGTTGCCCAAGCCCATGCTTACTTCCATTGATTCTGCTGGATTTATTTCCAACAAAAAATATCTGTTGAAATATTTTACAAAACATTGATTTAATTTCACCCCTTTCCCCTTCATTCCTTTTTTTCCTTTGGCATAACCTGGGAGGCAGGATGAAAGGGAGGGCAGGTAGGAGGTGAAGGGAAAGGAAAGGTAAAGAAAAGTGGGAAGAAAAAATTATTTCAGTATGAAGTTTCTCACAAAAAATGGAATTACATTTTGAGACATTAGTTTCAGTGCACAGGAGAGATGACATTTTAAAATAACTTTATTTTTGATCCTCTTTCAAAATTATGATTTAACATTATCAGAAATGAAATAAGAAACTTAACCAGCATATTTAGTTTTAAAAGCATTTAATGACATAGCATATATTTAACAGATAGGGTAAAAGTCTAGAGGTACAGTTCAATACAACTGAAAGCCAGTTCCAGTACTACCCTTGACTACAGGCCCAGTCATTGAAAGTTCATTCCTATTAAATGTAATTTTTGATTGTGCAGTAAGATGAAAATTTTTCATTACAATAGTTACAGTGACAGAGAAATGCACACTATGTATCAAATAGCAAGGTAATGTAGCAAAATTATAACACACAGTGCTGTAGCTGACAAGCAAGTAACCATTTGAGTAACATTACTTTTCCAGTAAATGCTTCAGTTCCACTTTTACACTTATCAATGATTTTAAAGGGTTTATTATACATCTAGTCTTATTATACTTTGTACTAGAATTATCTGAAACATACAATATAATGTATTTCGGCAAAAAAATTTTTTTTGAAATTACAGATTATTTAAAACTGTATCAGCCTGCTAATCCGTCTCGTACACCAACATTCTTATCTGTCGTACTTGATGCAGAAAAGCTTCAGGTTGTGTTAATAACCAATGCCAGGATATAAATGGTTTGTCTGTAAGTTAATGCATACCTGCACTCTGTTACAGCAAAGATAATACACTATCGTTTTTATAAATGTTAGAATTGTAATGGGAGGCTCTACTAGTCAAGACTCAGCATAACAACCTTGAATGGAAGTGAACATTTTTGAAAATTTGTACATTGTTTTTTGATGTGCACAGTAGATTTGAAAGCACCGCTGCCTTGCATACCAATAGCACTAGGAGTGGATTTTTTCCAAGACAGCCTCACAAAATTGAGGAACAGTTTAAATATTAAGATCTAATCTACATTAACTTCATTTAAAAAAAACAAAAACAAACCCCCCAAACCTGGTCCTCACTCTCTTACAGAAGCTGCCCAATGCACCTCATACATTTGTAACTTTAGATTCTTTTTTGTTGGCTTTTTATTTTAAAACGCTCTATAAATAAAAAAATGTCAATCACATTGAGGAACATGAGGCACAGAGAGTAACGTATTGGTTCTGAGCTCGCATGCTGGAATTCCACTGGAACGGTCAGAGAAGTGCAGTGTGTGGAGATGGAGTTCACTTCTTTTTACCAAAAAGGCTGAATCTTTTCTCTTTGTCTTTCTCTTTGTCTTTCTCCCTCTTGCCAGGACTGGACTCGCTGGTTATTGTGACGCTGGCAGGCAGGGTCTGGGCACGGCTGGAGGCTGGAGTGCTCTGCGTGGTCGGGGACACTTCGATTTTATCAGATGAGATAGCTGTTGTGATGGCCTGAATCCACGTGTTCATCTCCTCCTTCAAGAAGCCCCAAAGGTAGAAAGCTGTTACAAACCGTGCATCACACTCCCTCTCTCATTCATTCAACATTGGAGACGGGAAATGGATAGAAGTGGGATGTTAAACACAGTCCTAACTCATCATCTGGCACTCTTCTGGTTATGCACCTGGCAGGAGCTGTCTACTAGAAGCCCTGGTTTGTCTGTGGGAGCTTCTGAATACACATTATGCACACGTACATACATGACTCGAAACCAGGAAATTAAAGTGTACCCTGAGCTCTTTGCAGCTTTTTTTTTTCCCCTGTTGTACAACAGGGCAGATTCCACATCAGTAATAGAGAATGAGAAAAACAAACTTACATCGTCTTTGGCTTGGAAGAGGTATTCGTTGCCATCAGTCAATCTGCAAAGAAAACAACCATCACAAATTTAGCTTAGTAATAGTCACACTGGTTCAATTCCTGCTTTTTTAGCTACAGTATGTAATCAGACTGAGACATATGGGACAGTCATAACATCCATATACACACAAATACACCCCAACAACTCATGTTTTAGTATCTCATACTGTCATGCAGATGCAGCCACACACGCTATATTCTGGTCTCTGTGCATGCTTATGATAGTGGATGTGTTCCAGTATGTCAAGTTGCTCTGCAGAGGTTGCGATCTTCAGCAGCTGATGACTGCTATTTCAGTTCTTGCTCTTCAGGCAGATCTCTTCTCTTGTGGAAATGATAGTATGAAAGTTTATTCAATACTTTAAAAAGACAAAAGTCACAGACAACACCCAGAGTTTTCACTGCTTTTGTAGAAACCTGTCAAAACTCTGCAGCTGCCCTGCTGTCCTAACTGCTGTGGTGATGACTCAAGATACTGTACTGTATATTATTCCTGAATAGCTGCCTCTTCTCACACTGAAGACCAGAGTCTCCCCTCTGTTTTATTTCTGTGCTGATTTTACTCAGAGTTTAGCTGGATACATTTACCAATTTATGTGAAGACATTTATTAATAAAAAAGGACTGAATAACATCAGATTAGGCATCTGAACAAGTAAGAGGTACGGTCAGTGGGGGCGGCATTGCCAGCTTCCTGATCTTTCCCCACAAAAAGAAAGCATTTTAAAATCTATTTATGAAGTGAAATTAAGTATTAAACAGTAAAATAACATAAATGTAAAGTAAGACACTTGAAAGAACATAACTATGCCTGGCCTTCTTCTTTAAAAAATGATGGAAAATATTTCCAGTGTACTCTCCACAGACCACAACTAGACCTTTCTGTGAGAGATTTGTCTGCACATGAGAAATATAGAGGCCTCACCCTTTGCGGAATTGAGCCTCTCAGGTGTTCAACAATATAACCCATCTTAGCTTGGAGAGAGAGCTTTGCCATGATGAGATGGCAAACCCTCTGGGGATTCTCCTAATGAGAATGAATGAAGAAAATACGCTACATGCAATTACCCAAGAGGCCTGATACAGGTGGCAGGGTACTATGAAAGAAGGGCAGTTGATTTTTCTGCCTAAGTCCGTATTTGGAACACCTTATTCTTACATTATCAATTCAGAGATGTTTTAAATAGTGTGGAGGATGAATCACATAGCTGCAGGCCTGTCTACAAGAAGGTTAACAGCAAGTTTCCCTACATATGAATTATATCATAGTAAGAGGATTCTTGCATCAAGATTGACTTAGAAAAAAAATCCATCTTGGAATATACAATGTGATCAGTTCATAAAGTGAGTCTCCTCTGAAAGAATCACCTAGCAGCTGTGTAATAGTAAAATATTTTTTAACTAAAAGATGGAAAACAAAAACAGGATTTTGGAAAGAAAAGCCTTTTTTTTTTTTTTAATATTTTGAACATTCAGTACTTCATACACTTCAAAATGAATGCTCTGTAATGACATGTTCAAGACCTGAAAATGTGATAGATGTCTTCAGTAGTCTCCTGAACCCATACTGAAAAGAATAAACAAAAAGGCTTGATTTTTGAAAAGAGCAGAACCATGAACATTCAGCTCTTTCCAATTAGTTCCAGAGGAAGCAGCTGGAAAGTTCAGCATTTTTAAATGCAGGCTCTTAGCTTTAGGAATGCACACCTAGTCTTGCCCCAGACATAAATGAAGTGCACTGATTCTTTTGATAGTGCTTGCTACCTTTGATAAATAGACTGTGTTTCAGTGTTGGGAAGACCCTGTTCAGAAAAGCAGATACTGCAGTTAATATTCATGATCAGTTCTTGGGCTGGATCCTGCCCATGAATTTGCAGAGTGAACATACCCACCACAACTTATTCTAATGTCAACATAAGTCAACAGGTTTACCTTAGCTTGAACACATGCTTTTTCTTTTTATAATCAACTGCTATTTCACAGACTGCTTCTTTCAAGCTGACAGGAATCTCATTGTGGTAGGGAATGCCTGAAGCAGCAGCTTTTGAGTCCTTGTAGAAGCCCATCTCTTGGTTGTTTATGACACAGTACACATTATGCCATGATCTTCAGGACATGGAAAATAGCAAAAATACTTGTAAGTCTAGCGCTCTTACTTGCAAAACTGGAGAAATTGAACACAATGATTTCTATAAGATAACAGAGACCAATTCAATCTGAGGATGGAAATACAGTATACTATGTCCTGTAAAATGCAAACAAAAAATTATCTCATAAAAGCACTGCTTCAAGACAGAAGTCCTGACTTTGAGCCAAACGGAATAGAGATTTCCAGAGCTCTCTGTGATAGCACATTAGGATATCCTAATAGTGGGTGGATTGTTTGGCGGACTATGCAGTTTACATACTTGGGAGAGAAACTGATTGACCTTTTAATGACTACGCTTTATTGTAGAAGGAATTCTCATTGTGCTGCAAGCTAATGGACAGACCACATATGACATCCTTAACAAATGCTCTTTGCTGCACCATCTATCTCGTTCTCTAATACAGCTATAAAAATCCATGATTACTAGAAATAAGAGTCCCTAGATATTAGTATTGGTGGCTGTCACTGCCCCAGAGTAGTTCTCTGGTGTGAAGCAACTCTAGCTGAAGAAAAATCATGGCAGTACTGTAATGCAGATCACTCATTTGTGATGTGCACTCGGCTCTGCTGAGTACCTCAGCTCCGACCAAATCCCTCAGATGTTGGTGTAGCTCACTACTTGCTAGTCAACACTTTCCTTCTCAGCCAAGCCATAAATCTGGTTTCAAGAGTTTTCTCAGGTCATGAAGGACCAGTGTCTGCTTTTCCAGTGTAGACAGAAGTCTCAGAAATTTTGCCTGTTTGAGAACTACAGGACTGGGTCCTTAGGAATGGAATCAACTAAGGCACACAAAATCATCTTCACGCACTTTTCTCTTCTAAACAGATTACAGTGTAGGTGGAAAGTGCTAATGTGCAAACAGAAGATGTCAGAAGAATATGGACATTTCTGTTCTCACACCTCCATATTTTTCTTTTCTTGTAGTAACGTACAACTCGAGATCTGGAATCAAATCCCACTACTGCCACAAATTCATTGTGTGAAGTGGCAAAGTCATGATATCTTTCTGCCTCCATTTTCCACCTTCTAAGCGTGGCTAATATTGCGTACTCCACCATGTATCATTAGATTGCAGCTTCATCAAATATATTGTTCAACCATACATATGCAGTTCCTAGAACAACAGGAGCATAAGCTTGAAAAGTACTTTGGAGCTGCGAGAAGACAGTAACAGCAGTGATAACATCTACAATCTTACATCACAGTGAGTTTGGATGCAATCATCTGCATTAAGCATCAAGTACTCTACCTGCTTGAGGCTTTCTTGCTGTGTGTCTCCCATTCATGTTTACGATGTAAGAAGCCCTCCATCTGAGCTGAAGGAATCTCCTGTGTTTTGGCTGGTAGAGTAGCAGCAGTCTGGGCCTGAATGGCAGCCTTGGCTTTGCGGTCTGCCGTTGGAGAAGGAACAGGACTAGACTCTTTCGAACTTGTCCTCTGTTCTGCAGCTCCATTGACCATTTCGTTTGTTTCTGCAGTTTCTGCCACCTAGGAACAGTGAAAGAAATGTTCAGCTAGACGCCTCATGACACTGAGGCATCTTGCAGTTAATCTGTTTCCCTGCACAACGTGGCTGTGTATAAACTTTGCCTGGAGAATGACACAGGCCAATGAGATCTTTCTCACACTCCATGGAGACACAGAAGGCCAAGGAAATTAGAAGGTATGAATGGATTAGTACCCATTTTATAGGTGGAGAGGCAGGAAAATATGAGCCGCTAAACTTCAGTGTGAGTTTTACTGTGCTTTGCTCTGCTAGTCAATTCATATTCTTTTATATATTAATAGTCCTAAAATGAGAGCTTTCAATTCTGTTACTAAGCACTTAAATGTTTGGAACAGTAACAATCACACTTTCTGCGAACCTACGAGGAACAGTAGAAGTTATACACATCAGCCACCTTAAATACATTTCTAACATTACTGGGGCATAAAAAGTCTATAAAAGGTATTAGCTACGTGTCAACAGAAAAATACGTCAAAGCTGCCCAGGAGCATTTACAAAAATTTGCAGAATTTGTTTCTGTAAAAGCTCCTTTCCCACTTTCCCCATTCCCCTAGTGACACAACAAAATCAAAACATGCAGAAATTAGATTACACCATGCATTTCATCTCCACCATCCCAGTTAGGATATTGGATTGTAAAGACAAGGGAAATGAGGTCATATGTCATTTTATCAAGGTCTTTTTCAGACTTTCATTATTAGGTGGATTGGATTTTTGTTAAAGGAACTGAAAATCACCACAGTCACACAACATCACACAGCTATTTACCCCCAAACAAAGACAGAACCAAGGCCTTGCCCATCACTTGCTTTGTTGATCGCGTTGCCTGTCGCACTGTGATCGAGATAGCCTAGAGAGCAGCCATGTTTCCAGCAGCTCTGACTGGTCAAGCTGTCGACGTCTTCAGGAGCCATTCATCCAAAAATCATTTAAATTGGAATCCTAATGGCTATACACTTTTGAAATGCAGCTTGGTCCCAGTTTTTTTTTTCTTGTACCATTACTTTGACATGTAGAGCCATTGGTAGCAGCTCAGGAGTTACACAACCAGTGTGTATTATTATTATTAGCAAGTTACTAAAGCTTAGTGCTGCTAATGCTCTAGTAGATTACAAACATTCTGGACTGTTTTTATGCAGACAAGCAGGTATTTGTGAATAGCACAGTAATTAGACATTCCCACTTCTGCACATAGCCTGGACAATTCAAAAGCAGCCGAATTATTATGCAACAAACTAAATTTTGCCACTGTTTGCTAGAACTTCTTGTACCTGCCAAGTATATATTATTGTACCTCACACCTTTGTACCTCATATATTGACCTAGAAAGAGCTAAGTGTCAACTTGCTATGAATATGGGAAGGGTTGGTTAACTGCCTTTAAGCAATCTAAATCTTCAGAGTACAGACACTACACCACTGAAACAGGGAAAGAATCACAGCTCACATTCCACTTCAGTCATATCTATTTTACTCTGTCCCTAAAGACACGTAGCCTTACAGCCCAGTTTATTCAAAGGAACATCTGCCCTGCACTGAAGATCTATCTAGTGTTATCTAGCTGGAATAAAAATCAACAATGCTGCTTCTTCAAAATTAGGGTAAGTCAAAGCCATCAAACCCTACTGTTTATATCCAAATCTCAAAATAAAACAAAAATGTTTCATTGGGGGGGGGGGATATAAATAAATAGATGAGACTGAAGATTACCCAAACACTGCTAGCACTGCTACTGCAACACAGGTAGTGAAATACACAACCAGTGATTCACCAATGAATGCTCAATTAGTCATCACCAGTGCTGATCACCAATGGCCAACATACGACATTCAAGAAAAAGGAGAGCTCTTTGAAAATTTTGTTGACCACTGACAGTTAGTGAACTTCAAACACACTTCTTTTTCTGACAAGATCCCTGTCTGAGATGCACGAAGCCCTTGCGACCAGCAATAAAGAATTACTATAGTCTGCATGCTACATAGACCACAGTAACTCAGCACCTTACATAAACTACTCAGAACTACCTGTTAGCTAAACCAATGCTGAAAGTAGGATGTTTTCTGTACTGATAGAGACAAGATGTGAAAACATTACAGACTTTGGGGTACCTATAACAATCTGAAGTAAAACAGACATGTTCCAGAACAGCAGCCACTGCACAGCTACTTAAAATGTTTTTATGGAAAATAACATGTAATTCAGTGCTGCAATATGCAAGCCTGTGGTTTTAAATGATAACTGCCAACTTTAATTACACAATCAGACCTGTAACATCTACTTAAAATGCTACTGATTGTAAAAGGGCTATGAAAAGCTTTATTGATGCTCTTTCAGGTTTTATTTCCTTTCCATGTGTTATCTACAATTAACAGAAAACAAGCAAAATAAATCTGAATCATAAACAGGTATGCAAAGAATGTGTCATGAAAATAGAGAAAAACAGGAGCTAAACAACCTTTAATGGAAACATGCATTGTGCATGCAGAGACAACGCAACAGAGGACAAACATTAATAGCAAACTGTACTGTTACAACAAAACCGTTATCACATACATGAATACAGTTTTCTTAATTGTGCCTGAGAGGTTAGTTGTGAGTGCTTTAGTGGCTAGAGACTACTCCTGAGGTATACCTAAGTCAGGACTGTATAACATGCAACAAGATAGCCGGTGACAATGACTGGAGACATCCCTTTGATTTTCATAGTGCTTGAAGCAACATTAAATTCAGGTCATCAACTTAAGTCTCTGTACCACAGCTTAAATAAGAGAGACATATTTTGCCTTTTCGGATGCAAATAGATGACAGCTTATATATCGTTCTGGCATAACTACCATTTTAATGTTTTAAGCCAGAACCATAGGCCATAATGAATTGGTGAAGTCTTATTCTTTTAGTGCCTAAAATGATTACCTTAATTGATGACTTAATTCATTTTTCTTAATCTCAGAAGTATAATTTCTATATATGAATGTACTAATACAAGTAAAAACATGTATCTATATAAATCACTTTTACATACTAATTTTTAGCCAGTTTATACCTCTGAAGGCTTCCCAGATTGTGGTGTCTGAAGCTACAGCTAAACTGCTCTGAGAACTGTCATACTCTTAAAGGCACAGAGACCCAACACTGGTGTAGGTAGTCACCAGATCATTTGCATAATTTCATATGGGATTTTTAAAAGCATTAAGAATCTATATCTTGTTATCCTGACAAAAGAAAAAAAACATGCATCATGAAGTGGAAAGACAAGTTACAGTAAAAGTACAATTACTAAAGCACATCCTTTCAATCACCTCTCTCTTTATGATCTTAGCCAATACAGAATAATTTAGCTGCACTGCTCAGCTGGTCGTCAGAGTCTAAATTCTGACCAAAAACAGCGTGTTTCGTGCCTCAAGTCAGAAATAATACAACTGTGGACATCTGATGTATTGCAACACAAGATTCAACTGAGCTAAAAAGCTCTCGTGAAAGACTTAAGTGTGGATGGCAAAGATTAACATGGAAATGCATTATGTATCACGGTAATAAAATAAGAAATGAAGCAAACATGTGGTGTATAAGACTGTGGTAACCAACAAGGTGATGATGATTTGGGATGTGCTTGCAGGCCACCTCACGTTCCTTACCACAACTACATATAATTTCATAAACATTAGAATGTACAACAGTCATCTCACTTCCTCATCAATATTAAAGATGAACTGAAAGGCTTTATTTAAAGAACAAAAAGGCAGAACTGCTTAATATCCTACAGCATTAGCAGAGTCTGTGCAGACCCAAAAGTAACTGGGATGGACTATTTGAAAGGTAAACTTAGGCTGAAAGGCATTTCCTCCCAAAGTCCTAGACTGGGACCTGTATTTCCTTTGCGGTAATGGTAGGAGCTCTAATACCCACTGATTTGAGCCTGCCAGGAGCCTCTTCCTGCCTTTAGTATGACCTCAGAGAGTGAGGTTCAGAAACATGAGAGAGAAGTGCCGTTTTTCCCCACAACTCAAAGCATCAATTGAAACAAGTAGCCTTTGCAGAAAGGTAACGGAGAGGTAAGCAATTTTTCAACTACTGTGTTGCTTTAAATATATATACATATTTATTGGTTTTTCTATGGCTGCACATTTAAGGTTATTGGCATGCATGCTAGCTCCACTGGAACATCCTCTGTCAAGATGGAATGAATAGACAATTCAACCTACAACTATAGAAAATACAGAGCTGGGATCTTAGACCAATGTACTTTATTTCACTTTCAAAGAAAAGCATCACAACCTCTCCACAAGGGTCCGCACCTTACTCTCATGTATACCACTGTATCTCCAACGTCAGTAAACAGAACTGTTGTTGCATAAATTGGACAGGACCAAGGGAAAATGCGGCCCCAAAACAGCTATTCAGCAAGATCACAACTCTTCGTAAGGACTAAATACCAAGATAAATCTAGAAACTATTTTTCATTGTTTTATTTCATGTTTATTTTTATCTGCAGTCAATGAGTCCACTCTGCATGGAATGTTATACAGCTAACCTTAAGGCTTTAATTTGTTGGTAGTTACAACACTCCCCCCCGCCCAGCCCTTACTACTGAGCTCACTTGCATGTATTGTCTTTGGCCTTGTGAATAGCTCACTTTCTAATGCAGCTGATTTAATAATGTTGCCGTGCTGAAACCTGTTAGTATAACTCGATGCGTCATACCTGTCAGATTCTAGTTCTCTTCTTCATTATGATGTAATCTCATTTAATCTCAATTACTCATATAAAGGACGGTTTAGCTGGAAAATCTTAATACTATTAATGACATGAAAAACTCACAGTAAATAACATGAAATAAATGTGTCACCTTAAAGCAACTGAGTGTCAGTGGGGAGATTCAAATAAACAAGGTTTAAAGTGAAACAAATATATCTCCAAGGGGCTGCTAATTAAATAAAAGTCAACTGATGGGAAGGAAGAGAAAAGCAGCAGGGAAATCTGAAGCCAAAAGATTAAACCAGTACCAGTAAACCATACTGAAAAAAGGTGTCTTTTGCTGCAAATGATTCTGTATGTCACAGTCCAGACCATGATCGGTCATTGGCTGTCCGTCTGCTAATAAAGTTTTTGTAGTTTTGGTAGGTTTGGGAGCGGTAACTAACCCGTGGAGATTCCTGGTCTGATGGCAAACCATTTTGGGAAACCTGTTCTCCTTTTGTCCCATCCCTGTTGAGAAAAGAGGAAAAAGAGAAATTCTATTAACTTTTTGAAAGTCGCAGGTCTTTTTCACCAAAACAAGATTTTCCTACTGAATTTTGCACATCTCAGAAAGTCAAGCAAGTTCTTAAAAACTTGCCGAGTCATCTGTTGACAATGCTGTAAAAGCACTGCCTCTAAAAGATTTCCGCTTGCAATGGCAGAAGCCTGTTGCAACAAAGAAATGCCCAACTGAATAAATCCAACATAGTGCGATCAAAATAGGCTTGCATGACAGTTACCTCACAAAGTCTACTCCTATCACATAGGTAATTTGATAAGTGTTAATATTCCATGGACATGGCTTAAAATCTACCTGTAACTGATGCTCATTAAAGGAGAAAGCCAAGATTGTTCAGAAATTTTAATTCACACCACACAGGGTGTATAAACAGCATTTTTACTTTAGAGCCAGGTATGTCTTAACAGTAGTAACTGCTTCATGGTGAAAAATTGGAACATTCGACTTAGCAGTGAAATCAGATGTCTGGGGAAAGTCCTGCCCCCATCAACTACAACCACAAAGTCTTCTAAAAAGGGTCACATCGCAAAAACACGCAACCTCCAGACTCCCCCTTTACAGTGCATCTTCACCCTGAGAATTCTGACACAAGAAACTGCGTGAAGCATGCAGTTCGGCTTCCTGCATTGTGGGCTTACCATTGCTGCTGGGAATCTGCATCCTCTGCAGCCTTTGGACTTGGCTCTGGAGTAGGTGGCTGTCTCTTCCTCTCCTCTTCCTCTTGTTGTCGACGTACTTCCAGCAGTTCCAACTGAGAAATAAAACATTTTTGTGCACGTTAAAGCACTGCAACTCAGCCATTTTTCAGGGGCATTTCTAGAAACTAATAATTCCCTACATTTTTCTCAAACTTCATTGAAATTAAAGTTTATTGGAATAAAATTTGAAGGCACAAGTCTTTAAAAGTATTAATCATGCAAAGTTCGTTGCACTGGATTTCGCAGTAAAATCATACAGCATCACACCCTTTAACATCAAATGGAGTGCCTGCACAGCAGCTTGCCACTGTCCAGATTTCTTATCTAATTCATTTCATTAAAGAAAAACAAAGCAAAAAAAACCCCATCCCAATCAGAATATTGAAAAGTGACATCCTCTTGTCTGCTTGACATACATAAAAGTAAAATGTTTCACATCTGAATCCCTGAAATTAAACCATCTAAATAAAACCAGCTTGATTTTTGAAGATGCTGAGAAACTCCAATTCACTTTGTCTGCAGCTGTGATGTTCAGTGCATGTGAAAAATCGAGCCACTTCAGTTTTAGCATTTAAAGTAAAATTATTCTCTAAAGATGGTAACATACCCTCCAAACATTAATTACTAACACTGCAGCTCTGCTGAAAATTTTTTTTTCATTTATCACGTATTTCTAGGGGACAACATAGCCTTGTACTGGAGCAGTCAAAACACAACAAATGTTTTTGTTGAACTCTCCCCAAACTGTCCTCTTTAACTGAAAATATTTTCAAGATTTTGGATCTGGGTCTTCTTCTCTCGGAATCTCCCTTCCCTTTTAGCAGTACAGCCTGTACGTCACAGAGCTGGAGCAAACCACTCAACTCTCAAATTTGCTTCTGGGTCATCACTCCCGGGCCTACGACAGCTCTTGTTGACTACTATGGTCATTTATCACTTGAGCTTTCTTTGCAGGTTGTTGAGCTCAAATGAACCTGAGAGGGTTTTAGTATTGTTGAGAATATGGAACTTTGGGCCCTGGGTGATTGGCCTCGGTTGACCCTCCACAGGATCAACAAATGCTGATTAGGTTGGTGGTGCTGGGAGTTATTAGTAACAATCAGCTGGCACCACAACGAAGGGGGATGGCCAAGAGAAGCTCTTCTTGCCTACAGCACTCACCGTGGTCAGTCTTTCCAGTGCTGCAAATCTCTCATCCCAAGTAGCTGCAGATTTCTCAAATGCTTCGTGCCGCTTAATTAATTTTTCCACTTCATCAACACTTTGACCTATTTCACGACTGGATAGGTAGGGCTCCTGTCCCAGCAGCCAGGCCTCAGCCACACTTGCATCTCTTGAAAACTGATGCACCTCCAAAACTGAGTAAAGAATGTACAGACATCAGTGCCATTAATGTCAAAAAGGGCGTCCTGAAGTTATCAAGCAACTTCTGAGTTTACTTTAAAATAGCTGGGGAACAAAGCTAATGTATTTGGCTAAGTGTTTTCCTTAACTAAATTCACTGAAATTAATGGTTTAAAAGACGGAAATTTGTTGTGTTGGCTTTGCTTTGAGGAAAAACAAAAGTTAAGGCCCACCTTCATTTCTTCTACAGACTATTTCATTTTCTAATTTCAGTGTCTCCTTTCTGTTCCAACCTGCTGTAAACCTCGTAACTTCAGAACAGAATTTCTGTTACCTGCTGGTTTTCTGCCTCCGACTGGCCTATCCACCAAAAAGCGAGACTGAAGGCTGCAAGCCCCTTCAGCAAGCAGTATTTCTGTACTTCATGCTTGCCTACAGTGCTACAGTTCCAGGTTTCCTTCCAACTAAAAAATCTTCCACAGCTTTTGTGAATGAGATTGCACAATTTTGATGAAGAATATGGTGCAACCACCCAAACTAAGGGACAGTCACTCATGCAGCTGTGTCTCTTAAAGCCTGCTGAGACTCAGAAAGAATGAAGAGAGTACACACAGCAGCCCAGAACTCTACAAAATGATTACACTGCACTGCACATTTTGAGATGCTGGAAGTGCACAAATTGGCAACTGTCTGCCACAAAGGCTTCAGTCCATATAAGAACTACAGAAAACCTTGTTAGAGTATGTGAACTGTGTTGTTGTTTCTGGTGTAGAACTTGGAAAATACTGTAACGTTTAAAAGTACATCTTTTGTCAATAAACTGCTCATCAACCTTCTAGCCCCTCAGGTAACGCAGGTATGTTACATGTTAAGGTAACAAAGCTTCACATCCCCATATTTTTTGTTAGTGCATCCTTTGCAGAACACGGCTGGAATGTGACATCTGCAAAACATTTCACCGATTTCACCTAGCTCCAATTTTGGTCATAAAGAGTAAGACCTTCGGTGCAGGTTTCTTTGTTTCAAGTTCTCAGTTATTTTACAATTAGCAAACGTGAATTTTACAGTTACTACAGTACAAACACACTTTCAAGCAACGTTAATGAAAAGTAAGGAGCTGTAGGTTTTTTCAATGCTCAGAAAGATGCAGTGAAGAGACAGTTAGATATGGCCCTGCTAAGAAAAATCCAAGGACATCCTTACTCAGTCTCAGCCACTCCCATCTGTCTTCCCATTTGTCAATCATTTCTTTTCTCTTTTCTGTCAGCTGCAGTAGCTTTTCCTTGATCTGGATTTAAGAGGAGAATGCAGGGCTATTACATAAGCATCAGGCAGCACGGTCACCCCAACCCACCATTTAAGCTGTTACCACAAGCAAAAGGCACTGGCATTTACTGACAGGATACGTTGTGCTAGATTGTCAGGAAGTGACTTAAATATGAATACAACGGCTATTTTTTTTTTCTTCAAAGTACAAATAAATATGACATTTGTCTTAAAATATTACATTTGCACAAGCATACAGTATTTGTTAAGAACTACAGTACCAAGATTATTTGATAAAAAGACTATAACGGACAAACAAATCTAATGGTGCAGCCATGTAGTATATCTTCCGCCCGTTTTTATTTGCAGATAATGCAGAATGTGCTGCCCATGATTATTATTAAAAGCCTGAAGCTGCCTGTGCTAACAATGACATGCCAGCATAAGCCCCATGTTATTCTCACGGTGAATACTGGCTAGCAAAATCTCCCAGTTCCTGAGGAAGTGTTACTCTGAGGATACTCCACAGCACTTATGTGTCACGCAGGCACAGAAGATATCACCTCCCCGGGTGGGCAGTATCTTAGGAAATCTGGCTATCCTTCCTCTGCCGAAGGGAGGCAGGAAGAAACAAGGATTGAGCCTCCATTCTTTGGTCTAGTCAAATCAGAAAATAAATTAAGGCCTTAGGCAGTTGGATAAATTTTTCCTCATAATATTCCCTAGATTTACTCCCTGTGAGACAAAATTTTTCCTGCTCCTTCCCCTCCCCTAGCAGGCCTCTTCATAGCATTCCAGCTGCCCTCTACAAAATTCAGGCTGCTTCACGGTTGTCTTTGCTCTTGCTCAAAGAAATCACCTTTCCAAGCACAGCCATCTGAGAGATGGCTCTCTGCAGACCTGAATGCAGCAGCTACTTTGCATTTCCTGTAGTGACAATGATACTTTAAATTTAGGTGTCATCCCTGCTTCCCAACATGAATTGACACCATTAAATCATGCGCTAATTTCATGACAGCAAATAAGTGCAATGGTCCCTGAAGTAATGCATGTCATTATAAACATGCAGTTTATTAATCCCTAGATTACACAATGCAAGTTTCTTTAGCTGAAACAGAATCTACAGGCCAGCAGCACTGCAGTTGTTACACATTCAGTAAGCACAATACCTCCTCTGATGCATAGTGTTTTCTTGCCAGAAGAGATTTGCCAAGCTCAATACAGGTAGTGAAGCTGTCGTTTCGGGCATCGATTTCTGCTTTGATACCCTGGTGATTGTTCATTAGTAGTTCAACAGACGAAACATCCCTAAAATAGTCAATCCATGGTTCAGAAACACGTATTTCAGATTTAACAGCTGTTACATTTTCAAACAAATAATCTAACCCAGAATGGTATGATACAAAATTTAATTCCTAAGTTGTCTTTGTAGTTCAGGAAACAAGACTGTTAGCAGCCTTAGGAACAGCACTGTTCTGGTGTCAGTCAGAGGTCAGATGACCAAACACGTGGGACAATCTCTTTGAATGCAATTTTCCATTGCAGTTACTTCAGTAGCCCCCAGCCTCTGCTGAGCAGCAACACACAAGACCAAGCTGCCACACCACCATCCCTTTTTGGATTTCTGGCTTAGTGACACTAAGCATTATAGATGTTCCTCAGCTGACCTGCAGCCTTATCTTCTGCGTGATACCACAAGAGATACTTTACATTACCTTGGCTTTTCCTGGGCTTCAATCTGTCGGATAACATCCTCCATCCAAAGCATGAGATCCCGAACCATGCTGAAGAAACGGAATTTGTCTCCTGTGTCCACCAGTCTAACCCTGCGGCCCTCACAGGCATCCAGAAGAGCCTTCCATGCTTCTAGGACCTCGTTTTCCCTCTTCTGGATGTCATCAGCTTTGTCTCCAGCATAGGCAGCCTGAAGACGTGCAGCATCCTCCTGCAGCTGTCTTACCTGGTGTGCGTTTGTAAGAGAGAAACGCGTCAGCACTTGAGCACTTTTGAGTCACAAATATGGGAGCATTTTAGTTGCTAATTCATAACTTGAATGGCTTTCTGAAGTCATTGCCAATATATTCGGTCTGTTGATACTAAAAAGGGTTGTTCTGATATTCAGTTGGTATATCTCTACAAGAACGTTTCTTAGAGAAGACTTTGGGGTCAAGGGGCCCCGAAAATAAGATAAAGATTTGCCACTGCCTAAACCTTGCGTAAAACTGGATGCCAATATAAAGCGACTGTTAAATTCCAGCACAAAGGGGGATCGTTTCCATCATCAAATTTTCTTCCTCTCACGCAAGGAGGAACCATGCAGGAACTCCCGTATCAAAACCACTACTCTAGCTGACACAGAGGTGATTTTTCAAGAACGTAGATAATGACTTCAAGCAGCAGAAAATTTGAAAATTCAATGATCATTCTACTATTAGAAATCTCTGTTCCTTTCAAACACTCTCCTGGGACATCGAATGCTATTTCTTGTCTGTTTCACATATTTTCCAAGCCAGGTATCACTGTATTAACTCTTTTTTAAACATTTTCTCATTTTAAAAAAGTTTGAATATGAAATTAAGCAGTGTTCTAGCTACAGGCACACAGATCATGACTGCCACCATGACCCATCTTTGTACTCTAGCTGTTCACCCTAAAACTATCCTAAGTGCTTTCATCATAGCTCTGCAATATGATTACATATTACCTCATTTAGATCTTGATTCTAATTACCTTTTTGAGATACTGGAATTGCCGTTTTGTGAATGTCTCCCATTTTATGTATAAAATCTACAGCTTCTGAAAGTAAAACACTTGAAAAACCAAATGGTTGCTATACCCCCTTTATTCTAGTGTAAACAACTATGTAAGTTGCAACATAATCAAGAACTGGCAGGCAGCTCAACCATAAAAGCTATCTTTTCTGTCCTACTGGGATAAATGCAGTCAGCCCTAATTCCCCTGTTCCTTAAGCAACTTGTTCCTTTCCGAAATTCTCATTTTGGCAGTAGAACATTGTTTTTTGGTTTAGAATCCTGTGTCTGCTGTATGAACAGCTGCCTTCTATTTAACATACCTTGGCTTCTGAAGATAAAGAATTAGATCAAGCTTGGCTGCTTTTATAAATCTCAGCCTGGACTATGCACTTTAAATCTCTTCAGACTGCTAATAGGAAGCATCATTAAAAGCGATATTCAAGTCAGAAAGCCTAAACTCATAACCAAGTCAGAAAGCTTCTCTGTAGGTATACAGACTGTCTTTGCCTCTCAGAAAGGAAATATAAAAAGTGCCTAGCAGAGGAGATTTTTTTTTTTTTAAACACAAGGTTACACATTCCCTTTATATTTGCTTCTGCTCCCCACTTTGATATCCTATGGAATATCGATTCTTCCACAGGACAGGCTGGTCACGTCTCATGTTCAGCAAGGTGAACATGGCATAAGGAGCAAGCAAACCTAAGGTGGCTTCCAGCACAATTAATATGAATACCACTCAAGAACAACATTAAGAACAAAAAAACCTGAAACCTGTATTTCATGTTACCTCTGTCATATTAAAAATTCTTGACAGGTTTAGTATTGTTCAATGTCTTTCAGAAATTGCCTAAAGAGACAATATCTTAAATCAAATTATTATTTTTCTTTGAATGTAAGCTATTTTCCTGTGCTATCAGTCACACAGTGTCCTGCTAATGCTGCTGCTGCTGCTGCTTGGGGCAATCAGAAAAAGGTCCTCTGAGGAGCTGAAGTGTGTAACCCTCATGCCTCTCTATCGACACACTATTTCTAGGCACACAGCAGGCTAAGACTGGCAGCAGACATCACAGCTTTTTGCTTTACTTCAAATCAATACAGAAGTTCTCTGCCTTTATGATTTCTTCTCCAACCAACGGCAGGGGATGGAATAAAATTCAACAGATAATTATCTACATATTCAGAAATCCCTGGATTTGTTTTAGGAAAACTAATCAACATAACGCAATGACAGAGAAGCAGAAAAACAGCTAAGAAAATGATCCGTAGGAAGTTATTCCCATAGGAATACACTTGGAAAGCAGCTGCCAGCACTCTGTCTAAAAAGCCACAGGGGGGCCAAGAGCAGTGGAAGCACTCTGCAGCTCAGGCTCCTATATCCACAGGCAGTGCTCACTTGCTACACACCTGGGTACCGAGTGCCTGGATATCGTGTTCAAATGTAGTGTGCATTCTCTGTAGTGTTTCCACTGTGTTTTGGTCTCTACCGAGCTCTTCTGGCAGTTTCTTGTGTTTGTCTTGAATGCGTCCTAAGATTTCCTTGGCATCATGGTAAAATTTGTGCAGTTCATAAGAGGCTGCTAGAATTTGTGTTCTCGTGTCAATGAGCTCCAGGAGATCAGCCCAGGCCTCATTGAGACCGTCCTTCCACTCTGCAATTGTCGCAGCATCCGAATGTCCAGAGTTGATGAGTTCGTCCGCCATGTGGTTAACAGTATCAACACGCTCCTGTCCAATGTTTCCAGTGTCTCGGGCAAATTCTCGGAATCGCTCCTGTAGCATCTGAAACAAAGAGGAACAGATTCATGCAAGGCTGTAGTTACAAAGCGATCTGGGCAAACCAGTCAAACCAACCACCCATTTATATTAATCATATACTTGTGTGCAGCATCCAGAAAAAGAAGGGCAACCTGCAGCCAGATCCAAAGAACTTACCGTTACATGTTCATAATCCTGTCCCAGCTCATGGGATCCTGCCACCACCTCCCTTTCTGCAATCCATTGCTCCAGGTCGTCCACCTCTCGGTTAAGCTGGAAGAGCCTGTGTCTCTCGTCCAGCTTCCCCCTTCTCTCTTCAGCTAGATCCTTCAGGCCTGCATACAGCTTATCCACTTTGGACTGGCGCATGCTGATACGCTCACTGAAAAAAACAAAGAGCATTGAGTCCTCACCGTCTTTTACAAATAATAGGAGTAAATGGAAAAAGCCTATAAGGAATAAAAATCACTCTTGGGATATTTAATTCCCAGAATGTGTGCCTGCTGTATGCAGGAATTTGGCTCAGACACCCCTGACCAACCCTCTGCTGGAACAGCAGGCTGTACTAGCTGGAAGTCTCTTCTGCCATGTACATATAAGCCCGCTGGCTTTAGAGAGTGAAGCTGGGAACCAAGATCTCCATTTGTTTGACTACAGATCACACCAGAGTCTTCTCCCGTAATGACAGACAGGATTTGAGCTGCTGAGGCAAGGAGCATTTCATTCTCATTTAAATTCTGCTTCAAAGTTCAGAAGCACTGATAGGTTTCTTACCCTCTAAAGCTCAGCATTTCCAAATGTGATTAATGTTTCTATTTGCCATATCTTTCCTTATATTTTGGCTGAGCCATACAGCCCTGTCAAATTGCCTTCCCTCCGCCATACAAAGTCAATTATGTTATTGCAGTAGTCAGTCAGCTCAGCCAGGAAATCTGCTCTCATCAGAAATTATGATGACCACAAGAGAGTGCTTTTGAGTTAAATAATAATCTTCCACCAGGAGCAGAGAATATCTTGCCTAAGATTGCTCTATCTTCCTATCTGCAAAGGTAGAGCAGTTAAACACATCAGCCTCATCATCAGATCAGCATCACA
Organism: Chauna torquata; assembly: GCA_013399475.1. NCBI lineage: Eukaryota > Metazoa > Chordata > Aves > Anseriformes > Anhimidae > Chauna > Chauna torquata. The sequence continues at coordinate 50,819 of VXAL01018929.1, forward strand.
GTCAAAGCCAATGGAGAATTCTGTTTGCTTAGCTGCAGCTATTACAACAAAACAGCTCTTAAGCTTCTTGAATTCTCCCACAGGGAAAGCCATTTATGAAAGTTGAGATAAATCAACCAAAACCAAGATACTACTATGCCTATGTTTAACGTATGAGATTCAAGTCTGATTCTACTGAAATCCCAAAGAGAAGAAGCAGATCTCAAGGAGCATTGCCCTAAGACAGAAGGATAAATAACTGTCACCCTATGGTCTGGACATAAGTTGGCTGAAAGAGTGAATAAAAATCCTTGTCTCTCAGGATCGTTATACCTCTGTACAGTTCAGCAATGCTGGCAGACCTGACACCGCTAGCCTGTATAAAGGGTACGACAGGCATTTATTGAAGGTGTGCAGTACTATCCAGAAGTCAGCAGCTGCACATACTGACCTTGTTCAGGACAAAAAACTGCACCCAGCATCCTGGCTCTCCTAAAATCCTGTCTCTGGCCAAATCAGGGTGTTCCAACATGCATCTCGAACTGAGTGAAACTGAACTCAAGCTTTCCCTGTACGGTCTCCTGAGTTATTTTCTCTTTACTGTAGTCTTTGTGTGTCAGAATGAGCCAATTAACTGACCGAACTACTAAAAAGAACTCATGATACAATTAAAAACAGCAGTTAATACCTTTCGGGGTGATTATCTGCCACCAAAGTTCTGCTGGTCTTCGAAAGCTGGTGCACAGTCTCAGCATAGTCTTCTACTGCCTGTTCCAAAATCTGGTGTTTCTTCAACATGGATACTGCACTCTGTTCATCCTGTAGTGGTGACAGAAAATGACGGTCAGTCTCCCCACTCCAGGGAAAGATTCCATGTAGCAAGTTCATCTTGGTGTGTCAGCAAAGAGCAGTAGCCAGGAAGATTTATAAAGATCTGCTCCCAACTTATGATGATTGTAAATTAATAGTTAAGCTCCCAGTAAATGGTATCCACAGAAAGCAAAATGATGAGTAAAAAAGTGAATGCAACAACCCCTCTGGGATGCAGAACAAAATTACATCAGTTGTGCATTGAGCATGTTAAATATTCTTTTCTATGAAGCTCCTTCTGTGTTTACACAACACTGGTGATTGTGCAGGGCTCTGAAAAATGGAACTGTTTTAGGCATGTCACTTGTCAGGCTTTTCGACTACAGCCTGGATGAAGATGAGAAATCCTAACTAGCTTAATGCCAAAGAATTTTCCACCAAAGTGCTTGGAGAAATTCCGATCAAAATTTTACGTGTTTTGATCAAGGAAAACAAACAAAAAAAACCTCTCAGTGAGACTTGGTATTGTCAATAAGCCTTTTCATTAAAATATTTTTCACAATGAACTGCTGACATTAATAGTCCTTCTCATTTGCATTGCTTAGATATGAAAAATAAAACAAATCCTTGTTAACTGAAGACTGAACAGTCATGAAATGTGTTATACTGATACAAAGGTGAGTTTTATTTTAGCAGGTCATGGAAGACAGTGCATTTTTGTAAATAACAAATAAGATACAGCATGCTAACACCTACTAGCCACACTATCGAAAAATAGGAGTCAACTAGTCTGGTACTGTCTGATGCTGTTTAGATTTCACTGCACTGGGAGTAAAGACAGGCCTGCAGCTGATGACTAGTAGCATCCATTGACTGACCATCAGGCCTGTTCCACAGACAGGTGCACCGTGCTGTTCCCAGCGGTTCAGTGCTGCTAGAAATCTCGACCTAGCTGGACTGTATTGGTAAATCTGACCTTACAGCAAAGGAAAGCACACAGTTGCCATCCGCAGTCTAAGGCTGCTTCACAGACTCAGTACAGCACGTTCTATCCTCCACGCTGAGATGTCATAACAAATAGAAGAGATGATCACTTGAGCTTTCAGAAGGGAATTAGATTTGTTTATGTTACCATTACAAGAGTGAAATATATAATTATGTCACCTGTCCCCCTCTAGCTAAACAATTAAAATCAAACTAGTGTTGCTGTGGAGCTGCTCACCTTGGCTTTCTCTTCTGACATCATGTAGAGTTCCTGCTCACTCATCCAGGCCTCGGCCTCAGCAGCATCAAAGTAATACTGCTGCGCTCTGTGAGACTCCTCTAGGCGCTTGTGGCGTTTCTCTGTCTCCTCGATTAGGAGGTTCCACAGCTGCTTCAAGTCTGCAAGTCTCTGCTGGATTGCTTCGGCATTAGGGCTACTGTCTGTGATAATGTTTTGACTCCTCTCAAAAATATCATCAATACGAGGTTGATGTCCTTGGATTTCTTTCTGAAGGGTCTACACGGGAGAAAAGCAGACTTATGAGACACTGCACCCAACAAGAAAGAAATGCTGCTCAGGGGTCTAACCTCTAGAGGGGCAGCAAAACACATGCCATCAGCTCACGTGGATAACCTGGGGCTCTGCCCCCCGTAAGCATCCTGGAACACGCCAGCCCCCAGCTGTGGTCACACCACCTCCCCACAGAACATCACCACTGAAGCACCCGTAATTTTGCCCCAGGCAAAATTCTTTCCTGAATTAGTCAGTGCTAAAGAGAAGTAACAGGTAGGGAGCTCTGACAGCACCTAGTTACCTGATTTTTCTTTATCAGTAGCTGCACAGTCTGGAGGTTGTGTCCATGATCAGTAGATGTTGCTATAGGCATTCGCTCTCCAACCCACAACTGAAAGCAAGAGAAAAAGAGCACATCTTCAAAAAAGATTTGAAGCAACCCCAGATACAGCTAGGACAGCCGAGAGTGGCTGGTGTGCATGAGATGCAAAAAGCAGCATTACTCTAACATGCTATCGAGAGACATGATTGAAAGGTTTCTTCCAAGCTCTGTGATAGGCGTTTTTCCTAGTGTCTGGGGAATGGGATTTCTTTTGTACTCACAATTTCATCCTCCACATCCCGGTTGAACTGGTGGATTTCTTTGGAGGCCAGCAGGTTTGCCTTTCTTTCATTCAAAGGTTCCAACAACTCCAAAAATTTCTTTTCTACAGTAAGGCGTTTTCCATCTACTTCATCTGTACTCTTCCCTTCTTGACTTAAAGCCCGTGCCTGGCTTTGCAGCTCCTCTATCTCCTTCTTACGAACATCCATTTGATTCTCTAGCATCTAAAACAGAAACATGGCAAAAAGACTTGAAAAATAGCGTAAGAACAGTTTATGTGACTAGGGTATGTCAACAGCTTCATAAGAAGGAAGAACAGATGCTAGTCAGTACAGATTTATCACATTAATAATTATCATAGCACTCATGTTGCAAAGAACAAGGTTTAAACACAGACTCACTCCTTCACAGCTGCAGCCACCCACTGATATCCGTTATGCCTGCTTGTGCAAATGGTGAATTTGGCCAACAGAGCACAGCTAAACCGCTTCTATTGGTCATTCACAAGTTCCACTGAAAAACTTCGGAGCACAGCTAATTGCACATGAGAGCTTCAATTGCTCCCTCCTGTCCTCACTACTCCCTGGCTGTCTTTACGGCAGGGAACGAGGGATGAACCAGCACTGGACAAGTTTGAATCACAGGCAGGCAGCCATGTTTGGAGAGGGAGTGACTGGTGACTGGAGCACGACCACAGCAGACAGAATAGAGATATTAACATGGAGAGGGAAGGAAGTACAGGGGAGCGACTGCATCAAGCAGTTTATGGCTGATTTGTTTCTGAATGTGTTTTTGCTGTTTCTTAAAGATAAACGGAACACGAAGAAGAAAGAAAAGCAAAATCTTTCCTGAACTGAAAGTATCTCCCATCTGATCCTTTCAGTGCAGGTATCTGCTCTCTGCCCACTCTGCAATCTGTGCTCTGTTTACCTGCTGCTTCTTCAACAGGATGTTGACACTGGTGAGATCTTTTCCGTAGTCGTCCGACTGAATTTGACTCTCCAAACCATTCAGCCACTTATCCAAATCAGCACAGCTCTGGGTAAAAAGCTCCGCCTTATTTGCATCAAAGAGACGCTGAGCCTTGGTCTGGGTAGTGGATTCGAGCTCTTCCCACATTTGATGGAGACCTGTCAGCTTTTCTTTCACTACGGCTTCAGTCTCTGGTTTCTCAGCAATGAGCTGCATTCCCTCCTGCAAAGCAAAGAGCAAGCAAAATGGTACCTCCTCAGGAGCACTCACAGACTGTCAGTGAAATTATTCCAATTAGTAAGCACTCAGGATTCCTCATCTGCTGGCAACATCAACCACTCATTTTCTATCTCCAATTATCCAATGACTCTTTCCAGAACAACGGCTCCCACATCCCTCTGTTGCCAGGAAGAGTGGAAGAGTTTCTTGGCAATGGGAAGGTCAAGCAACACCTCTTTTCTCCTCCCCGCTCCTCATGTTCCTTTGTGGGAGTTCCTGGGGCCGCCGCTCAGACAGGAGTGGAGCAGCTGCCCCACACGCCTGTGTGACAGAGGAGGAGGGAGCTGCAGCTGAACAAGCTGCCTGCCCGCCTTCTGCAGGGCATCTCACTAGGGGAGTGCTGAACTCCCAGCATAACACTGGAGCTTATGGCACCAAAACTGAACTGTGTGACTTAAGAGGGGTATGTCAATGGGTTACAGCAATTACCACGGGTTTACGCTGGTATCAGAGGAGAACATTCTTCCTTGGGAAGCAGGACATCCATACCGAGCAGCAGAAGAGCACGTGGACTTGAAGTATCTTTTTGTCTTTACAAAGACTGTACTAGTTTTGGAAATATTTTCTTTACTTCTAATTATACTTCTACCTCTGCACCTGGGTAGTGCCAATGGATTAATCTTCTCAGATGTGAACGCTACTCACGACCCAGAACATTTAATAGCAGTGACCCCTGATAATATCAACACGGTGATTGTCAGCTGTGACTCAATACACAACTGCTGTGATCTGATTTTTCAGAGGCAAAAAATGAGGATGTACTAGCATCACTGGAAAAGTACATCCAGTACTAAGAGCAGCCTTCTAATTACACCGTTAAAGGGTACTGCTATTTGCAGATCACAGAAAAGCCTCTAATGGGATACAGAGTGCCAAAGTGGGAAAGGAAATGAGCAATTAAACTAACTTACACTGAACAGAAACCCCACTGTCAGAGCTAAAGACAGTCTAGTTTTCCTCCTTAGTTTTCCAAAGTTGCACACAAGAAATGGAAGGAAAAAAAGTGCAGCTGATCACAGCTTATGAAAGCCTTCCCAGTAACTTGGTGATACAGAGCTGCAAATCTATTAATTAATCACAAAACTGGCTGTACTTTACAGCATTAAGTTTGCATGTGGAAAGGCTGCCTGATTATAGTCCTGAAAGAATGAAAACCACCATGGCAGCACAGGTGTCTAAATTCACCTACGTTCAGTTATTTCCCAGCAAGTACACAAATCACAACATTTGCCCTTTTCACCCTTTGCGTATAAAATAGGTTATGCCTTCCTCCTAACAGGTTAGACAAATAAAATCAAATCAACTTAGCCATTAAGTGTTCTGTGAACGTGTCTTGGATAAAAATACTTAAGACGTATGAGGAATAAAGTGGTTTAGATGGAGACACAATGAGACAGTCATTCTACAGTAACAAAATCTCCTTTTCACTTAGCTGAACGCACAATTCAAGGACCAATTCTGCAGAGAAACAGATCTCCTGTTTGTGCATAACCATCTTCGACAAAGACCGGGGCATTTTTTGGATGTTTTTTAGTTACCTTTTCAATCTTCTCCAGCCATTCTTTGTTGGATGCGAGTTCTGCCATAAATGCCTGATGCTTCAGCCATTTGCTGTGCAGGTTCCTTGCCTCATCATAGGACATATCCTGGGCTGTAAGCATCTTTTCATTGATCCAGAGCGAGAGCTGAAAAGGAAAATACACAGGTGTTTGTGACAACATTTGTGGTGGGAAATAATGCAAAGTATCAAAATGCCTCTGGATCAAGGATACACAGATGCCCACTAGAGAAGAGTTGCAGCAGATTCAGAGACTGCTTTTGCTCAGGATTCAGTCAGGGATCCACATCTTTAACAGTTAAATAACATCCATCTGCAACATATAAATAACCCCCAACTCAAACAGAAAGGAATCAACTCCATCACGAGCAAAACCAAACACACTGTTCTCACCCAGCTCAACAGGAAGAGAAACAAGGACATGTGTCCTACGTTTCGGTCACAGTGTACTTTCATGCTGTTTTTCCCTTGCAACATTACTCTATATGCTTGCTACTCAGGACGGGGACTTCAACGTCATCACCACGCCCGTGTGGAGCCTTACTGGTTTCCTGAGGACACTGCAGAAGTACACGCTATTGGAGTGGCATGCACAAGTCACTCTCCAGAATTAAACACAGCCCTAAGGTAAATCTTTCAGGGAAACACTGAATGAGAAATTCTGTAGTTCTATTCGTATTAAAAACCTTAAGAATAAAGATAGTTTTGGACAATTAATTCACACCAAATTTTACCTTTTCCCTACAGTCTTTTCTCTATATAGGTTACATAAACACTTAAATTTTTTTTATTCGTCCAGCCTCCAGCAAGGTTTTTGGTACTCAAGACATCCCTTTTCCCATTACATAAAACCCAAGACTGATTGTGTTCTGATTTTATTCAAATACAAAGACACTGAGAACAATTCCCAGATCAACACTGGAGAAAAATCAATACTTTAAAAATAGCTTATTTGCTAAGGGCACATGGAATGTGAAAATGATCACGGCAGCCAACTATCAAGTTTCCTCCTAGGGTGAGTCTGACTGCTTTATCCGTTCCTTAGGTGTGGATGAAAAAAACCACTATCAGCAATGTTTACAGAACTCGCAAAAAGATTAATTTTCTGCATATTTGAAGTTGCTTGCCAAAGAGGGAGATGTCAAAACAAATCTAAGCTTTTTTCCTAGAATGTCACTTCGGTGATGCACGCTGTCTTGCCAAGGAAGCACCCTGACAAATAGAGTAACAGAGCACAGGCAAGACGTGCCAATTCCCCCCTATGTACTCTGGATATAGGACAGCAAATTCATTCAGAATTCGCAAGCCCTTTTTAAATTAAGGATATTGTTACGTTCCACAAAAAGGGAAAAATCAAAGCAATTAAAAAAAAAGTCAAAAGAAACTCATCTGATTTTGCCATCAAGTATAAATACAAAAATTCTCACATCAATGGAGACCGCTGCAGGCATCAAAGGTGACAGTTCTAACAGGCTGCTGTGCTACTTAACAATCAAAGGCTAAATTAAGGGTTACTTATTCAACCTGAAATTAGTGGTGTTACTCATGTTACTCCCGCCTTTCTAGGGAGAAGTACAGCTGCTACAGTCTGAGAACTGCAGTGCTTGTCTTTCATTGTCTGCTTTCACTCAGCCACAGCCTTAAGTCTTCTGAGGATTTAAAAGCGCTTCCCAAAGAAAGGTAGTATCATCTGTATTATGAGATGGGGTCAGCTGAGACACAGACACGAGGTGGTACACAGTCAGCCAGTGGCTGTCAGGATAAAATCCTCATTTCTTACTTTCCCAACGTTGTTATATTCCTTATGACAACACAAAGTGCTAATAAGGTATTTCAGGGGTGACTCTTAAAATCTGGTTTTTGAAACCACTACAGTCACTGGAAGACAGTATCTTCATTGCAGACGTAGATCTTAAAAAAATAATACAATTATTTGCTACGACAGTGCCTCACACTGGCATTTGGGGTATTTATTTCTCCAGGAAACCATGAGCCAGTTGTTACTGCCAGCAGAGCTAGCTTATAGGTTTTGTCCTGTCTCCTGCAGCCATACCACAACATTTTGTTTCTGCCATCAGCTCCCAGAAGACTCAGCTCCTGAAACACTCCGCAATGAAAAGCAGGCATAACTAAGAAATGCAGAGACAAAAGCCTTGTAAGTTCGCCAGATGAACAAGAGAAGCACTGCAAATACCCAAGCTGACACTTACTTAGATCTTACTGCCGAAGGTTCATAGACTGCTGTGACCCACGACAAAACCTGCCAGCACACTCAGTGAGCAGGCAGAAAACTTGTGACGTGCAGAGTCCACCCGAATGCTTTTGCTCTGGCGTGCCCAGGGAAATTACCCCAGACAGTGTTGGGGCTTTGAAGCACTTACAGGGAAGATCAGCTTTCACCTCCTCCAAGGTGAGCCGTGGAAGAGCACTAAGTCCAAGAAGACTAAATGGCAAAATTTATCAAACCCCCCACCTCTCTGAACTTCCTGTTGTCACTCTGTTTCATTCACTCACCAATTTATTTAACACTTTCGTATTTATGAATGTGAGAGAGAGAGAAAAAAAACAGCACCCCAGGATTAACTCGTGCCAGTGTATCTGACTACTAACAACGAGAAAATCTGCCGCACCTCCCTTCGCCTGTGACCTAGAGGAAAGATTTATCACTGCTGAGCTGTTGTTACAAGCATGATCCCACCACCTCCTTGAATGCCACTGACCCTGCTCACTGCCTCGCTCGTGACTCAGAGGCAGGAAGGACAGAGAGGCAGGAGGCCACATTTACAACAAGGCTTCGGCACAGAGGGACCAGTGATGGAAGTGGCTGCCCTGGGGAAGGAGCACGCTGTAGAAAACTCTCTTCCTCTCCTCACGTTACAGAACCCTCCCTAATGCAGCGGGCAGGAAGAGTGAAGGATTACTGCCCAGTGAAACAGACTGGTTCAAATCTTGCTTGCTAACAACTCTCAGTTTCCTGCTCAGAGGTAATGGAAGAGAGAAGGGCGAGGTATTCCCTTGGCTCCCTTCCACCTCCGCAGGGCAGTGGTGCTCCATTAAGCGCTGGGAGGGAGCAACATCGAGCTCCACAGAGCTGGCAGCCCCAAGCGACGCAATCCCTCCAGCCTAGCGTAGGTATCAGTAGGCACTTTGTAATCCCGCCAGTGCAAGTTCTAAGTCTCATTATGGCTGTTCTCTCAGAAAACAAGCATTCAATTATCATCAAGGCTAATGTCCTCTCAGAAAGGACTGCAGAAATTTGTAACGTTTTGAAATTGTAAGGTTTGTCTTTGAAATGCTCAGTTGAGACATCCGTGCTTTAGTGGCTGGAGAGAAACAATTGGGAGAGGCATTCAGGTGGCCAGACACTAGAGCTTTTATGTTTTCCTTTTTCTTTCAGTGACATTGGGGAAAAAACAGATCCTAGGGAACACAACCACATGGACACTCAAGCTAGAAGAGCTCCAAAAGCCAGACAGATTTTTGTATTAGAAATGTTACAGAGGAAGGAAGAAGCTGCTGCTAATGACAGCAGAATTTTTGCTCATCTGTCATGTTTTTGCTACCAAGGAAGGAGCACTTAAGCCAAGTTCATGGTTAGCTTATGCAATGCAGGAAGACAGACTGCATCTAGGCAACCAAGCGGTAAACATCGTTTGCCCAGTTTATGAGCATCATTTTGTTTCTTTCTTGCATTAAATCCCAGCTGTGGGGCAATTCCATTTAGACACACTGCAGTGACTTCCAGTCTCCTGTAGCTGGCTAAAACGTACAGCTAATGCAATAACTCTTGAAATTAAAAGCGGTTTTCTCAGTCACCTTTCTTTGCAGGCTTCAGGTATGGACAGCTAGCTTTTACTGCACGTCAGAGGCAAGGCCTGTGCCATCTTTAGTATCCGTCAGTACTGCATGAAATAACCTGAAAATTACTCGCTTAATTCCTCATGCTAGGAACAAGACTATTCCGAACTTTACAATGTTGCCTTCAGTGTAAAGAGTCCAAGTAAGCCACTAGAAAATCTGGAAATGATTTCATTCTTTTTAAATGTCATAGCACTTAACAATTTTAATCACATGCAAACTAACAGGTAAATAACACATTAAAAATTATCCCATTTAATCCTGCTCCCTTCTTGTTCCTAAACTGCTGTTCTTCTGACTAACGTTTTGCAGAAATCACTTGAAGAAATCTCCTGTACCAGGCCACATACATATATGCAGCCTCAGACAAAATTCTTCAATGCTAATCCCACCAGATTCCACACGATTAATTTATACCACAGCAGAAAGTCTTCACTGCATTTGGCAATTTTCTGTGTCTTTAGCTTAGAGGATGGGGGGAAAAATTCAGTTCAAACAACAAACATTAATTTTTGCTGGGTTCAGGGTGTTTGCATGTTGGGTTTTTTGTTTTGGTTTTGTTTGGTTTGGTTGGTTGGTCTTTTTTTTGAATTGTTTACTCCACACCAAATACCACGGGATGACTTGATTGCAAAATACTGAGTATTCCAGTCCTTATAACATATGGGGGGTAAGGATGCTCTTCTGCAGAATGCAGCTTTTAGTAATAAAAGTGAAAGGACTTAATTTACCTCTTGACAATCCTGAAGAAACTTCTGAAGATCCCTGTTGTCTTTCAGTCTCATCAGAAGCTCACTGGCTGCTTCACGGTTCTTCCTGTGTCTAGTCAAAAAAAATAACAGCAGAGAAAAAAGCTTGAAATAGGCATTTCATGCAAAACTGATTTGTTCATTTCTGTTGCCTCTCTGGGATACACATATTGAATAAGTACGCAGTACGTCTTTTACTGCCTTTCAAATGAAGAGCATGTTTGAGCTCAGATACGCATGTGTTCTTTAGTGTGCTTACTTAAGTTCAGCATGTATTTGTTTTCGTGACCAGTCAAATACACAGGGAAAATTTTGAAGGCAGCAGGGTTTCACAAGTGTTAGGTACAGAATTTGGAGCACTAATTGCAAGACCACAGGAAAGTTCAGGCTGTTTGCCAAAAAACATGAAAACTATCTTCAAAACTGCAACAATTAGGTCTCATGTTACGTAGCCCCTGCAAAGTGTGTGCTTGCTGCAACGCTCTCCATAATATACCTTCCCTATGGCTCAGCACCTCCTTCTAGTGAACAAAGCTGTAGTCATTTATGTAACCTTCCAAATGCTGTATTTAACAAACTCATGTGACACGCTTGTGTATTTCAGCAAGCAGAAGCTTCATGCACCTTGGAATGTATTTCTCAGAGCGTTTAAGAGTAGGCTTATTACAGAGGAAAACCAAAGGTTAGCCAAAAAGCCCTATTTTTAATTCGTGACTGTTTGCCCCTTGAAGGATGAGTTGTGCTGGCAGTCCCACAGGGCTTGGTGGGTTCTTCAGATGGACATGGTGCCTGACGAGCTGATTCCCAAGGTATTGCTGAACATGTTTCTGACTGATGCCTACTTTGGAACAGTTACCCCTGTTGTTCTGTACTTTCATTATTTCTGAGGCGATTTAGATGGAGGAGGCAGAGTAAAGAAGATGATTTTTATTTATTGCTCATTGTGTAATATTTGTTCATATTTCATTGTGCATGCTCTTAAAGAAAAATATTGCTGCACTACGTAATAGACTAAGATTAATAAAGCTAGAGAGTTGGAAATTCTTTTATAGGGTGGCAATTTATAAGATGATCTCAGCATGTAACAGCAAGAGCTAAATAAATCCATGTTAGTGGAAATCTCCAGAGACTCATGATATTCTCGAAGACTATAAATTACATGTTGACAACAACTGGCTTAACATACTGCTTTTCCTGACCCACAAATTACCAAAGCAAGCTCTCTGGGAAGAATTTAGTGACTTCAGAAACACAAGGAATACTCAGGGATAAGTTTTACACAAAAGCAAAAGGGCTGTAGGCAGACGAGTAAGAGAAGACCCTTTAAAGGACCACAAATTGCTTCTCTGTTGTCTCCACAGCTTCCTCTGAATAACTGTGCAAGCAGCTTCTATGTAACTGTAGGTAAAAAAAATTGAGTTACAGATGAGATGGCAGGGAAGACATATGTAACCATCAAAGCAAGAGGCATCCAAGAGGAGTCCAAGACTTGATGTTCTGGCAGGTGTTATCTGAGAGAGCACAAAGGAGAGGACACGCTAATTGTGCCTTAGGAAAAACCTCTGCACATCAGTGGTTTTGATTCCACTCTTTCATGGCTCACTGACATACGTCTGGGCAAATACAGTGCACTACTCAGGTTGCTAAAATGAAGCAAGGAATTGTTTGGGTGATTCTATCGTTATGATTTAATATCATGATGATTTCATAGATTTAAGGGTAGATTATATTCTAGACTCATGTATTCTGGAGAGGACACAAGCTATGAAATTAAAAGGAGAATTTTCATGACATTGATTTGAATAGAGTTCAGGATGAACAAACAAGTTTTTATGTTGAGAAATCTGGAGTTTAAAAAACAAAAGTATCTCCCACGGAGTGTTGGAAATACAAACTTCAAGAACTTTGAAGGGAAAACATGTAGGGATATCACACACATGATGACATAGCTTTTTTTTTTTCTTCAGCATAACAAATATGATCTTTGGTACTCAGAGCTATTTAACTCTAAAAGGTTGTTTGGTTTTCCAAGATGACCTGGAGCGAGACTGAAAGATGAGTATTCTGTGACGAAGAAGAACAGGGCTGAGCCATAACAAGGCTTAAATACCCGAGGATGTGGTTGTAGTATGCTGAGGATGGACACTGCTGGAACAGGCAGGAATTCCTGTATTTTCCTCATAGAATTGATGTTATTTTTGAGTGGGAGTAAATGGCCTTAAGAAGTCATTTAGTCTGTTCTCCCTACCCAGACTGGCTACACTAAACATTGTTAATTCCTTGTCCATGTTTTCCCAATTGTTCTTTAAAAGCTCCAACAACAGATTTTAGAATTTTCTTATTCCAGTGCATAACTGCTCTTCCCATTAGAAAGCTTTTCCTACCCTCTACTACCAGTATGTCAGAACAGGCAGACAAATGGGACAATAGAACCCTTCAAAATACAGTTTTTTATCCAGATGCTAAAAGCATCTGGTGTTAAGGAGGCTGCCTGGTCACCCTGTTTCCCTGGCCGTGTGTGCAGAGGTCCAGCTGAGCCAGCTGGGCACGGCGGGGCGGTGGACGGCTGGATTGCAGCTCCGCTGGAGGCCACGAGCACCGGGGCATCCCTGGAGGCTGGAGAAAAGCACAAAGCTTGACGCGCACAGTTTTTGAACAAAGACTGCTCAACTGCTGATTGCAGTCACCACTATTAAAATCCTGCTCTTCTGGGAGGTGCATGGCAAGGAAGGGCCAGAAACTCAGACCCTGCCACACTTAAGATTATCAGTGACTGCTCTTACTGATTTGCTAAAGATAGCTTGTGGAAGAAAATGCCACACTAGCACAGACGGGTTTACTCTTCAGACTCCAATTATTTAGAATGACTGCTTCAGTTCATCTGCTTGTTCACGTAAATAATCACACACATTACTTACATTATAGCAATGTCTAGGTCTACATTAAACAGGGGCTTCCCGCTATACACTCGAGATGCAATCTGAGATCCAATTGTCCAAGCTAAACTAGACCTACATGGTAAAACAAGGGATAGGAAATGTACCGTAGTCAGTTAAAACATGAGGGCATCTTCCTTCTCTGGCAACATTATGAAGAATCTAAAATAGGAAAATGAGGTACATTCAGCGTGAAGACGTACCTGACTCAAATTAACCCAAGAGCAGAGCACTAAAATTTGCCACGATGTTCCCTGGCTGTCTCCCCAAAGGCCGCTGACAATGCTAGCAACACTGAAAACTGACAAAATCTCTTGTGGTTTAACTGTAAACCTGTGGGTTTCAAAGCCTCTGCAGGAACAATAAATCTTACACATAGCGTGAATGCTACTGCCTGCTAAGAATACTGAGATATATGCAAGGCAGTTCTAACTTCTCTAGCTGTTCTAGCAAACAGCAGGCATTCTTTTCTTCTTGCCCATCCTTTCTGAACAGGCAAGAAGAAAAAATTATTTCAGTTCTGTGTTGAGTACAAAGTTCCACAAATACAGAAGTTGATAACAGAACCAGATAATAACTTGAGTCACATCTGCCACTATCTTTAAACTAAATCTCATTTTTAGAATCAGAGAGGTCACAATCACGATATAGGCAATCAGACTATGCTCTTCCAAGTGAAAACGGAGGAGAAAACGCTTCCCTTCTGGATGGCGGAAACAGAAGCAGAAGTCACCAAAGCAGGGACAGCTGCAGTGGGGAGACCAGCCAGGAGCCCTGCTCTCAGCATCCCTCTGGACTCAGAAATGTAGAGGGAACGTCCTTCTTCACTCTCCGAGACCCTAGCAGGGCTCCTTGGCAACAGGGAAAGCCGCAGATGGGATCAGCTACAGGAGTCTCCCACTTGAGGGAGCAACTGCAGTAGATAAAGCTGGGACCCACATGGGCTCTGAGGTCACACGGCAGCGTAACTGGACTGTGTGTGCCATGAATGTGCTGATGGCTTGTTCCAATTCCCCTTCCTTCCTTGCGAAAGCTTTATTCAAACCCATCTTCTCCTTCCCTCACTCCTTCTCCATGTCCTTATTCCCATTTATCTTTCCCTTTGAACTGCACTAAAAGATTGTGCTGAAGTCCTATCTCCCATCACACTGCTCCCCTCAGCTTCTGCATTCTCCTCTCCTTCCGTAGCCTGATGCCTGCCATGCCTGTTCAGATGGTAACCATTTCAGGGCAGGGGCTGTCTGCTGTACTGATGGACAGTGGGTTCTCCTCTGGGTTAGCTTGCAAGCATTACTGTAAAAAATACTATTACCAGCACGAAAAACTACAAAGAGCTCCACATGGGAAGTATGGAACCACTGCACGTATTTGAACTTGTTTGTTTTGGTCTTTTGTTATACATCCAGGTGAAGCTTGGTTGGGAGAGCAATTTTTCAAAAAACCAAAGAGGCTTCCTTTGCTACCACTCCCACTACACCCAGCCCTAAGGCTTTGTTCTTGAGGCTTATCAGCCTTACATACCCAGAGAGCAATCACACGGATTTCCTGGATAGCAGTGCACCGGATGGTTTTTGCAGTGCTCTGCATAAATAGCTTTGGAATTGAGGAAATGCGTTGGAAAAAAGTGGGATTAAAAAAAAAAATACAGCCTCGAGGACTTGCCTGACATTCGGAGCAGGAACTCCAGCACATGTCCTGCAGCCAGCCGGGTGCCACAGCACCACAGGGACACACAGAAGGAGCTGTGCTGGGGAAACAGTCACCAGAGCACCACAGCCATGGGCAGCAGGGGCCCGGCTGCAGAACACGCGAGACGGAAGGCTGAAGCTGTCTCCTCTCCAGTCACCTCAGACAGCGCTGCAAGAGGCTGGCCACTTGCTACTATATCCTTGGATACTATTTTTTAAAATTCCAAAAGTTACAGAAAGAAGACACCTAATCAGAAGGCCAGGGTCAAGTCCTGCTTTCCTAAGTGGATGTGAAAACTTAAAGTAGAGGACATCTGAAGTCAGAGAGGGTAAACTAAGAAAATTAATTTTCTAGCTTTCACCTTGGGTGAGCAGGGAGAGAGCTACGATCATTTGTGCTGACTAGTACTACATTTAGAGCTGGCCGCGTAAGCAGCATCAAAAAGATCCCAGCCTACATTTCTGACACTGAATCAAACCCGACAGCCTTCAGGCCTACAGGTGGGCCACGTGAGGGCACACCTTGTCGCACTAGAGAAGGCAGCATTTCCAAACACTTCTTACTTTTTTCCATCCTTCTCACTGGATGCTCCTCCAGTGAGTGGCACCTCTTCATGATGGGTACTCCCCAGCTGAAGGGCATTAACATCTGGGGCAACTGAAAAGTCTGCAGTGCACAGGATTTTTGATGCTGATATACAATGTGCTATGCCACTACTGCACCCTCTGTGACATCCCCCCACTCCCTGCCCCAAATGTATTGCTTTAAGGAAATGGAGAAAGAAGGAAGGTGCTGACTGGATGTGCTCACTGTGTTCTGGTGTTGTACAAAAGGTAAATGTAAATGCTTCCTTTATCTATGAGTAAAGTCTTCCAGAAAAGGAACTAGTTATCTTCACACAACGGGACCTGTGGGTGCCTGGACTCAGGTTCTAAGTTGCTGGGGCTGGAAACCCAATAAAGTGAACAAACTCAGATCCTAGATTGCTTTCGTATAATCTCCTCTTTCTTGTCTTTGCAGATTCTCTTTGGGATCTAAAGAGAGTTAAGTTGGTTAGAGAGAGAATGAAAACGTGAGGTATCCTTGGGGTTAGGCTCTCAGAGGGCTCAGCGGTCCTCAGCAAGCTCTGGGAACAGGAATATCCACCTTTTTCTAACACCATGAGCCACAGCTAAAGCAGGTGCATAGACAGTGTGAAATGTTTACCAAACCAGGAAAGGCACAACATTCATTGCACTACTTCAGCGCAGTCCCTCCTTGGAGATAAAGGCATCTGGCTAACTCGGAGTTTACTGGCTGCAGGAGGATGCAAGTCTGACAGAAGAGAAGGGTGGTCAGTAACATTTGACATAGAAGCTCTGTATGAGCTTACTGCTGTGCTCTGATATTCATGATTCAAAAGCGCCTTGAAAGACTCCACTATAATTCAAACCAAAAGCAGAAAGAACTATACAAATCATAGTCATCAAAACCGAACATTTGGTTTTCAAAGAAAAAAACTCCTAAAGGTCTATAGCAGTCATGCCACAGCTGAAGAGACAAAGCAAAAGACTTGTTCTAGGATGAAAGACACATTTGTACCAATGCTTTCTAATCTCATTTCAGCAGGGCCAGACAACTTGGAAAATGCGATCAAAGCCAAGTGGGTGGGGTAGATACAGTGCCAATTACACTCCTGAAGAGCCACATTCCTTCCTCAGAGGAAGGACAGAAATACATTATTATCACTGATTCAGCTAGGAGATAGCAAAGGAAACTTAAGGCTTGTGGAACCAGGTATAGCTACTGCTCCAGCTCCCACCATAATATGAAGTCTGTTAATACTCCAAGAATTATACAGCAACACTCATATAGCCAAATTCTGGGTAGTGAGCTCATTACCTAGTAAGTCGCTAGAAAATGGGAGAGGTAATGTTTAATTAAGATTAGTCCAGCACATTTTTGAAACATTACAGTTCCTATTTTTCCACAGGACAAAGAAAGCTGTCTGCAACAGACATTTTCTAAGATGTTACTTTTGCCTTTGGATTCTGGTAAAGGTCATCTCTCGGACAACAGAATTAAAACGTGAAAAGCTACATTCTGTCATCATTCTGACCTTACCTGTCATCAATAGAGTCCACTTTCTCCTGGATTTTATCAGAGTTAATGTTCCCATCACTAACTAGCCTCCTGCCAGTCTCTACAACTGCATTGATCTTTTCTTCATTGGCATCCATTGTGGTCATGAAATCCTCCTGTTTTTTAATAGCGGCTTCTGCTCCTTCCAAGGTAGTGGGCATTTCTGTGTGTGCCAAAACATACTCCTGTGATTAAAACACAAATCAGAGAGAGAAAAGTATTACACTCAGGCTATGTTGTATGCTCTGTCAATGGATTCACCATATATGAAAAGAAACGTCTCCCATGAAGAGTTGAAAGTAAAATACAAAAGGCAAATTGAATTGGAATTACTTAAAAAAAAAAAAAAAAAAGTATATGGTGTCAACTTGTGGAAATGAAGAAAAGCAAATCTTGACCACTTACCTGGTTATTAAGAAATGCTTCTGCTTGCTTGGTATCTCTGAGAAACAGCTGGTAGGCATGAGACTGGGAAAGGAGATTTTGCCTGTTCTCCCACATTTTGTGAAGCTCATTCCATCCAGTGTCCAAAGCTTGTAGGCGCTGGCGTAAGAACATGTACTGAGCATCGGTTTGCCCTTGTGTCACCATCTCACCCATGTCCCTCATTTTCTGATAGTCTTCCTCATAATTGTTGATTTCATTCTTAATATTCTCATGTTGAGTGAGCAGCTTCTCAGCCTCCGTCAGCGTGTTTGGCATGTCTTCAGAGGCAATTGCAGTCTGCGTTCTTGATAGCCAAGACTGGAAGTCGTCTAGATCTCTCAGGAATTGCTGCAGTTTGCTTGCCTCTCCAAGAGACTCTTCCCGGTTCTTCAGGGTGGTCTTCATTTCTTCCCATACATCGTTGATTTCTGCAAGCCGTGAAAGGATAGCCTGTGCCTGGTCAGGATGCTCTGATTCCAACTTTTCTGCCTCTTTTTGCAGGTCACTGAGCTTAGCCTCAATGGCTACCAGGTCACGTTCCATGCCCGTCAGCTTCCTCTGCAGGGCCATCACTCCAGCTAGATCGTTACCCAGATCCTGTGTGGATTCAATCACTTTGGTCTTTTCCCTGATCCAGGACTTGGTCTCATTACACTCAAGGTGGTAATTCTGGATACTTAGGGCAGAGATCAGAGCATCCTTCTTCCTGTCTACCAGTTCTCTGAACTGGCTCCATCTGAAATTTGTGAGAAGAGAAAAGCAGAGAAATAGAGACGTGTGAACAGTAAGGGAAAAGGGTACGGCAATACTGCTGAGCGGGCGGTTGCTCACATTAGCTTGTTAAGCCATGAAGTAACTTAACTTATTCACTTTTTTCACTCCTTTCCATATCATCAATAGTTTTAGCAAAGCAACCATTAACCTAGCTATGGCATATATTAGAACACGCCAAGTATCAGCAATACTGAGTCCTTGCAAGTGTAATTTTTCCTCAGGTGAAAAATTCCTAGTTACATCTAATTTTCACACTAAATACACTCTCAGTTGAAGCCAAAAAATGAGTGAGTTTACATGAAATACTACATTGGTTTCTTCTTTATCATAATATTCACTACAGTAAATTTCTAGCTCTCAAGTCAGGGTACTGATATACTCAGGACCTGGTTGAAGTCAATAACAAAACTCCATCTGTTAATCAAATATTTCAAGGACAGAGCTCTCTTTCCTTTTGAAGCTTTATAGTTAAGGGCCTACCTTGAAGATACTTGAGGTAACAATATATTAAAAAACACATACAACAAACACGAGTGACCCCACTGTACTTTTTTCATCTAGTATCACATTATTCATGAGCATGAGGCCTTCACTTACCTCGTATTGAGTTTATCTTGCTGTGCTTTGATCTCCTTCTCACTTGGATGGCCGCTGTGCATTAGCTGTCTAGCAATTTGGTTCACTACCGCAACACGGGAAGCCTGATTGTTCATTTCTGGTTCTAAGCTTTCAAATCTGGGAAAAAAGATCAGAAGGGCATTAGAGAATCAGAGTCATAGGCAAGTTGACAAAGGTAGCTAGTGCACAAAAACTTCCACCTAATATTCCCAAAACTTCCTGGGAAAGCCATTCTCACCTGTGCTGGATCACTTCCAGGTCCTCCAGCTTCTCTGGAATCTGCATATTATTCAGCCACTTCTCCTTTTCGTCAATCCAAAGTTCACAAGCATCTGCCTCACTGAACATCTTATAAAGAGCAAGGGTATCCTGCAAGGCCTGTTTACGCAGCCGAGTCAGCTCAGCAACCTCTTTGTATCTTTCTTCTATTCCGGACAACCTGCCTTGCACGTCTGGAGAGCCGGCATGCTCCTGTGGTAGAGCCTTCGCCTGTTCGTGAAGCGAGTCGATGGTTGGCCGGTAGCTTGCAATCTCTTCAGCAACATCCTTGTGTTTCTTGACCAAGGACTGAGTGGAATATTCATCATGACCAACATCATTGCTGGAGACAATTTTGAGGATGTCCAACATCCATGCATCAATGTCATCAGCATCAGCCTGGAACTGGTGAAGGAGAGAGGCTTCCTCCAGTCGTTTCTTCCTAATGGCAGACAACTGTTCCAAGTTAGCCCACTGCTCCCGGATATCCTTAATTCTTTCTCTGATTTTCTCAGACCCAAAATGCTCTTCCGCAATCATGTCTTCACCTTCTTTTATCGCCTGCTGAAAGTGGCCACTACGACCACTCATTTCATCTTCAAATGCCTTATGTTTACTCAAGAGACGGACAACGCTGGTTAGGTCCTTCCCATAGTCATCAGATGAAAGGATCTGTTCCTTCTCCCTGATCCAACCCTCTTCTTCAGCCATTTCCCAGAAGAATTTCCAGAGGCGCCGGGACTCCTCCAAGCGGGCCCGGCGCTCAGCTGCAAGCTGGCACAGCTCTTGGTAACAGAACTCCATGTGAGCGACACGGTCCCTGATAACCTGCGGGTCACATGGTTTGTAACCTGTTCAGACAGAGAACGTACGTTACAACAGGGACCCATTCATTTTCATCTCTACAGCTGGGGCATGCATAGAGTTCTCAATTCCTGCTTGTTCCATCTGCAAAGTTTATGGAAGAGAACCCAGTTAGTCTCCTGAAACAATGTGAACAATTTAGACTTCACCATGCAGTAACGTAAATCAGAAAATGCTGTTCTATGAATGAAGACCAAAAACTAAAAAAATAGGAAGTGTAAGATATTCATGAATGTTTTCAGTGAAAGAAAATTCACTACTCCAGATTTACATCACAACACAAAATGAACATTACTTACTCTAGTTAATGACACTAGTTTAGTGGAATCGCTTTTAATTAGCATAAATTGGGACAATATCAGACTCCGTCTAAAAATTTGTTAATGTTTGCAGCAAAAACATGAAACAGAATTAATGGTGACTGCTACAAAGTTACAGCAGCTGCTGGTTAGGAGTGTGACATACCAGACAAAACACAAGCCACAGTGAACTCTCATGCAGGTTACCTGGACAAATTAATCATTGACACAGTGAGTAAAGAAGGAACAAATGAAGCTGGATTCTCTTATTCCGGTGCTGAACTTAACCTAATGTGCCTTGCAGAACTAATGAGGCTTACGGTTAACCCCATATATAATTAAGACTGAGAAGGACGTGTTGGCTGCTAGTTACCTTCTCCATCGGTGGCAAACTTCTGAGCAGATGCATTGACCCCTCTCACTCTCTCAGCCTGAATAGCAATGTCAGCTTCCACAAGAGCATGTTTCTGCAGCAGGTCTTCGACTCCTAACAAATGTTTGCCATAGTCTTGAGACAGCAGAAGCACCTGGTCAAAATGTAAAAGGCAAGTAAAATGGGCTGAAGGCCATAAACTATTTGTTTCTTAATGACTCCTTCGTGCCTTACACTGTTCTCCCCGTTACATTGATTTACATCTGTAGAAATACCAGAAACACAAGCAGAGGTATTCCAAACATATAGAGACATGACTGACGTGGATTTGAACCAACATTTTTCAAATCCCTGGCAACCATGAAGAACTTGACCCTACTCTTTAATGATGAAAAGCCGAGTTAGCTCAGCAGGACCAATGAAAAGTGCTCAGTCCAGTTACTGTGAGCTGCCAGTGAGCTACACACAGCCTTCTTTCCTCCAACAGCTTCCAAGTTCTGTTGGCTGATGGACAAGAACAAAGTTACAATTCTTCCCCTTCCTAGGTCCCAGCAGAACAGACTGGGAGAAATTCCATGCTTTTTAAAGCACAGTGGTGAAAAGGTGATCCCCATGTAAGTGGTGATGGAGAGAGATCACGTAATTCCCTTTCACCAAAATCTGCATCCTCACCCAGGCACCCTAACCAAAGCCTCTGGCCCTTATGAAAGAGGCATGAAGACGAAAAGTAGATTTTTATAGAAGCAAGCTTATTCCTTTTCCTTACTTGTTTTTAATCTGTATTTTAAAAAATCATAAGATATAAGGAATTTGTTCATTGTTCATGAATGTGGGTCTTCTGCATTTGCCTACTAAACCAGAGGGGCAAAACGAATCTTAAAAAATTACAAAAAGGACATTTACACCTCTCTAGAATATTTTTTCTATTTTCTCAAATGGGTAAAACCAACCTTCATCTCATCCATCCAGTCCATAATGTACAGCATTTCCTGGAAAATCTTTTGCAGGCCAAGATTCATCTCCAGCCGCTGTCTCCGTGCCCTGAGCAGCTCCAGAAGGTACTCCCACAGGCGTATAACATTGTCCTTTCTTGCAGTGATGCGTTTGATATCATGATAATTTTCAGTCTCAAGCTCCTTTGCAACTGCAACCACAGCTTGGACTCGTTCTTCATATGCTGCAATGTCTGTTTCAATGGCCTCGTGCTTCTTTGTTGCAGCCTCTACTGCTGGAAGGTCAAAGCCAAAATTATCCTGTAAGGACAGAGAAACTTTTTCAGTAATGGCTGCTGAGGAGAAAAGCCCTAATGGTCAAACTCTAATGTGATTTCTGATTGTGCAGAACACTCCCGTTAGCAAATCTGGGATCTCAAAATGCTTTGAAAACTCTCCTAATAAAATCAAAGACATCATTTACTACCTTTGGGGAAAGAATCATGGTGGCCATCAGGATTAGCCTAGGGTTTTTGTTGTTGCTGTTGGTTTTTTTTGTTTGTTTTTTAAAAAGCCATCTCAAATAATAATAATAATTATTATTATTATTCCTGGCCTAATTCCATTGAATTGACCTAAATACTCAGGTAAAGAAAATCGTGACTGTGGGCAGTTATTTCCACACGAATATCTCCTAGTACAGACTGACAGATTCCAAGAATGGGTATGCCAAATACATTAAAGATAGGACAGTAATATATACACACACTAAATATACGTTTATACACACATACAATAAATAGAAATATGCACAGATTCAGTAAAATAAGTGGCACAGGAGAGGAAATGTTCTCTTTGCAAGAACTGTATCCTTTAATTACTCAAGGGAATCATTTTAGTCACACAGACAGTTTCTGAACGCAGCACCTGAGAAACCAGACGTTGATTTTCACTCAGCCAAGTTTCTCTCATAGCTGCCTTGCGATCAAATCTGCGTGCAAGTTGTTCCAGTTTCTCTTGTCTGATGAGTTCATTTCGCAGTGCCAGTTCTCTTTCATGTTCAGCTTTTTCCAGTCTTTCCCAGGCCTGAAGATGTGAGGGGAAAAAAAAAAACAAACAAACTTGCATCTTCTAAACACACATTCATATAGGATTACGATAAATCGTGTACTTCACATGAAATCAGTACTGAAGTCACTTCAGCCAAGTTTCACAGAACTGGCTAATTTATTTATATGCCAATAAACCTAGTTTATATGGGCTGGCCTTACACCTTGTCTGCTAATGTAAGGGCATGACTTAAAATTTGGTCTCCATTCATAAATTCATTTCTGAGCAAGGGGTATAAGTCTGGTTCATCTCGTATGCATTTTCTTGAGTTCATTTGTTATTTGCCTTCAACAAAGCTTAAGCAAACCACCTGGCTTGAACATGTAAGGGAGCAATTGTTTCAAAATCTTCTAAGTGCTATGCCCAAAGAAGGGATTCTGTCTTTCTCCTTTAGGAAATGAGAATTAGAGATTCATGCCCTCTCACCCCTAAAATCAATTTACAATTGTTCTTTATTACATCCACTTTGGAAAGGAAAACAAGTACAGAATTTGGTTATTTGTGCTGCATGCAAGTCCTTTTTTTCCCCCCAAAGGAAGAAGTTATTCACATGCATGGCATTAATACTACAAAAACCACGTCTTAGAAGCATGCTGAAAGCCAGCTAATCACCTTTCAGATCTTCTTACAAACAACAAAAATACCCACAATTAAACACAAACTACCCTAGATTCCTCTAAATCCTAACAGATGTGAAATTGCCTGAAACCCAAACTATTTTAGGCATTCACAGGCACAGAAGCTTAATGCAAACAGGAGAGCTGTGCAGTTTACTACTCTCTAGGATGCAGACCGAGGCCACAGACACCCACAACAGCTGCTCTGGGAATGCCAAGCAGGATCAAACACAAACGAGGAGAGCTCACAGTTTTAACTTGTTTGTTATCCTTGAGAGAGCTTGTCAGCTCTGCTGCTGTTCTGCCAGCTGCACCAGCATAAAAAATAGCTGCGCAAACCCCAAGAGGGAACCCACAAGATCGGTCACGGCACTTCCTTTACTCTCCCATGCTGTGGGCAGGAGGGCTGAGAGGTGGATGAGGGCCAGCTCTGCTCCCTGTTTGGAGCCAGGGAAGGCAGAGGCGTTGCAAGGGCACCACAGCCCTGAACGACGCAGGGTGCCTGCTGCAGCGCTTGGCTCTGCTGAGACTCCCTCCACCCCCTACTTGCAGGGAGCTCTGCTGGGACAAATCTCACCAAAACTAGGTGGGGAGGGCTGCAATACCTAGATACTGTTGCTATTTTCTGCCCATTAATAATAGCTATGACCCCAGAGGAGCAAGGGCTACGAGATTCGCAACTGACTGCTCAGAACTACTGAGCATTCTTCCCCAGGCAGAAGAGCTTAGAGATGCCGAGGCCACCCAGGGACTCAGTTCAGATTAGTAAGTCCAAGGTAAGGGAAAAGATCACCCCACCTCTCCCATCCCTTAGAGTCCCCCACATCAAGGCTAGAGACAGCAGATGTGTTTCTTCCCGGTGTGCTGAGACAGAGACTGAAAGGAAAAAAAATCCTGAGTCGCACAGGAGAGGCTGGCTCAGTTTACCTTGTTAATGTCAGAGATGAGTTTGCCCTCCCTTGGCATGTATACTTTCTGATTGTTGGCTCTCATTTTGCTTTGGATGGTAAAAAGCAGCACTTCCAGGTTTCCTTTTTCTGTAAACCTAAACAAATTTTCCAAAAGAATAGAGTTACAATAAAGCTTTCATTGCTACTAAGGTATTATAAAGCACTTCCTTAAAATATTGACATTACAAATGGAGTACTCGGATAAACACCTGCATCTTGTGTGAAAGCTGGAAGCAACGGAAATAGCCCAAGCAGCCCCTGCAACCAGCTGGGTCAAACAGAAGAGAGAAAAAAAAAAAAAAACCTCTTCAAAAAAGTCAGTTATTTGTTGTTTAGATTTAAGCCCCTTTGGGGGACGGAAGACTACATTTTTTTTATTCTATTACGTTTATTGTCCTAGTTTATCAATCCAAGAAATTGAAGTTTTATTTAAAGCCCACTGCAGTCAATAAACTCTTCCCACTGTTTTCCCTGAGCTGCATGCCTGGGAAATAAACAAACTGCACAGGCACTAGGGAATAGACTGCAATTTTAGACAACTTCTGGATACTCTGTAATGTTTCCAATTGCAATTATTATCCATTAGAACTTACACAACACAAAAGTAATAAACAGATCTGATAACATGATGTTAAAAGAAACTTTCCAGAAATAAGTTGCATGGCTTTGGCTATATCAGTTCTAGCAAGCACAGCTATGTTCCACAAAGCCAGACACACCTCCTCTTGATTTAGGAAAAGCAGCAAGAGCCTTTGATGACACACAATAGTTGTGTCTTGGTATTGCACACAGTTAGCAAGCATGACTGGTGATATTACTATACTAACATGGTATGCTACTACCACTTGTATTACAAGGCAGGCATCTCAGTGAAGTGATAGCTTCCAGTACTATGAGATCCTACAGACAACGCACTTGTTTTTAATTACTACTATTGTTGTTACTATGTGCGTATCAAATAGCATAACGCAAATAGGCTCTAAGTTATAATGGTCAGTGCCAATTAGAAACATGATAGCTGGTTCTGTTCAGAAAAATAAATTCTTAAGCCAAGATTAAAATGTGTTTGTTTAAAAAAAAAATCAATGATTGACTAAACAAAACAAGACCACTGTTTTTTTAAGCTAAGATTAAAATTACTTGGGTGGTTTCTCTACTGTGCGGTAAGTGTTGAATGCCTGTAGCTGCTGTTGCACACCAACTAGCGAGTTGGCAAATTTGCGATTGTTCAGGATGATAATGGTTTGCTCAATCCACTCAAGAAGGTCAGAAGCCAGCGATTCGTATTTTTCGATCATTTTCTCGGTCTCAATGGCATTGTCAAGCACCTGCAATGAGCAGCACAAAATAAGATGAATAACAAGGGCAGTGCTCTTCAGAGTCATCTAAATCCAACAAGCTACATAAAAGAAACCACGCTGGCTTATGAATCAGACCACTCACTCCTGAGCGCCACAGGGGCTGTGTTCCCTGAGGAACAAGGGCTTTGCATTTTTCAACACTGAATTCCCATGATCCCAAGGCAATAGAGGGGCAGAGCCGAGGCTTACAAAAGGATTCACATCCAGTCTGCTAGCTCTAAGGACGGGGGCAGCTTTGCCAAAGGGCAGAGAATGACTGCACATTTTTTAAATGAGGGACTTTTCTGGGCTTCAGAAGAGACAGAAGACCCAGAGGGTGAGGAGCAGCTAATGGGTAAGGAAAAGCAGCAATGCTGCAAAATTAACAAGCAAAAATAAAACACCAGCCAAATGTTTTCTAATAAAAGACAGCTGGAAGTTAACTACTCCTCACGGTCATATCGGAATATTTCACATTCAAAACACATTTCAAAAGCAAAACTAAAAACTACTACAGTGGACTCTTTAAGGATTAACACCCAAGAGGAAAAAAAAGAATCAGAAAGATTTAAACTGCTTTATAACAACTTGTAATTTGAACTTGCAAACCTTTCCAATACGTTTTCCTTCAACAGCTAAAGCTTTCATCTTGGAGAAGTAGTGGTAATATGTCACTACATAGGTGATGATTGACTTTTCATCAGGATGATCAACACTGATATCTGCAAACCAAACAAGAGCTGTCTTAGCACACTGAGGGTGCGTGGGTTAAAACAACAAAGCTAATAATCCAGCAAGAATGGGCTGAAGAGTTAGAGAGATGGGTTCAGTGGCAGTTCAGTTCCTAGGTTCTGGATTACGTGGTGTTGGGCAGTATTGAACTCTGTCACTAAGAAGTGCTCCTTCATCTGCCTCAGTGCAGACCATGGTCAAAGCACGCGGCTGTGGGCGAGGGGCCTTTGGGCCTCAGCGTCTGGTTCCAGACTCTGCCACAGACTACATGGCTGAACAATTTCCCTCGTGCCTGTGTGAGCTGACAGATCTACTGTTAACTGAAAACGTCGATGCTATATCGCTATTTGGAGAGAGAAATTCAAAACTAATTGCATGTCTGTCCAGGCAAATCTTCTGAGATACACAGATGGAAAACAAATTATTTCCTTTCCTGCAGCAATTCCAAGGCACTGGAAAACAAGCAAGAAGAAACTTGCCCAAACACATGGCCTCCATTTATTTGCCCTGTGACAGGAAAGTTTCTTGTCCTAGCATTGTGAGCACTCATTCCAATACACAGTGCACAATCTCATGAAAGCACAGGCTAAATCTCACTAAGAGTCTGTGAACGAAATCGGTAACTATTGGGTGAAATCCACATTAGTCATCTTCTGGCTCGGAATAAGAAACAAAAAGTGTTTCTCAGAGCAGACCAGAAGGATGCCTCTAACTGGAATGATTTTATGCATACATGGCCAGTCCAGTGGTCTTGTCAGATGGGGGAATATAAATCCAGAATTAAGGGCTGCTGTGCTTCCACCGCTCTGTCCTCTGCAGGAGACATCTTGCTTTCTCTCCTTCCCTCTCTGGCTGTATCACTAAGTGAGTCAGCAGCTTCCGGCTGCTCTTTAAGACAAAAAGCTATCACAAAACAGTATCCTGTGACAAGGAAGGGTGGGAGAAAAGAGCCCACAAAGAGCTGCAAAGTGTTAAAACTGCAGGAATGCTTACCCTCGGGGTCCAGGAGCTTAGTAAGACCAAGGTGTTGCTCTGCAAGGTTAAAAGCATTCTGCAGATTGTAGTGTGCATTTGATTTCTTCAGCTTGTCAAAATCAATCAGATCAGGCCTAGACAGGATGAAAAATTCTTTAGATTTCCCAAAGCACAGTGCAGCCACCCTCAAATGAACAAATGAAATAAAATGTGCAATCCTCAGGAAACCTGGCGTCTCAGGCTGCCGAGGTTTTGCTTGCTCATACCCCTTTGCATTTCAATGGGAGTATTAAAGGAAGGAAGCAATGCCTAGCACATGGCAGGGCAGCAGAACCTACCTAGCCCATGGCAAAAAAACAAGGATAGTTTACCACAGGTAAAGGTGACCTGGAAAAGAAAGGAACAACCAAAGCCGTGGTCACGCAGCCTCTCCTCAGGACGCTGTATGTGTGCAAGCCGTCCCACTAACTTCAGCCGAGCTTGCCAATGAGCAGCATCGCCAGCCGTGTGGAAGTCTAGCACCAGATTTTGCCATCCCTGCCCAGGGGTTTCTTACCCCTCTGGGCCGCTGCTGTGTCCCACCCCCCCGGCCCCTGAATTCCAGGTGACCAGAACTCATCGTGGGCTACTCAGCAAGATATAAAAACTTCTCCTCCAACCTGGTCAGTCACAGAACAAAACAACTGTGTGGTAATTTGTTCTCTTGAAACCAAACGGGGCTTGCAATGTGAGAATCTGCTGCCCAGACGAGCTCACAGTGACCACAGGAACGAAAGGCAAGCTGCTGGAAAACTCTTGGCCATTCTTCAACTTCCTCCCCTCCACAGATCTCAAAATCAAGCTTCCAGGTAACTTCAAAACACAGCGCACACTGCAACAGTCCAAGCTTTCAAAACCCATACGGATGTTTACGCACACATACCTGTGCTTATGTATTAGTGCATTGAAAGCCATCCCGTCCCTCCAGCTTGTCGTGAAGTTGTGAATGTTGACATTGGGGTAACTGCCAGAACAAAAGGCGAAAAAGAGCACAATCAATACAGCATCTCTGCTGCAGCTCTGTACGCTCTGTCACTAAGGGCTGGTTGCAGGAGCGACATATTTGTTGTAAACCTAAGGGCGGGACATTACCATCCACGACGGACAATCTATCATCACAACTGGTTTCTAATCAGACAGACACCAGAGGTAAATGCATCTTATTTATTCTTGTAAACCCAGCAGAACTGATATGCGTTCCCAAAGGAAGGCTCTAAATGCCCCCTGAAGTAACCACTTGAAGCTGCTACTATTACTATTTTCTAACTTGCTGCCTAACCTGCAGCCTATGAGGTTTCAAATCCCTGCAAGTTTAAAGCCTGATCCCAATTCAGCTGCTGGCAAAGAATTACTTTCAGGTACTCAAAATATTAAGTTCAAGAGATGAGCAGGAACAGCTGGAGGACCAGAGAGGAGTGAAACCTCTTCTGAGGATGCAGGTGCCACAAGGGCAGTGACACATTAAGATTTTGTTGAAGCTGTCTGCTGTGCCAGGGCACCTTCAAGGACTGACCCTATTCACCATCTGACTTTTAAACAAAGCACATGATAGCCACCCTCATGCCAATGGGTACACAAATGCAACATCAATGTTTGGTGATCTGGGTATTCTGTAAGTCTCCACAAATTTCAGGCTGCTCACAAACCACTTTCATAACAGTTCTTGGAAGCAGAAGATGAAATATATCACTAGAATAATGCTGAAGTGCCCCAGTTCATCACACGGGCATCTGTGTTTCACGGGGTAAACGTACCGAGCAACAAGGGATATTTAAGTATGCAAGAAGGTTACTGTTAAAGAAATATTCTGGAAATATTTCCACTTATGAAAAATCCTCTCAAGAGGAAAAATTAGAACGACAATCACGGATATTCAAATTCACACTAGAAATCCATGTGGCTAAACCACATAATCAGAGAGCATGAAGCAGTAGCCAGCTTATCATCGGTTTTCTTTTCCTTGCAGCTCTCAAAATATATTCGGTGCCACAAATTCCTGTTCCCCCAGCTTCTAGTTCACAGTAAAAGATTCAACCACTACAAGAGACCAACCTTCACCTTTGCTGATATCTTCACCACCACGCTGGGTGGATTCCCACGACATTACGCTAACCATGAACAGAAAACACATTATGCCTTGAGGGCAAAAATACTTTAGGAAGGCCAGAATTATGTTTCAGCACTTTTGAGACTTAAAATGCACATCAGTAATATCATTAAACAAAAAGTAATTTTTATGTTTCAGCTTTGAAAATAAGCTTAAAAAGTCTTAAGAGACATCAGAATTAAGAGCAGCTTTTTATGCTCAGAAAATCCTAGTCAATCAACATACACAGATACAGACAGAATACAGCAAATCATCAGCTCACACGCAGGCTGCTCACACAGCAACCAAACGGGAAAGTTTGCTCTGTTCCTTGTATATTTTTCCCAGACTGCATGTAAAGAGCTAGAGACCCAGGACACACTAAATGCACTTTCACTCTGACAGTAACAATCCAGCATACAAGCAAATGGTGTATCATTCTTTACAAGAAGGAACTCGTCTACTGCATCTTCCAAAGGAACTGCAGACTGCGGCAAAGCTGAAATTGTTTTTAACATCTGCTTACCTCTATGTCATTATATATGGAAAGAGGGAAAGCTGGTGGCAAACACCCTAACATCATTATTTCTTCAAAGTCAGAGAGGATGGAAGTCAGCATATACTGTATATTTATGGGCTATCAAAGTGGTATGTTTATCACACAGAATTAATATAATAAATTCAGAATTTTCTCATCTGTAAACATGAATTCACTTCTCTTAGTTGAATCCACTTAAGGAGATATATGTATTTGCCCTTTTAAAATGATTTCAGTGAAAACCCAAAATGCTGCAGGAGCTTTAGAGAAAATCACTTAATCCACACTCACCCAGCTGTCTTCATCTGGCACCACAAAAGCAATGCATCTTTAGCAGATTTCTTCTCCTTGTTGTCCTCAGTTTCAACACTGATATCTTGGATCTGAAATTAATGAAGTTTTATGCATTTCTCTGAGAAAACACATTTTTTGCCTTTTTTGAAAAGATGAAAGAAATTGTATCAGAACATAAGTGACAAAGGAAATCTATGATGACCCAAAGGGCAGTGCAGAAGCAGGTGAAGGCTTTTCTTCATTTAAGAGCATTCATCCCAAAAGAAAGCTGCTTCTGCCCTTATTTTACAGGAAGATTACTCTTTTTTTTTTCAGCGTATAGCAAAACAATTTAAACTTCACCAGAAAATATTACCAATTGTCAGGGCAAACTCTGTCCTATATAGCATTATAGTTTCACCCTGCAAGGCGTCTCTTTCAGGATGCAAAGCACATCCAGCTCGGTGGAGCCAGGGTGGGTACAGCAGGTAGGGGTCTTTGCAAGGGAATCTACAGGCAAAAGCTAACCAGGAGTTTCATAGGAGCAAACACATTTTCTGACCTCAAGCTTGGAGAAAACAGTGCTTGCCCTTAGCAGCACTGCAACTATATATTCCAGATTCTAGGCTGGTACCCTTTATTTTTAAAAGGAAAAAAAAAAAAGAAAGCAAACACAAAGGCAAACATTTTTTCTTTCATATGGACAAATATATCTGATTTATGGATACAGTTCACTGTTTTTAAAAAAAAAAAGTATCATAGCTTCAGTGAAGCAACACTGCTGTTGCTGGAAGTTAGGCAGACACTTTCATATCTGGAAAACACTGAGCAGCCCCTAAATTAGAAGGTTATATTTACTGCAGGTTTCTGCAAAAGGACTTTCCATCCTTTTCTATCTAAGGGCAAAGACCAATGTGCAACTTGCTGGAAGACAAGAAATCACTGCCTTCAGCTGAGACACAAAACAATTCCTGCAGGCACCCTTAATCCGCTTCAGCGCAAAGTCAGCCGGGTTAATGACAATCACTGCAGAGGGCAATGACAGCTGAGCGCAGTATTTCCTCCTAGGTCTGCAAGAGTGTATGCGTCTGTGACTGGAGCTTCATATTTATTAGTAATTTAAAAATAAAAACATAAGATCCTGCCAGATGCCAAGCACCTTTGAACACTCCGCTGTTAAAAAGCACAATAAAAGAGATTACAAACAAGTACGGAAATCTCAAACGTGTATAGGCATGCATGTATGTGAACATCCTCACCTGGAATCTCAGGATAATAGTCCAAATAAGGCCAAGTGTCAGCCTGTGATTCCCATCCACAATATCATGAGATCCCATGTTTTCCAGGTGCACTCTTTGCTCTTTCAGGAACTGGAGGGCTTTATCAACATTCTCTAGGCAATGGATGCGCATCCTTCCCTTAGTCGGTTTGGGCTGGAAGGTAAATGGGGGAAGAAACACATCTATTACTGTAAACGGAAGGAAAAAAGCATTTGTTTCCAGTCCAGGCAGGTGAGTCACCCACGTTGCCCACTACCAGCCAGCAACTGTGTGCATTTGTTTCTCAAATTCAGTGGGCTCTTTGCATTTTACAGGGCATCCACGCAAGGGTAACGGTAGCATGTGCCAAACCTACCGCAGGAACACTAACGCCCCAGACCCGTGCCGCACACGCTGGACAGCCACTTTCATTTGCCTTTCCAAACATTTTCCCTGCTTCCTTCCTTCCTTTTTTCCACCTAGTCTATTCACTCACTATCTGGAAGATAAATTATTTTCTTAAGTTCATGCCACACGTATTACATTTCCCTAAGCCGCTCTTTTCTCTCTCACAAGTTCTTCCACACTTAAAAAGAAGATTCTACAAAGATATGAAACTAACTGATAAGTGGCAGACGCAGGCAACAGAAGGAATTGGTACCGAATGCTCTACAGAGTATCTGTAAACCCAGACGCACATGCTCAGGAAGGACAGCTCAGATTTGGACTGCAGCTAGTCAACAGAACACCCTCAGAAAGAAATGTCATCGATTTTTTGGTCAAAGTAGGATAAGCAGTACGAAAATAACAGATGAGATTTATTCCAAACAATTCCCTCATGGCGGAGCGGGGGAACTGGCACACCAACATAACACGGTTTTACGAAGGCCCGGCACAAGTGAAAAAAGCCACAGGTGCGTCAGCAGCATGTAAGGGTCAGCTGTAAAACTGGGGAAAATTAAAGCAACTTCGCTCTGCAGATAAGGGTTACAGCTGAATGGCTTGCTCCGTGCTCACTGAGATGTCACCAAAGGTACCTAGCCGAACTACTAACTGACATAATTTCTTTGTTTTCTACAGTGAACGGAATTAACTGGCCATGGAAATAGTTCAGGCAAAATCCTTGCCTCAGTCTGCATTCAAGGGGAAGAGTTTCAGCCAGAGCCACACTACGTTCCCTACAAACAGCAGCCGTGTCACAAAGATGAAATGCTCCCTAGAAAGATGCCCTTCAGGACACACAGCCTCCAGAGGTCATCAGCTTCACTTCAGTTTTCAGTTAGCCCAGTTCTCCTCCGGAGGCTGGCGAACAGAGCAGAGAAAGTCAGCCCACAGCACCCAGCGAGGGTGAGCCCTTCCAGGATCCTGACACCGCTTTTGGGTGCAGAAGTTCCTCAGAGCAGGCTCTCAAAAGGGACCACGCCGCATCCATCCTCCTGCTGGCACCATCAAACCAGGTTTCACCGAGTCCTGCAAAGCACAGCTGGGAAGAGGGGGCCGAGGGGCAGCGCCGGCTGAGGGAAGGCAGAGGCCCTTCTCGTTTATCTGAGCTGTAACCACACTGCGTTCCAATGCCTCAAGTTATTTAGCAGAAAAGGGATTTAAAACACTGCTTCTGCTCTCAGAAGCCCCAGCACCATGGTGACAGAGTTAATGCTGTTCACTAGAGATGTTTTATTTAGATCCTGGGACCACCAGTTCCCACCCACACTCTGTATGGCAACATATTCCACGAGAAGAATTGGGAAATATAACCAGCAAGTGATCAGCAAGATCTTTCCTCCCCACAAACAGAACGACTACGTGAGGCAGCAGAGCACACACAGTAAATCTGGACAAATGAGCGCGGCGCCGAGGACCTCTCCACCACCGGGCGATGGACAGCCCTCCCAGCACCTGCGCCCGTCTCTGCCCAACCTTCCTGCCGGCCGGCTCGGCAGCGGGCTCAGCCCCGCGCCGCGCAGCTCCCAGCTCTCCCCGGCGGCCACAACCCTCTCCCAACCCCTGTAACATCCACCCCCAGCGTTCAGCTGCCCTCCACACCTCCTGATGCTGTTACACAGCAGCAGGAACGGGCTGGTATTTTTCTCGTGCTCCAGGACTAGGTGGACTTTCTGGCCCAGAAATTCCATGGGGACTGTAAAAGCTTATTATTAGTGCAGACTCGGGCTGTTGGAACTCTGATTTATTAACAGTCTGAGAAAGCACTCCAAATTACTGCACAGACCAGTGTCACCTGGCTAAGAAAAAAACGTAGAGCACCGGCAGGAGACAGGTGGTTAAAGCTTTTCGTACGGCTGCACAGGCAGGTCATGCAGTTTTTACCTACTGTCCTGTAAAAAAACAAGGAAAAGCTGTCTGAGTCCTGTTTGCACAAGGTGTGGCTGTGCTTACCACGCTCTCCTGCACAGCCTCAGCATGAGACATACGTGAGACACAACTTTCTCCTTTCCTGGGCTAATACAGACCCAGAAAATTAACCAGAGGGAAGGAAGACACGCTGAATGCACTGCATATTCTATTTACCTGAACGCAGAGTCTTCACAGCACGTTATTAGGAAAATTTGTTTTGGATCAAAAACATTCCCTTTTCCAATAGAAAACAACATGACTGAATTCACTACACAGAATCTGCTTAAACAGTCTGACCTTTGGGCATCCAGGAATTGTAAAGGAATTTACTAATCCTTTATCTAGTTATAGAAGAAACAGAGCTAAATGCTCAACTTTATGCTGAAAACAATTCTCAGCTTTATTTTTCTGTTTGGAAAAAGCCTATTAACAGTGTGTGCAAACAAAATTACAACCATCTTTTCATAATGGCTGGATTCTTTTCCACTTTGCTCAGTGAGACTATTGATACTACCATTTAGTTTCCGGGCAGTAGAGAGGATTTTACATAGTAAGGTCCGGACTAAACACTAGGATTAGGAATCGAGCTGAGTGAAGATGGGAAGACGTGAATGTTGCCCTTATCGTACGGTCTCATTTTGAGGTTCTCCGGTATACTTTCAAGGAGTCTGGGTTTTCATCATCAAAAATCACAACAGCTTTCAGAAAACACATGGTCTGATCAAACGTGGCTGGAAGTCTTACAGGGGGCAAACAGTGGTCCTGCTTCCCTCATTAGCATCCAAAATACCAGACTCTGCTCCACAGGCTCCAGCTCCAGAACCCTGGATTCAAATGTGAGAATAAAATTCCTGTTCTAGTGCACCAGTAAACACACTGTCTTAAAATAATTATCTAGGCTAGTTTCTGTGTTTATTGCTTTCTTACCATTTGACGTTCCTTGTCTTGATTTTAAGTTTCCTGCATAAGATACTGTCTTTGCATTTCTGATTGGGTGGCATGGTGATGACAGAACCTAACCAGTAGCAGCTAAAACGAATTCCAAAAGGCTGGAGAACATCAGCAAGTGGATGCTACGTGCTGATGCTACTGGAATTTTTTTGGCATGTGTAATTGTCTCAAGGTTTAGCGCATTGCGTTATCTGTATTCTTGTTTGCAGAGGAAGGTGTGGTGGAATGTACTGTTCAAACAGAGACTGCTGTCCTCCATCCTGAGATAACGAAGTTACAATAAGAATTCGTGGTAATGCAGACAGCTGCCAATGCGATACGCAAACGATGATGCAAGTTCAGATCCAGCAGTCTCACCGGGTGACTCCCGCACCCTCCCCACCCAAACAGCTGCATCAGCTCTGTTTGCATTTTTTAAACCTGGAGTGAAAAATGTAAATGAATCATGCAGCAAGAGTCACATGGCTGGTCTGAGCTTCACCACTGCTATTTGACACTGAAAGTCAAATCTTGGCAGGCAGATACGAAGATCTAAACAGAGGTGCCAGAGCTGCTGCTCAAATCTTCAAATAACGGGGCATGTTGATCTCAGTTATTCCTGTATGAATAAAATCTGATCTCAGTGCTACCTGCAGTGAGCATGTCGAACCTAATACCTCACTGAAGTAAAACCTGGGACAGAGAGAAATATATTTTGAGCAAAATGTAGCTGACAAACACCGAGATTGTTTACCTCCATCCCCACAACGCCAGGACAGGGTACTTCCCTGCATGTCAGAGATTTCTTTTACCCTCACAGACGCATTCGAAAATCTCCCTCTCTTGCCTCACTGTACAGATGCTACACTGTGAGCCATATGTTCAATTCATTACCCGGAGTCTTAGCCCATGGAGCTTCCATTAATAGGACTGCTCGATGACAAGCGATTACACAGTCGCAACCTCATGTAGCCTTAGGTCTTAGCTAAAGACCCGTATTTCTTTGAAAAGATTGCTTTAAATTGGGCAGTTAAGAGCATAGCCATCATTTAAGGAACTGAATGAAAAACTGATACCCAGCCATTTCCTCACACCCAGTTTTCCTGTCACGCAGCAGCATTTTTAAGATGAGGCTTTTCTTACTCACCACCTTGTGCTGGTATCAAGGGGATTTCTTCATCATACCCAAAGACAGAATTTGCCCCATTTATTAAAATTCATTTTAGGTATTCCTCTAATCAAAAAAAAATCCAAGCCTTATCTATTGTAGCAAACTCAAATACACCCAGGAGCACTCCCGAGCAGTGGGAAGTGACCGACGGCACAACTAAAGCCGTTGCAATGCTCCCCAGCATGGACCTGGCCCTCTCCGACCTGCTGTCCTCCACGCCGCCGCAGCGTGCTCTAGGGAAGGGAGAAGGGACATCCCAGGCCTTGGGCTGGCACTTCATGGGGATCATTTAGTGCTCTGCTTATGCCAGACCCAGGGACAGGCAGTATGCTGCCGGAAGCACTCAGCATCTCACCAGCAAGAAACATTCAAAGAAGACTTTGATTCCTATTGAAACCAAGAGGAAGATATTTTAATGATGTCTGGATACAGCTGTTCCTGAAGCAACAGACTTTTTTTTTTCCCTTTAATACATAGGACATTTGCAGTGTTGAACCCTCAGTACTCAGCTTTGCTGTACTTCAGTTGGGCTAAGCATTCACCAAAACAAACAAACAAAAAACACACAATGAATATTGATAAGCAAACACTTACAAGTCTCTCTCCTGAAAGAACTTCCAGGAGTTTGATGAGCATCCTTCCATCACGAAGGTCAGTGTACAAATCTGTAATTCTGCATGACACGCGTGCCAAGTGGGAATTGACCCACTTTGTGAAAGTCTTCTTCTGAACTGCCTCGCGTTCATCTGTTAAGAAAACAACACAACGTTACTCAAAATAAATCACAGTTCATGTACCTAAACGAAAACATGATGTTCACACAGGTCCAATCTATTATGTAAAAGAAGCTGGCTTCTTGTCTTAGCGGAGTTGTTGCAAAAAATGGGATTTTTCACTGGAAATCCACCTTTCTCCCTATTTTATGGCATTTCCCATTGTCACTGGGAATTTTACTGAGTTACTATCTATGGAATAAATCTGGAGTATAGATTGCAGACTTACACGCGGCTCATGTAAGCAGCTTTCTCAAAGTGTGAAGAGGTCAGCTGTAAAGCTGCAATGTAAAAGCCACTCTGGACTGATCAAACTGTCCAGTAATTTGCTCAAGAGTTATCTTCCATCACTGGAAGAACACGCCAACTTCTGCTCTCGAATAGACAAACAAATCCACAACAGATCCCCTGAAATAGCAGAAGTCACTTTGCATTAGCATAGGTATAAAAGAGAACAGAGACCAAAACTTCTCATTTATTTTCTCCCCCCTCATTATAATATTCATTTGCAGATTCAGCATTGTAACTGTATTTACACAACATCAAGATGAACTTCTCCATAACTGCATGTTTGAGGTAGACTTGCACTTATTTTAACCACAGAAAAATAGGCTCTTTCCACTTTCCCTTCCCAGAGTCTTTCACAACTGTTTATACACGAAAACATTGGCTACGAGAGCTCTCTTAATGCACAGGCTCACTACAGTCCACATTAATTCAGAAACTCCTGAGCAGCTATCTGCCAAGCTGAGAACTCTCAGACAGAAAATATTATACATCTCTGTGGTTAAAGTCTTTTGCCAAGGGCTTTGGATGAAGCCCTTCCTTGTTAGCAGAAAGCCATTTCACTGAGCTGGGAACTATTACAGACCAAATTTATCAAAACACAGGTGCTCAGACTTGGACTCCCAAGTCCATAATTAGACATACAAATGAAAGCAGTCTGCTTTTCCAAGCAGCTGAGCGTAAACCTCCCACAGGTCTCTTTAAATTTGTTGGCACATTCGGAAACAGGACATAAAGACTGGTAAATTCTAAACCAAAATGTAACATGTCCAGCTCTGAAAACTCCGAGTACGTTGCTCTGAACGCAGAAGATGGTAATGACGGTGCAGAGGAACGCGAAGTTTGTATCTGACTGCCCAGGGCTTCAGTGCATCCCCTCCTTCACAAGGAAGGACGCGGTCACGGCCTGGCAGCGTGCGCTTCTGCAGCGCGGCAGGGGCGTGATCCCAGCTCGTGCCTAACCAGCCTCCCACTCGTGGGACCGAAGCCTGATCCTGGTGGCAAGCAATGACAAAGAAGCTGAGGCTGAAGAGGACAGAAAGTTGGGAAACGAGTAAAGAGAAAAAGGACAGGAAGAAAAGAAGTACTATAGAGAACGGTGGTAAGGAGGCGGAACCTGACAGGGAGTGGGAGAGCAGATCAGCGCTTCAGTGGTGGTTTGCCCAGTTACGCAAACCCCACCCCAAGATTTCAGTTCCTCCCAGGCATTTCGGAATTTATTCTTGCCACTCAACCACGCGCTAAGAAGCGACCCAAAGCTAACGCACTGAAACTGTCCCACGTCTAACAGCTTTTACCCCCCGCCAGAAGGTATGAAATTAAAAA
The DNA here is from genome assembly GCA_013399475.1 of Chauna torquata. Classification (NCBI taxonomy): domain Eukaryota; kingdom Metazoa; phylum Chordata; class Aves; order Anseriformes; family Anhimidae; genus Chauna; species Chauna torquata. The sequence goes on from VXAL01018929.1 coordinate 89,172, forward strand.
AAACGGGTCTTGGAAAGACGTGAAAGGTGGGCTTTGTGATCAACCAGCAGCATGCTTTCAATGAGCTGACAGCCCGCCTTACTCGTCTGTCCTCGCCCTCTGCGCAGCGCAGCGCTGCCGTGCTGTAGGAAGAGAGCAGGAAATCAGCACTAGGTGCGGCTCGCCTCCCAGCGCGCTGAGAGCAACCCGCCGCAGCCTCCCAAACGCGTGCCCCTGCGGCCGCCCGAAGCTCTGCTCTCCGCGCTGCCCCCAGCGCCTGCCAGTGCCACCCGACGCCAGTGCCACAGCGTCTCAGCGTCAGCAGCACGGGGCTGCGCCGTGCGTCGGTAACGCCGTCGTGCGAACAGGAAAGCGGCCAGCTCGCTGGAGAGCCCAAATCTCGCCCCGGCAAGACAATATTATAAAAATATATGCTGCCTTTGCAGGCAAAAGCTACAGCGTCTCCTAACCACGCTGCAATTCGTGCCAGCGGTGTAACAACATAGCTTGTTCAATCTTGGACCAAAGATGAAAAAAAACCAACACATCTGACTAGTGCAAAGAGTTATCTATCCAAGCAATGATTTAAATATAGTACCTACTAACCCTAAATATATATTTTATGAACTATTTATAGCACATGCCTGGGAATGCTGTATCTGCAAAACTGCTTGTCTACTAATGCTTTTAGTTGAAACATTTTTTGAAATGAATGAGTAACAGAAGAAAAACCTTGTAATAGTCAATGCTTTTGAAAGAAAATTCCAGAAGAAATTACCACATCTGCCTTCACCAGATTGAGCAAGCCCCAAAACAGCTCAGCAAGTTTATTTAATCGCTGCTCTCTCTATACAGAATCATAACATCCAGAGATCCCTGCGGTTACGTTCATCCTGAAGAGAAAAACGGATGGGCAGGATCCTACAGATAAAGCTGGACACAGAAAATATTACATAAACAAGAAAGCTATCAGATATCACCATGAAGCCATCCATTAAAAAAAATCTTTGGTCAAAAGCTATGGTTCTCAACAATCCTCCCAATTTGGGATCACGATAAAAGTAATGGGTGGGAAAAGAACACCCATGTGGTTTTAGTAAAAAGATGAAGGGTCAGAGCCTGATTTTGAACAGAAAAGACATGACATGGGAAATACAGTGACAGGCTGTGAAAACTTTGGTGCCGTACTATTAATTGACGCCAGATTAGGATCTTCTGTTGCTGAAAGGAAGTCACAGAAGCCAACAGACAGGCAGCCGCAGGCAGCGCTTGCAGCAGGGGGAAGCAGGGTCCCTCCTGCCCACAGCGCCGACGTGGCCCAGGGGTCCGGTGGCCTGGGGGTCACTCTCCCAAAAAAGCTTCCCCACCCCAGCACGATTGGTGGGCCTAAAAGAGGACGTGGCAGTGCATTCTGCAGGCAGTGGGGATTCAGGGAGGAAAGCGTGAGGGAGTTCAGTGAGCACTGTTAAGCACACCGAATTAACGGTGAGGGAGAGGATGGGAACACCCTGTCACGCTGGAGGCCCTCTAGGCTTTGGTAGCTACCGCCTGGTGCCATTATGGGTGTTTTCTTTAGTCTAGTTCACGTACAGTTGCTGCATCTCCCCTTTTACCTCCCCGTTTCCTCTGTATCGCTGTCTGTGGTCCCCTAGTTCCTGTTTACAGTGAGAGGTTCAAGGGTTCGGTTGGTTTTTCAGGCTTCTCAGCTCCCCACCCTTGCTCTCGTCTTCACTCCTCGCACCTGATCCCCACCCATCCTCTGCAGCGCCATCCTCCTCCCTGCTCGCACTGCCAGATAAAAACAGCATGAAAGTCCCTACGGAGACCGCAGCTGCGACGGTTTCAGCACCGTCTCCACATGCTGAGCCTACTGTTGGCTCTTCACATGTGTCCGAGCAACTTCACTGCTGCAGCCATTAGAGGCTTTTCATTTTCTTCTCGCCTCTCCTCCGACTCCCAGCAGGCAGGGCCAAAGGCTCCCAGCGGGGCTGGGGACCCCCGGGTGCCCCCTGTGGCCCCCGTGGCACCGCACAAGAGCCAGACCCTGTGCTGGCCTGCGGCCACCCACTCTCTGCCAGCTTTTGGGGACAGCCAGCAACTTATCTCCGAAAAATGCCACTGGAGAGACACAGCAGCTCCCTCAGAGTCCTGAGGGGCCGGTCACCCAGGACAGCCACTCTCTGTAACGCACCTGGAGCTCAGCTCTCCAGTTCCCTGCTGCCGCTACCGGAGACAAACGCGGGAATGGAGCAGGCACGGTTCTTACCGCCGCACCACCCGGCTCCTGCGGTGCTCCCGTAACGTGGCAAAACAACCAGCACGTTTTGAAAGCTGTGTGACAGGGGCTGGTCGTGTTAAAACCTCTCCTGATTATTTCCACATGGCGTTTCACAATGACTGCAGGTTTTTGCAACTCTTTCACCAACGCTTTCAAACTGATAAAGTATTTTTCTGCTCCAGGGTTGCAGGTTAAAACATGCATAGAATTAAAACCAATGAATTTTGGTTGTATGTTTCAGAGCAAGGAACATATGTACAGAAAGCTGGTACTTACAGCTTGGACAGTTCAGTTCTAAGCACAGAACACAACTATGGCTATTTTAACATGCAGTGCTACACAAAAACCTATCGCTACAGGCCAGCTGCATCCATGAGTGACGATACCGGAGACGTAACACCAGCGGTGGGCTCTGAAGCACTATTTATGCATCTCATGTGATCCTTTTGACAAATGTCCTTCATACCTTCAAAAACGCATTTTTAGGTTTTGAAGATTAATTAAACCAGAGGATATGGGTGGAGCTCCAAGCATCCTACAGCTTGTGGAAACATTTGTTTCCCAAGGGTAAAGAGAAATGCACAACATGCAAAACATGCACAGCAGGAAAACGGAAGCAGCTCTAACAGCAGTACTGATAATAGAGAATCCAACTTATCTTGAAGCAACACTAGGAAGGAAATTTCCTTTACGCGGAAACCCCCATGACAATGCTGCTAGCACATGGCAGCTTGCAAGCTCCAGCTCTGTGACTGTGATAAATCAAGGACTGGCTTTGTTTAGGAGTTTAGTAAATAAGCTGGAGTTTGTTCACTGAAACTCATGTAAACCAGGGCTGGACAGGATCTCAAGCGGTCATCTAGCCCCTTCGCTGCTTGAGAGAGTTGTTTCTTCCTCTGCTAATTTGATGAGGAAGAACACTGACCAAAACGTAGTCAGCTTTCTGAAAGACCAGAGCCAGGCCCGTCCGAGTTGCCGAGTCCCCAGGGCAGGGCCGTGGGAGAGGGCTGCGTACTCCATCTTCTGTTCCACACGCTGAGTGAACAACAACAGGGCTGGGCCACAATAATGGAGAATTTGTCTTAATAAATGCCCTGGAATATGCACGGCTCCAAGAGCTGGCTGAGAGAAACACGGGCTGCTCCCACAGGCCAAAAAGCGCTGTCAGCCGCGTCCCTTCGCACGACACCACCACCGACTGCTCTCGTGGCAAAGGTCACCCGTGCGGCCCCCTGGTTCCTAAAAACAGCTTCAAGACAATCTGCTCCCTTCCACACCGGTCAAACCACATTTTCAACAAACTGACCTTGAATCCGCTTAGAACTGAATGGCAGGCACGTTTGGCACTGACTGCTGCCAGCCCAGCACAGGTAAAACAACTTTCTGCGTGCAAAAGCTCCTGCCAGCACCCGGGCTGAAAAGGCCTCCGTGCCCGATCAGATTATCAGCGAAGGGAGCGCTCTGAAAGGAGCCGAAATGCTACTGAAAAAAACACAGAAACTAGAGCATAAAAGGAAAGCTGAAAGCAGCACTGAGTGCCTAGGACGGCCGCAGGTGCTCGGTGCGTGCACAGCCGCCCTGGAAGAGCGCAGCAAATCCTCCCTGCCGAGCCCAGCCGGCGGGCGGCGTGCTCCATGCAGCGTCATCGCTTCTGGATCCCCGCAATACCTCCAGCAAGTCAAATTAAGGATGAATTCTAACCCTTAACTCCAAACGCCCTGTCTCCTGCAGGTTTAAGTCTTTTTTTCTTTCCATGCTGGAAGTGATTTTTCTGGCTTAAAATTATTATTTTTTCACTATAGCAACAAATGCAGCCAGCATGTGCCCTACATGAAGCATTGCTAAACACACTGACTCACACATCAGATGAGAGCTGCTCCAGGCGCACCGCTTCTGCTGACGATATCCAATATCCACAGCTCCCCTGAACTCCTCAGATCATAACCTAGGCAAACCGTGCAAAGGGAAAAACAGAGCTTTCTTTCAGGGGACACTGCTGCTGTTACTGCAGGTTTTCAGGGTGCAGGATATCATTGCATGTTTTCTCAAAGAGGTGAGGATACGGAGTTAAGCAGCCAGTAATATTCACAGTTTCACAAATTCCAGCCATGCTTGAAGGTTTTTCAACCAAGAAAGATGCCTGAGAGAATGGCAAACCTGCTACTGGGACCAAAATACTGCGATCAAATGACCTTACTGTTTGAAACAATTTCAAATATAGGTCTAACCTCTGCTGATTAAGGTAGGCTTGTACAGAATAACTCCGCTGTGCAGCGTTTTGGGAAAAGACCAACGCTGGTGGCTGCTAGTCCCCGAAGGCCCTGGCGGGAGGGAGGGTGCAGGCTCGGGGGAAGGCTGGGGCCCAGCAGCAGCCCCCGCGACCTGCGCGGGGAGCGAGGCTCCGGCTGCCCTCTGCGAGCGCCGGTCGGCTCAGCGGGTGCCGGGCCTGGCCGCAGGGCTGTGCGGGTCAGGGAACTGATGCGGTAGTAAACGTAACCCCGAGGGGAAAAAAGCACCTCTGCCTATCTGCACCGGCACAGCTGTGGGGAGAAACATCTGCTTGGATAAACGCTCACAAAATGATGGCCTGTCCACACGGCTGCTGGACGTGCTGTGTCAGTACACGTGGCGAGAAGAAGCCCAGAGAGAGCAAGGCGTAAGCACTGCAGCTGGACACGTGTTACACGCACAGAGAGTCTACATCAAAATATGCTGGAATAGATCAACAGGAAAGAGATTGGTGCAAGGACGAAGGATCACCCAGTCAGGAGGACTATCAGGTGTCCTCGGGGGGAAGGAAATGAAATGAGTTTCTCTTAACATTCGAGTGTCCAATGACTATTTCCCCTTCAGCAGTAAGGCAACAGAACTGAACAGTGGATGCTGCTTTCCTCCACCTGCAGATAGCGGGTCAGGACTGGAGGCAGGAGTGAATAAAAATGGAAAGAAAGGAGCTGAATGTGGCAAACAGAAGTCCGCTACAACACACACGTGCGCAGGCAAGCAACCACCCAGAGGGGAACCTGCAGGAAGGCAAACTCGCATCTCGCACAGACAGACGATACGCATGGGTCCAACGCTTCGAAACAACCAGGTGAGCTGCAGACAAAGTATCGCCTTCATTTCTACTCCAGACGGTTTAACATGGAGGAATGACTGTAGCTGCTGTTTTTCATGAAAGTAATCTGTATTTGTTATGGTTATTTATGGTACAAAGTAATCTTTGGTGTGACTTCCCCATTAAAAATGGTGAGATTACGCCAAAGGGTGTACATGCTCGAACATGACTTGGATAAGAGCTTGAATGCGAATGTGAAAGATGACAAAGCAACAAGGTGATTTTGTTCATACTGTGTTCAGCTGGTGATCTGCATTTGGAGCAAAATCCTTGCTGCCTTCCCGACCCTGCTACACAGACTGTTGTTCACAAGTCCAGGCTGCGTGCAACAATCCATTCTCTTTTGCTAGGAAGCACCAGCCAGCTTCTAAATCCTATTAAATACCCACCCTTCTCTATTAAACATTACAGCATGTGACTACTTTCACTGCTGAAAATGCTCTGGAAAGAAAAAAGGGAAAGCTACGTAATGCAGCATGTGGAAAAAACAATTCTGCTGCTTTCTCTTTGATGTCACTAAACCTCCCTCGAACAATGAAGTGATGCACAGAACAATGTCCAGTAGCCAGCCAAGCATTACGGGGGCTGGAAGGGCAGGTCCCTTCATTGTCTTTATTTTTACACAGGGTTTATGGCATTTTGGTGTCAGCAATACAAAAATAAACCTTCTGAAAGCCAGCTTCGGATTCATGTAGGAGAATGATTACGTTCATCTGCAAAAAGCTGCTGTGAAGTCTCCCACAGCAAATAAGAGAAACATAAAAGTCATCTGGGTTTAACAGATTAACCTGGTAGAAGAACTCAGTCGATTTTTATTTTTATTTTTTTTAATTCAGAAAACTAAATTGACATACTTAAGCAGATTTAGAGAGAATATGTGCTTAGCTCTCCCTGCCTTGCTATAAACCAGTGAACTGCATGTTTAACTTCAGGAAAACTGGAATGTGAAGTTGTGTAAACACCTCCTGCACCATGACCAGCTCCCTGCTCTGGAAAACACCATGTCATTCGGCCCACTTCATAAACATTAACCATCCAGCTTTTTTTCCCTGGTACACTAGCATACCAGCTGACTTCTTGTTTTCCTGGATGAAATGCAAAGCAGTTACAGAAATGCAGCCTTTCTAGTGGATGACTCGAATGGTTTGACACTTCTGCGTGCTGCTCCTGGAAACACCTACACCCATCTTCAGCTTCAAACACCATCGTCTGCCCTGTTGAAACACCCTGCTCCCATTCCCTATGTCCACTATGAGCAAAACTTCCCAGAGGACCAACCAACACCTGATTTCCAAACTGTATTTGGATAAACATGTTAAAACTGTTTTTAAAGTAGGGTGGAATAAAGAAGTTAATTTCGTGGCCTACGGAGTGTCCAACATGTAGTTCAAATGGAGGTCCTTTAAAAAAACAGCATGAAAAATACCTCTGCGTTGTTCGTATTTAAAATAAGCAAACACCTTAAGGCCGATTTGATGTTAGCATTTTACAACACTTGCTGCCGTTTTTTCCCTTTGCATAACAGACAATTCACTTCATTACAAGGAGTATGGAAAAAGCATCAGCATGTCCCCAGACGCTGGAATTCCCACAGAACAATGAGCAGCCTGAGGTCACAGCACTATTTCAAGCACGCACAATCTTGTGGGGTCTCTGCAGTTTCCTTTAGAAAACATTCTGAGCATAATGCAGGGAAGCACGAGGGTTTTTTAGGAAGGGGGCAGTGCTATTATTTTTCATTCGTGCCCAATCCACTGGCTCATTAGCAGTGGTAGCAAGGCTGAGGGCAAGGCTTGGCACAGAACATGCCTCGACTCCGTAAAGTCCATCTTATTTCTTCCTGTGTTCAGCAAACCCAGCAGAATGACAGGAGTTTTTACAGTAGATTCCCACCCGTCTAGAGGGGGAAGAACAAGGGTAGGAAGGAGTTTTTTTTTTTAATTTCCTTTCTGTTGTTCTCTTTTTCTTTCAGTCCTCCTCCTCCTCCTCCTCCTCTTCTCCTCCTCAGCCGCAGTTAATACAACAATTCTCACACAAGACTAAGAGCAATCTGCTGTTTCTACAACCCAACTATGTGGCCAGACTGGGATCCTCCTTATCTAGGTATTTGGAAACATGAAATAATAACTGTTAAGCAGAGATGAGTCAGTAAGGGATGGGCATCAGGACTCCGCATTCACTGTGAGGACAGGGAAACGGGTACTGAAACCCCTCCATCGAGAGCAAACCCAGGCAGGGAGGACAGAAGCTTACAGGCAGGAGGAGACCTGCTGCTGGTGCAAGGCTGAACGTATCCCGGCAAGGGAAGTTCTGACGCTTTCGCCACGAGGGCGTTCAGACACCAGAATGGGGCCCACAGACGCTGTGGCATCTCCATCCTTTGGGATATTCAGATCTCAGCAGGAAAAGACCCTAAGCAACACTGACACTGCCCCTGCTTTCAGCAGGTTTGTTGCACCAAATAAACTCTTGATGTCCTTTCCAACCTACGCAATTCCGTGATCCTATGAATTTTAGCAAGCTTAAGCAAACACAGGCCAGAAAATGAACTGCTAGTATTCCCACGGAAACCCACTGAGGGATTCCAGAGAGCTGTAGGGTCTCTTCCTTCATCTGAGGCACAGGTTGAGACATTATACGGAGCGAAAAGGCAAAGCTGTGGTACGTTTTCACCATGCTTCTTTAAAAACTCACTGATTAGAAGGAAGAGTAGATGAAAGAAGTGCCGAACCTTTGTCGGTTTCACGTTTAAATCTAATTTCACTTTAATGACAGAAAAGCATGAATAGAAAATAAATCTATGATGAATGCGTTTAATCCTTTCAAAATATGAAATCTGGGTACTACGAGATGTTATCATTATAATTAGTTGCTGTTAAATTATAATTTTCATTATCACAGAAATATTTTCAATGGAAAAACGTGTATTTAAACAACCACTGTGTTGATCAGGGATTAATATAGTTCCAGTTTAACAGGCTGATTTTATAGCCTTACCGAACAACGTGCTTAGTCCATCCCGTCTCCATGGTCGCAGAACAACTTATGACTGGTAATCGCAGGCTCTACTGCAGAGGCAGGCGCACTACGCTGCGCTGCCAGGCGGCTGAAGGAAAGCAGTAACACCACACGCAAGCCCGGCCGTGGCTCGGCGGGCTCGGGATCTGAGCTAAAATCCCAGCGGCACCCCCCACGACGAAAGCAGAAGGACTAACACCAATAAAAACACAGTAGATTACGACGACAGTTACTGGTATAACTGAAGGACCCTATGTTATTTATAACACGCAGTTATTTCTAAGAAGGGAGTTTTAAAAATGAATGAAATTTAATGAGATTTGAAACAAACTGCTAATAAGAAGCATTAGAGGAAAAACCCCTAATCTTCTCTGGCTCTAATCTGCAAACCCATCATGCAGAGCTCCAGCTGAAGTCCTGGAGCTGCTGTTTGAGAACAACTAGTAATTAAAAAATAAAAACAAACAAAAAAAAGTCTTTCCATGCCATACCTACTTTCTTGTGACTTCTGAGGCACAAACAAGTTGCCCATAAATTCTAATTCCTCACCTCAACATTTTCCTGCTGGTGTGTTTGATTCCAATCCAAAGGTCATTTACTCACCTGCTTTTATGGAACAATGGGGCATGTTTAAGCAAAATCATTTCAGTCTTTGGAGTTATGCAAGAGTGAGGGAAAAAAAGATGCTTTTCTAGTACAGAATAACTTGCCTGTAGAACAACTTTCAAAGCAGTAGCAGAGAAATGCAAAAACTCCCTTTATCTGAAGCTCTAGATGATCTCTCTGAGATTTAAAAGGTGACGCAAATTTGAAGGAATTAGTTGGTTAAAATTGTACTTTGAACGTCTTAAATAGGTATCTTCATTCAGAAACATCACTTGTTTTTCTAGTCTTGAAGTGGACTCGTGAGTCCTACTGGATTGGGCAACCACGGACTACGCAAACTGGAAAGCTCTCCACGGCACAAAGGTGTGGCTTCTGCTGAAGTTATCTATGAGAACTCCCAGTAATTTACCTTCACTTATCTCCTTTAATTTTTTAGCACAATGAAAAAAATTTAACTGCCAAACACCATCAGTTCAGTGCCATCAGTGGAAGAAGCACCCAAACACCCCAAAGTCATTTCACTGATGCTGCCTTCCTCACACTGCGTGTGGGCTCTGCACTCCGGGCTCTCCCNTTTTATGTACTATGAAGTATGGCAATCAAGAAGAGAAACAGAGCTTAAGAACTTCTGAAAGCTGAGTGTCTGATTAATGCTCCTGAGCGTCTGTTAATGTGACATGAATGCCCTTAAAATATAATTCAGGTACCAGTTAAGCACAGAACTATGGCACATTTGCCTTACGCATGTCAACAGGCTCTTATAACTCACCCAGACTGTGCTTATACCCAAAAATAATCTTACACACGTCCATAGCCAAATTACACAGAGATACACATGCACACAAGCAGTTGTGCAATAATTTAACTAATATAAAGGCTGGAAACTTACTGAAATTCAGCAGGATGCAAGAACTCCAGAACATGAAAATGCTTTTATGCCATCTTACGCCGATTGTGCGTGCTTTGTGTGTTCCTGAAGCATGAGACACGACAGTGCAGCGTGTCCAAGTCTCCAAATGTATGAGCACATAACTCAAATGCATAAGAAAAAGCTCCATGAACACATCTGAACCTGAAGCCCACAGTGACCTGCAGCTAGTGCCAGGGAAATGTATTTAAACTTGGCAACAGGAGCTAAGCCTGAAGGCAGAGCTGGCTTGCGTAGCACAAAACCCAAAAGGTGTTCTGGCATTACGTAGCTCACAAGCATATGCTTGAAAACTCTGCTAGGAAACGGCCAGAGTCAGCCACACTCACGGGCACTGGAGGAGACGTGAAGGACAGCCCCACAGCCAGCCCGCTGAACACAGGTTGTACCATGTTGTGCAGTCATTTTAGCCTGTCAGGCAAAGCACTGAGAGTAAAAATCCCCTCTCAGCTGCTGCTTTATTTTGTGTTGCTACAACTGACAGGTGCTGGTCCCAGCCCTGCCACGGCCAGCCCAGAGAAAGCAGCTCTCCTGCAGCTGGTGCAGGTCTGCGCTCCTTCCCCGCGGAGCGCACCCCGCCAGCACGCACCTGCACGGCTGAAGGTTTTACGTATTAGGCGTCACTAAGCGTTGCCTGTTCTCCAAGGCAACTTGAGGCTGCTTTCATTTAGAAAAAAAAGCACGTGCAGCGAGGGACTGGCAGGAACACAGCTGGCTCCAGGCATGGAGGGTGCATAAACATCTTTCTGAAGCGGCAAAGAGCATCATATTAGCTTCCATGTGCTGGCAAGTATCAGCGCAACAGCCTGTTAAGAGCAACTGTTTCTGCAAATAAGGATTTTTATCATGGGGATTTTATAATATACCCTATCAGGCATCATTATTTACTTATGAATTTTGGGGAGTGGGGAGGAGGTGGAGAGAGAAGATTCAATGAGATGTGAGTAGCAATGGATTTGTGGAAAAAAACGTGCGACAACTTGCACGTCTCCCATTGTGAACTGCTTCCATAAGGACCGAAGCGACAGCCACGAACAATCGCATCCAGACGCAACCTGCCCATAAGCTGCTACTAGAGGCTGCTGGATTACCAGAGCACCTGCAGAAGTGACAGTGGCCAGGATGTCACCTAGGGCACAATCGGGGAATTGTCTACAGGCGTTGTTAATTTTCTAAGATGGCTTCCTTGTGCTGGAAGTGAAACACCTCTTGTCATCAGGTAAGGCCACGAGCACGAAATGCAGCTCACACCCTACAGGGCGAGTGAAGCCAGTAGAGACACAGAAAAGGAAGGGGTGCAGCTCACCTCCCAGAAAGCAAATGGATCCCCACCAGCATGGCTGAAACAGTTCCTGACACCCCTTCCTCCTCCCTTGAGCTCAAGATTAGAGCCTTGATCAATCAGACTCCATCCGCTTAACCGAAGCCCAACCACATACCCCGAGGTCCCCCAGAAGAACCCGCATACCCCCAGCCCCAGCGCAGGGGCCTGGCCCCTCAGCACCACGTGCGGGAGGAGAAAACAATTCCCCGCAGCCCTGCGCGGGGTGCTGACACTGCTGCCCCAAGGAATCTCCTTTACTTAAACTACTTGTTACACCGAGCATTTAAAGGTAGGGTTAACTCAAATTATTTAACTCCCCAATGCATAAGAATAGCGCAGAGGTCAGAAGTTCAGAACCAAACCATGTCTGACATTTCTAGACACCTCCCCTTTTTATTCAGAGCTGAACTGCCATTCCATAACGACTATTACTCATGTAATCAAAGTACAGTCACATCCGCAGTTTCAGAGCAATCTCTCTCATTATATTGCCAGACAACCTGGAAAAGCTAAAAGGAAGAACACACCCTGAAAAAAACGGCAGTTGCACTACCAGAGTAAGTGTAGTTTCCCTGGAGATAACTGAGGAAAGATATTAAATGAGATGCAGAATTAATAATTACCCAAAGCAAACTGCAGTTAGCTGACTACAGATGAGACATCCATGTTATCACTCTCCTGTTTTTCCTGGAACCAAATCATATTCAAAAACCTGGAAACACTGCCAGGGCAAAACAAACACAAAGAACTAGACTCTTGGATTTTTTGGGAAGGGGAAGGGAAAGACTGAACCCAGCATACGGTGTCAGTGTGGAGAAGCTGAAACCAAAGAGGAGCAGATATTTGAGAAGAACGAAGGAGCAGGCCTGAATGTGAGACGAGATCCCATGAGCGAGGACCACGCTGTCGTGCAGGTTCATTACCCTTGACGGGGCTCCCCTGGCTTAGATCGTCTGAGAAGTGGGCTCTGCAGATTGACTGACTTTCTGGAGTCTGCCAAGCCCTCAAGTTAAATCTAGTTATCTTTCTTACACCAGAGGGTTTTTACTGAGAAAAATCTGGGCAGCCAGCGTCTGTTTTGTTCGGAAAGACTCAATCTCTTTGCAACAAGGCACTGTTTTGTTCAATCCCACAGACATAAGGCCACCCCTTGCTTGTGATTAGAGTGCTGTGGTAATACAGATAATTTCTGTACCTTGGCACCACACTTACTCAATGTCTCTTTTGCATTTAATTCGCTAGCTATTCTACCCAAAAACTCAGTTCTGGTAAAACTAAACCAGACAGACAAGAAAATCTGAAACAAACAAACAAAAAAACAGCCACCCAGACCCAAAGCAAGCCTCGGGAACATCTGCCTTGCCATTGCGACAATAGCCAAGGCAGAGACGCTTGCAGTCTCTGCAAGGAACCACAAATGCGATTCCTGTGCAACGCCATCTGGGACGATACTTCTTCTGTTTGCTAACGTAGCAAATATACAAAACTTCAAAATGAGAAGCTGTATTTATGACCTTGCCCCCCCCCCCAACCTCGACACAGTTTTACTGAAAACCGTGCAGGACTGGATATTCTGCCAACGCACACATCAAATAGAAACCTGACCCTGTCAGGTGCAAGTTTGTCCTGTACGCGTAACTGGGCCTGTGCTTCCAAGAGCTCCAGTTCATATTTTTTATGAACAAACCCAACTTGACTGAACATGGCATTATCTACATCTCCAGTCATCTCGTGGAAAGGCCGCCCGCTAAGGCCAGACCTTTCACAAGACCTTTGAGAAGCCACGAACATGGCCTCCAGACTATGCCACAATCTCCGCCTGCGTGTCTGTCCAACTGCGCTGCTCCCCTCGAGAACTGAAGGGCCTTTTTCTTTAAGCCTCTTTCTAAGTGAAACAGTGGGGCATTCAGCCTGGCTAGGGAGAGCGGTTTAATATTAGTTTGGCTACAGTAGTTCTCTTCCAACAAAGGAGGCTCTCAGCTCGGGACACCCTCATTCCAGCAGCAAGTGTACAAGGCCTTTGTGTTAACGTGGGCTCTCCCGGCCACCGCGACCTTAGACTCCGCATCAAAGTCACAAGCCTGAGTGGTCACCGTCCTACTTGTGCTCCTTCCTCCGCAAGAAATGGAAGGATTCTGCTATACACATTCCTAGGAGCAGCCGGCAATTTTAGACTGTCCTTACGTGCCGTCCTTAATTGCATTCAGGGTATCGCGGAGGACAGCAGGGCCAGAGCTACTTCGGGTGCCAATGCCAGCTCCGTTCAGCATGTGAACGAATTGCCGCATTCAAAGCCGCGTTAAGAGAAAGGCCTCCTGCTCCCGTCAGGCGGGAGCGCGGGCGGGCGCCTCTGCTGCTGCATCCAGGCCACCGCCGGCTCGTACGGAGCCGCGGAGCTGCTGCGCGCCAAGCCAGGCGCTCTTCTCTCTACCAACGACCCTTCGCTCCGACAGGGCTGGCAGGCTTCGCGCTGGGAGGGAGCTGGCTGCCTCACACCTAGCAGCTAACCTTCCTCTTCGGAGGCTTTACGTCACCTCAGCTCGGCAACGGCACTGGGAAACGGAACGGAACCTGCCAGCCACCGGCACTAATTTCCAAATCAAATTCCACATTTGTTTTCTTGTGGGAAGAGCAAAGCAGATTCTAAAACCTTACTTCTTTTATTCTGTCTTTCACCACAGCTTTTAAATTTGAGACCAATTTCCAATATTAGGCTTGTTTCCCCAAACCTATCTATTCAATAAAGATAATTCGTTTTCACATAAGGAAGAAAACGCCACTGCCATACCCTGTTACTGAATAGCTGATACTTAATACTTCTCAGTGCAACTGAAACAGGAACAAAAGACCTTCAGAGCTGTTAGCAATCAAATGCTCTTTCAATGAATTGGCTCAGATCAACATCCTGAAAAAGTTACTGTAACTTCTCACGTGAAATTCAGAACCCACGCGTAAGTGGTGCTCCTTCCTGAACCCCACGTCCTGTGCTGCGCTACCACAGACGAGGAGTTTCGTACAGGAAATAGGAAACGTGGATTTTGTGAATCAGGCTCGAATCTGCTATTTGATTTTCTTCAACATTTCTCCTTGGCTTAGGTAGCATTTCATCCACTTTAATAGCCAAAGTATGCACCCAAGAGAAAACAAAATGGAAAGATCAGAAGAAAAAGAAGGATATCACAAAATAGATTTCAGAAAGAATTCAAGAATAAAAGCCTATCATTGTTCTGGCTTTTTATCACCACTTTCATCTCCATCTGTAGTCTTTTTTACCGCCTCACTTTCCACAGAAGTTCAAGGCAAAAAGCACAATCGATTTGAATGGGGCTCTTGGACAGCAGAAATATTTGGAGCGGACCCTGCGCTCCTATGTGGTTACAACATGCCTACGGTACACTGGGACTGCCCGTGGCATTTAGCTTATTAGAGGCATCCAGTGCAGAAACACAAAAGGCCAGTTCCTGCGCTAGCACAAATCGCTGTATTTCCAGATCCGCAGAGCTACGGGCTTTACATCAGTGAGGTGCATCACACAAATCATTTCACTGTTGTGACTGTGGCAACAAATCACCCCCGGGGTATTCAGAGATCACCTTACCGTCACGCGTGAAAATATCTGCCGTTGTTTACTTCACAGTTTCAGAGCCACAGAGGTACACTGCAATTGCCTTTTTTTTTAAACAGAATTATACTCCAGAGCCAGAGTTTTCTGTTTGTTTTAAAATTAAGTTTCTTATCCAAACAGTTAAAAACAAATATTACTAATTATCTAAATAGAAACTGAAGAGAACAGCATATAAAAAAACTGAGGCAGCAGCTCGGAGTTGTGAATTTTCACAGTTATTTCAGTGAGGAGCCAAATCCAATTTAAATGTTTACTTTTTCAACTGTATCAACACTGACCATATTAGCAGAAATATTCTGCTCTGTGCTGTTCTAATTTGCCTTCTGCATCTTCGCAAGTACCAAAACCCACAACCAGAAGGATAAATTTCTTAAATTTTTTAAGACATGAAAAAGAATTCAGAGCTTTTAGAAAGGGAAAACAGAAATTTAGGATAAAACTGTTATCTTCAGTACCTAGGAGATTATCAAAATCTATTTAATTTCTCTAGCAACAAGAAATATCTTAGTCCTCATTTAGTTAATCTTGAGCCATGGCAGCAATTTATCTAGCAGTAAAGATGAAGTTGCCATACTGTCCTCAGTAGTCCTGTAAAATAGGGAAAATACAAAATACTGACACGGTAGACTTTATTTCTTGCTGTTCATTCTGAAAGAAAACCTTTGGCAAGAACTTTGTGTTAAGTTTTCCTAAAAAACTCACATTTATTTTGTTTTTAGTATCATGATTGGGAGAGAATGGGAGTGAAAGGTTTAAATGTTTTAATTTCCTGAGTGTTTTTGATGTTTAGCCTTCATAGACAAAACTATTCCAGAACCTTCAGCAAAACCTTCTTCCATGGGCTTGCTATATATCACCTAGGCAAAAATTTGTGTGGCGGCAAAGTTAGATAGCTTATGAGTAACAAAATTAGCAGACAACAAGCACGGTCACTGAAACACTGCTTTCACTTCTGACCATACTGATCTCATCGGTCCCTATCCAAAGGAAGGGCAGGGAACTGATTCCCCATCCCCTGCTGCAATATTTAGGACTAGGCGTACGTAACAGAGTCTCTCTGTCATTCCACAGTTTCTACAGCGTAATCGTAGGTTTTTACTTCTGGAAAGGGCAGCAGTGATAAGGCAGCTCTGACAGCCTCATCTCACCGATTCCCTGCATCACTTTTGTGCCACAGCTTCCCTCATACCGGTAAAGGAAGGTATGAGGATGTAGAAAGAGTTTAAATTTGACCAGTTGATTTTCTCAGTAGACAAGAACTAAATAAAAGTCCTAGCAAGTGACTTGCTAAAAAAGGTTCTCCTTTTAGCAGAGAACTTGGATATGTTAGTTACAACACTTACCCAGTCATCTCCTCCAAGTTAAATCCCAAAATGATACACTCAATTAGTTGGCAAGATCATTTCTTACAACCTTTTTCAAACAACTGTCCATTTGAAACATTTCTAGACAAAGACGACTTTCACCAATGTTCAGCTACCATCTTTATCGCAGACAGCTAAAATGCCCTAAAAACTGAGTCTAGCATTCAAATACGTTTGCAGAAATACTTTACGTTAGAAAGAATAGCCCAGCTATCACAGACACGCACACTGCATTTGAGATCACTTAAGTCTTTGTAAATCTGACAGGATTTCCAATAGTTTAGCTCGTGCGCACGTGGTCTCTGAGAACAGAAGACTGAAGTGTGCTGTGACAAGAAGATTTTGGAAGGGTTGCAGACAGCAGAAAATCAAGTAAAATTTGCCACAGGAATATGAACATATTTGCAATTTAAATGGGTCTGAGGGGGGGAAAAACATGTAAACCAGACACATTTCATCTGGAATGAAATTAAGCCTTCCCCCAATTCACCTTTAACAGAAATTACCATGACAAGAAATGCCAGTGACCAATTTGGTAGACAAAGTAGGACGTCCTTCAGCAATCGCTGCCTGTAGCTATGCAGGTCACTGCTAGCAAGTGACTGTGAAATCCTTTAACACGTAAATCTTGCAACAAGGAAGGCAACTGTTGAAACTCTTTTCAAAGGGCACCCACATAACTTCAGAGGATCCTGGGTGTAGCAGATGTCACTGCCCTAACGCAGGCCAGTCCTTCAGCAACGTGTGCAAACCTGCCAGTTCTCGGTGGCAGCTCCGTGTCTGTCCTTGGGCATGGGCACGGATTTGGGGACAAGACTTTCTTGCAGGAAAGAAATTATATTTTCCATCTGAATTGCAACATGCAAGAACCCTAAACAAAATCAGAACGTACCACGCAGCAGGGTACAGCGCACAGCTCCTTTGGAAGCTTCCCTTGGCGACTTATCAGGAGCACAAATCTAGCTCGCTCCCCTCCCCCAGGATTTTCAGTTTGTAATTACCGCTGGAAATCTCGCACCTCTGGCCCAGCTTCCCAACTACACTGCAGGAACTGGTCAAGTCACCAAGCTACTAAATGCCAGCAGTGTTAATAAACACCAGGCTGTCCTGTTAACCAGCTGGGCAGGAGCCCGCGAGCAGTGATGAGAGCTGCTCTCGTGGTGACGGGTTCCCCTGGCACTGTCACTCACTCGCCTTCACCTTCACTGTGGAAGGTGATACAGCCACGGGAATCTACTTCCAAATTCCTGACCAGCATTAACCTCCTCTTCCTGCCAACTCTACAACCCCTCCAAGCCAATCCCCAGGATCCCGCAACGTTAATGCGGCACGGGTGATGTCTTGGTTTACAGTTCCAACCTATCTGCTTTTGCTTGTCATGCAATTCCTCAGCTGAACAGGATGAATTTCCTCCACGGACATATCCCCTGCACAAGCTACACGGCAAAACGTTTTCCACAAACAAGTTTTGGGCTCCTGTCTTTACTTGCAGAGAGCTACTCCAGCCCTGCAACGCGATCTCTTAACAACCGGCTGTGAGAACCAAAACTCCACACCTAGGTTTAAGATGATAGCAACCACTGATACAATCTCTCGCTTATCATTCCAGGACTGGGCGAATGAACCATAATACGAACTAACAAAGCTTACTAAAGAAAACAGAACTTGTTCAAGCATTTTCCTCTCCACACCTGTACCGACATTCTCATGAACACCGGGACTGAGTATGCTGAGAAGTCTGGAAGATGATCTGGTTTTCCCCCTCCAGCCACGGCCGCTTCAGCACGTGCCTGCATTGTAGTGCTGTTTGCACCGCTCCCGCCAGGTTCTGCTGCTCGGTTACCACACACAAGACTTCAGGGTTTCTTTTGACACCAAGACAGCCTTGATGCACACACAGCAGCATCTTCTGCCACATCCTGCTTCCCTCAAGGGGCCTCAAGGCGAATGGGAAGGGGGGGCCCCACAAGGCAACCCTGCCCAGGTGCACTCCCACAGCTCCCACGGGCTTCACGCCCCAGTGGCCCAGGGCTGGAAAATCCGCTTAAAAGGCTCCGCCGTCATCGCCAAGTTTAACAAGTTTCCATAAAAATCACCACTTAGAGGCACTTCACAGAGGCAGAATGTAAGAGTGCCTAAGCGGCCATTCGAACCTGCACGTGAATTTGCTCTGTCCCTAGCACTTCGGGGCAGAATGAGCTTGTCTCCTGGCTCCTCTTTTCTTCTCAAGTGAAACTGCCAGTGCCAAACCCACCGTATCCCCCACTGTAGGAAAGATGAGATCAGAGAGAGGTATCCTCAACTCGCTTCTGATTCACACTTCTGCTTGGTAGAGGGCCTGAACGCTTGCTGTCTGTACTTCAGTCAAAATGTGCTCCTAAGTGCTTTTTCTGAGGGAAGCTTCCAACCTTCACTAGATCCCAAATGTATTTTGCTACAAGCTAACGCAAAGCTGTGGATTCACACGAAAACTCTTAGGAGCTGTAAAAAATGAGGGGCAAATTCAGTGTGGGAAGAACATGAATGGAGTGTAAGGTGCTCTGTACGGTGCCCGCAGCAGTGCTGCCTGGAGAGCCGTGCTTCCAGGGCCAAGAGGGGTGAAGCCCCGTCACAGGGGAGGAAAACAGAACAGTAAGAAGGCAGGAAAGCTGTAAAGGTACTTTTTACCCAAGACTGAAAAATGTTTAAAATGTCTCCACTCTTATTTGCTTGTATACCTTCCAGTTGGTGATAAAATTGTAATTTAAAAGTCCTGCATGTACTTAGCTCATCCTTGCTGGGTCTAAGCCTGGAGGCAAGCAACCTGCAGGGCCACAGAACGCCCTGTGGTTTTACCAGAGCCTTCTAGCAGGAGACAAAAGTCACGTCAAATTTCTACAACTACAGAATAATGGCTTTTAGATAGTCTTCAAACCAAGAGCTAGTAATCCAAGGAAAGACACCTTCTGTGTCAGCAGTTAAGCCACTCCCTTTACAGCACGCAGTATTTTGTATAGTTATTCAGCATTTCATGGA
The DNA here is from genome assembly GCA_013399475.1 of Chauna torquata. Lineage (NCBI taxonomy): Eukaryota > Metazoa > Chordata > Aves > Anseriformes > Anhimidae > Chauna > Chauna torquata. The sequence continues at coordinate 108,427 of VXAL01018929.1, forward strand.
GCACCTAGTGCATAATTTAAAACATTTCCTGTACTTAAGCTCCACCCTGAACGAGATCATTGTCAGCACTATTCTTCAAGCCTGTCCACCCTCTCCGCAGTGTGAATAAATAGCTACTGCAAAGTCCTTCCTTACACTTGAAGAAGAATTCACTGCATTTTCTCTCTTTCGTTACAGGAAATTGCAGTAAATTTAAGGGGAGTATTGCAGTCTCCCTCCCCAAGTCACCACAGTGCATTCCACTGCAGGGAAAACTCGCTTTCCGTGCTTTCAACACTGCGGTCTGCTTTCCTCTCTCAATGTGATGTAAACACACAGATAATGGATTCCTGAAGCAGTGACCCTGAAAATGATAAAATCTGCCTTCTTTAGGCTGCTAACTTAACCAGCAAAGAAAGAGGCATGTGCCAGGCATTTCGCCCCCTGCCACAGACTTACCTCGCTCTTTTTAAAGCAAGTACCACAGCCTAAGATCTGACAGATGTCCAAGATAAAGGCTCTAACCTATTCCCTCTTGTGCAAGTTTGGAGCCTGGATTTTCCATGCCTTGCCTGAGGAATGTCTAAGTTACCAGTGTTTAAGATGCTGTCATTGTATCTTACTACATCCAGTACGCAGCCATTACTGTGAGCCAGTTTACAAGATAAACAAAGTACTATGAATGAAAGAATTTTTTGCCTCCCTCCTTAAGCCAACAAATAGGAAAATTCTTTGCACTAACCAAGGCTACACACCACAAGACCACACTCGTGGCACAGACCAGAGTAAAATAAGAAACTTGCACAGAAGGGATGAACTTCACTGCACTCAGGCTGCTCTGGGCTTATTTACGGAGTCACATGGATGCAGGGGAAGAGGAGGTTTGGTTTTGGTTAAGAATTATTTTTGATTCTGAAGTTGCAATGCCAGAGTTCATTCATCCCTGAGACTTGCCTTACACAGAGAAACAGCGGTGCTCGCATTCCCCTGCCTGAGGCAGGGAGATGCTGAGCACGATCCTCCTCCGCGGCCGCGCTAATAACCTGGGCTTCCAGCACAGGTCAGAGGCCTACCCCTACCCAGCACGTGACCATTCCCCAGAAGAAACGTCTGGTTTCTCTTCCCACACAAACAGAGAATTCATGGGAAGACATCACAGGACATTCTCGCCGTCTAAAAGTAAAGTAGTAAAAAATGAAGAAAATTGGGAATGTTAAACTATGCGAATGCTTTCTGAGCGATTTACTATCAACACGAGCAAAGCGATTTGTTTGGAAATGATGCAAGTGCTCTTGATTTGAAGGAGTCAAGCCACCCGTCTTTCCAAGAGGTACACAGGCAATAAGAAGGAGCTGTTGTACTGCAAACTGCACCCAAACAAAGCCACGATTTTATGATTAACTTCCACAGCTATGATTGTATTTTATTTAAGGAAAAAATAAACAGAAAGACCACTTCCTCACTCTCCCCCTTGTTGTTCTAAGTGACTTGGTCTGGGTTAGTCCTCATCTGTAACGCTGAATGGCTCAGAGCTGGACGTGCACCGTAACGCTGTAAGACTGAGGACACCTTCAGAGGGATAAAAGACACAGTACCTCTAAAAAGCACACAGAGCTTTGTGCTATAGCACTGCTTTCGGCCTCTGTATCATTAATGCCTTGATGCAAAGAGAACAAGCCCAGGCTAACATGTTTACAGGGATCATATCATAGCAGCACTTACAGAAAAAAAAAAAGAAAAAAAGAAAAAACCAGCACGGGCTTACCTTGTAACTGCTTGAATCTTCCTTCTAACTGATTATAGTTATACTGCACCTGAGTTGCATATCCTGGGGACAACGGCCCAGGCATACTGGTTGATTTTTGTAATTCCATTTACAGGTAACACAGGGATACGATGAGCTGCAGCATAAAGAAACCACAGGTTTCTCTACCATACATCCAGGTAAATCCCAGCCTCCTCAGAAGTTTGGCTTCAGTCCCTAGAGAAAACGCTCTCGCTGAGCTCTAAGCAAATTACAGCTTCGGTTCAAAATCCAGCAGTGTGGGTTGGCAGTAAGTCGTCTGTAACGGATTCAGACTTAAAGCACCAGGAAGTTTTTTTGGTGTCTTTTTTTTTTTCCCCCCCGCTCCTGCTCCACTCCAGACAACTCTCAAGTGCTTGAATCTGGTTTCAAACACTTGCCCAGCTCTGGCGAAACTAAATCAAAGAAAAGCAAGTTCGCGTTTCAGCCTGAAGTAAAAGCAGCATGGAGCCACCACGCGCTGCCGTCTTTGCGAACGCTTCCAGGAGCCGCGCACACCTCAGACCTTTCTGCTGGTTTGTAATATAATCAGCAGCCGCCCGGGTGGAGGCTGATGTCACTTGATTACCATACAGCCCGGTGGAGGAAACGAAGGCTGTACCAAGGGCGAAGGGGCGGCGGAGTGGAGGAAGAGCGAGACGGCTGGTGAAACACCGAAGCAGCTTCTTCCGCTCCGCGGCGCTGGGCGCACCGGGCAGCGCCTGACCCGCGCAGGGAGAGCTGCCTGCCTGGGCCCGGCCCGCTGCCCCGGGGCACCACCGCGGCCACGGGAGACGGTGGTATCTTCCTAAACAAAGCTGGTGGAATTACAAGCTTTTGTTGAGAGCCTCATGTAACGGAAAAGTCTCAGATTACTATCGCATGAAAAGGAGGGCACTTCATTTATTTTCACGGCTGTTCACTCGAAAAGGCAACACGCACACAGAGGCCCTCATTCAGAATTTAGCAACAGGCGAGGAGAGGACTCAGGGAAACGTGCTCTCCACCACGCTGGGAACCAATGAAACCTTTGTGAAAAGGGTCTTTAAACAGCCAATTCCGTTTGCTCAGTTTCACGTTGCTTGCCGATATCGAGGATTCCGACATCTCCTGCGGACGCACCCGCCTGCCCGTTTATCCGTGTGCCAGATGGACGGGCACCTGGGCTATGCGCCGGAGCGAGGGCCGCACCGCCACCGGGGATGCCGGCTCTGACTGGCACCTCCGTGCCCCGCTCCGATACAAGCGTGCGCAACGGCGGCAGCAGCACGGCTACATGCTGGAAGCCAGTTCCTGAAGATGGCACTAGGTTCAGGATGTTGGTTGTCCCCCAGGGCCATGAGCTCCTACCCTCGTGTAGTCTAAGTGAAATTAAAAGGTCAATTCTGCATTTATGTTCTCAATTTGTATCATTTGCCTGTCTGTTTTTAAGACTGCTGATAACATTCACACGAACATTTTCTCTTTTTCAGTTTCTTGCGTTTCCAAATTCCTTTCCACTTGAATCAATGTTCTCTTCTCCTCCCACTCCATCCCCTCATTAAACGTTTCAAAATGTTGCCTTTGTTTTGATGCTGTAGTTTCACAAGTTTTTAGTCATATAGTAATTTCTGTGAGGACAATTCCTGTGGGAGAAGCTCAGTCCCCTTCCAGGGGCTCGTTGTGGCCTCAGCTCTGGCTAGGCGTAAGCTGGAAACTCAACCAGCTGTCACCGACACACCGGGGAACAAACGGGCAAGAAGTCCAGCCATGACCAGTGCTAACTTAGGGAGAAGTGATGGAAGTCAACACTTCCCAACTGAAGCTGGGGTTTCCAAAAACACACAGACTGTTGGAAATGCCTGGCACATTGCTTCCAAGGTCATAAATACATTTAAATTATTTATAGCTTTTAACTATACTGGTTTACTTAAAACAACAACTTCTCCCTAGCCTAGAGCTCCTTATTATATTGATACAGAAGGGCTTTTGCTAGCATATTGCAGTGAACCCCTTCACATCAATATAGCTGTGTTTACACAAGACTTTTTGTGCTACAGAGGACCTCAAGTAGAGTCTAAAACATTCTGGTCTTTTTGAAAGCTGGCCTTCAATCTTTTCAGCACTACCCACGCCTGTGCCACTAAAGTCTATTCAGCTGCCCTGAGCAGATTTTACAGCGTCAGGGAAGAAAGTGACTGTCTGCAGCTGGAACACCACTGCACAATGCAGTGAGGTACTGCAGGCTCGTGCCCTAAAAAACTGCTTGGAAGGCAAGAAGGGGACGTGAGGAAGCACCTGTACTTGCTGCTGCTGCAGGCAGGATGCTGCTCTCGAGACAACAATGCGCTGAAGCTGGCGTGGCGAGCCCCGCGTTCCTGCTAAACCTTCCCCTGATACTCTCTGTACAGCTGTCCCTCCGGCACGCTGAGACCCACACGGCGCAGCGGCTGCCACCTGATTTCCAGGCTAGGGGGGAAGGGGAAGACAAAAGTACAGAAGGCTCCAAAACTCTCAAGGGCAGTGCTCTGTAAACTGAGCTGTTAATATACAACTGCAAACTCCCCTAAAGCTCAAGGAGCATGCTTTACCCAGCACACAAGTACAGGCTTATTTCTGTCGCAGAATTTTTTCCTGCAGCTTTCTACCAGCGGCAGTTTTTGCCTGCGATGCCTGAGCTATGTTATAATTAAACGTAACCCTTCCCCTCGAGAGCAGGCAGGCAGCCAGGCCCTACCTGCAGGCGTATCGGCTCATTACTGTCCCACCTTGAGCAAACACGTGTTGCTATGCGAGTTCAGAAGGCAGCCCTAAGCTCCAAGCGAGTGACAGGAGAGCTGGAGTATTTTTAACATCATTAAGGCCATAAATTAGGAGCCAGGAACTCTTCCCCAGCTGAAAGCTTTCCCAACACCTTTGGCAGATGACACATTAATGCACACGGCCGTTATTTAAAATATTGAAAAGTAAAATACTACAAAAACAAAGCGTTAAAAACTAAAAATAATCATTTGGCTCTGACCCATATAAAACAGAGACAGGCATTCCCCACCCTGCCATAAAACATTAACAACACATACATGAATTTACACTTCGGATCGTCCCCTGTGGGACAACTGAATCTGGTAAGCTTACGATTCCCAAGAAACATTGAACAAAAGTCGGGTTTTGAGCATTTTTTCTGTCCTGTCCCCCCCAGTTCTGGCCTGCCAGTAGCACTCAATGCCACCTGAAAAAGAGAAGGAACTGCAGCAGGCACAGAGCAGTGCACGCTCCACAGCGAGCCGGGGGAAAGCTAGAGGAAAAGGGGAGAATGTGTTTGAGCTGAGCGCGTTTTGTTCAAGCTTTGAAGCAGACACACGAGACACTAAGATGTTACGGAGAACTGAGCAGCACTCACTGTGAAATTCTGACCTCATTTTAGCTGCCATCCAGGTTGGCATTTGGGCTGAACAACAGGTCCCCAAGCAACAGATGTGACAGATTTGTTAATGATGATACCAGCTCCTTGGGATGGCCCCGATCACCGGGTGCTGCCGACTCATCTGCCGGAGCATTACTTATGCTTTGCTGGGCCTCCTGCGTACATTTTGAAGGCTTAACTTAACAGTTTGGTGGTAATTCAGCCGAAAGAGCAAAGCAAAACAGTGATTTGCCTGTATTTGTGAAACTCTACACCATATGTAGCAACTTCTTAAGAATGTGCGTTCTGCCAGTTCCCATTTTTATCTGAGTAACATCAATCCTAATACATTCATTTGCTGCTGACTCCGCATTAGTGACCCTGAGACCTGTTTACTGCTGTTACGTAGCAATGCATCGAATTGATCACAAGGTTCTCACATGCAAGCCTTTTTTATACCTAGTTTTCACTCATTTTCTCTGTTTCTCTATAATTAACTAAGCTCTTGACAATACTAATTGGATTATACGTTACGAAGAGGAATTAATGCTTTAAAGGCCATAAATAAGATAACTTCTGAGCACTCGTCCACTGTAACTTATCAAATCATCCCAGCTTGAAATTGTCCATGGTATAATTCATCACTGATTAGAGCGCTGGAGAAAACTAAGGGGCAAATCATGTGTTAGCTTCTAGTAGTCAGGGAGGGAGGTGGGATTTTTTTTCCTAAATTTTGTTCCTGCTTTCCTCCCATAGCTGTGAAGTACTTTTTGCTTGTATTCTTTGAATTGTACCTCTCCCTGCTTGACTGGTAATGACGGCCTGCATTGTTAGTGTACTTGTTAAGAGTTATTAAATAAAAACGCAAGTGATTATCCACTTAACCATAAATACAGGCAGTAATGCAAAATGTGACTTAGTTGACGCGATTAGAGCTTTCAAAGCCTCAAGGAGAACAAGAAGTTGATTACAGCAACAATATGGAAGTAGAAGCAACATCTGGAGGCAAGTGCTCACCACAGAACAGAAAGCATCTGCCCCAGGATCTGTCTTTATACACCTCCTGAAAAGTGTTACTGAAATGAATGGGCTCCTAACACACAATTCTACGGAAAAAACGGATGTTAAGGCTAGCAAAAATGCCATCCAAATCCCTAACTATCAGTGTTTCTAAGATTGAACAAAACCATCGCTTTTCTCAGCCAAAAGAAGTCCTGTAACAAAAATCTTAGTGTATTCTCAAAAAAAGTATAGACAGAAAATTCCAAGAAGTTCCAGGCTAAGGATCCAGTTCATAACTCTTTTGCAGAAAATAAGCGCTAGGTTGGCAGCACTACCGTACTCGCACAGCCCTGCTAGAATTGGAACAGCCAGAAACTGCCTGACAGCCGCATCCACCTGTCAGACTACACCACCCTCCACCACCCAAGTCAACCAGTATCGGCTGGCCTTCCTGGGTCAACAGTGAAGACAGTTTGTGTGGCGGACACAACGTCCAACACAGGCCCACCCACGAAACACATTCATTTAATGCATACGTGAAAAACCAAGACGACAATTCTCAAAATGTTCCCTGAGTACCATAAAATAAATGCAGGCTTTGCACTGCTGTGTTCTGAAACAAAAATGTGATTTTACAACTCCACAAAAGACAATTATCTCTCTAATGGGAAGCAGAATGCACACCAGAGCTTACAATAATTACAAATCTGGTTAATCATCACCCCGTCTTTCCTTTTTACTCTTATTTGCTCTTGTAAATTCGCTACTTGGTGACTAGCTAGAAAAAAAACATGATAAAAGGGATGATTTATTAATCTAAAATGCCACAAAAATCACAAAACATTTGCTCTTCTTCTGAAAGGGGGTGAAGTTCACGCACAGCCCCTCAGTGCCACATTTAAGAACTGAAAACTCGATCCCGTTTGCCTTTCCTGACTTCGTTGCCAATACCTCGGTCTACACAGTAAAATGAGAATCTCTCCTTACATATGCGACAGTTTCAATAAGGAAAGATGTTTTTGCTGTGGACTGTTCTGGAAACGGAGTTATTTTCGTCATATTTGACAATTTGCATAACATTAATCCTGAAGAGTTAGCTGGTCTCCCTCCAGTTCGCACATGAGACACGGGAACACAGAAAGGAGCAGCCCACACACCGAGCACGAGTTGCTGTGCCAACTTCATTACGTCTTCCCCGCTGCAGGTACTAGCGGCAACAGGACCGCTCCTCTTCCAAGCTCGCCATCCCTGTGATACCTAGCTACTGCCTTAGAAGGTGAGAAAATCACAAACAGAACAAGAGCTTCTCCTAAGTAACATTTCCATTTCAGAACGGTGTTTTAATTCTTCTGTTTAAAGGGGATTTTAGGTCTGTGGCAAATACGACGGCATTTGGTGCTCCAAGTCCCTTCCAGATGTATTTTCTGTGACTCACGTAGGCTTGGGAGATCCAATGGAATCAAAATGCAAGGGAAGGGGGCAGACTGAAAAGCAAGAGACACAAGGATTTTTATTACAGAAGGACCTGTTTGCACATTTTCCCCTCGCCGTGCCCAGGCTGCCCTTCCAGCCGCTCTGCAGTCAGTCCCAGGCACTGCCCCGCTTCTGAGCTCAGGAGGAATCTGCACAATGCGATGAAAGCAGCTCAAAACCTTCGGGAATCTTTCAACAAATCAGGCCAGAATATCAACTTACTACTGAAACTGGGTCAGTTCCACCTGGTTTCGGGTTTCAGTGTGAACAGTTTACACAACTCCCAGATTAACAGGAAAGTTGACGTGACTTTTGCAAGAGCATGTCCTTGCTCACTGCAACCGTGGAACGTTTGCCAGAAAAGCCTGCACAGAAGAGCTACATGAGCACTTCATGTTTGGAAAAATCATGGCTTCCATGGGTGGGTATTCCAGTTCAAATGGGTTCTTCTGAACTATACTGCTTCCCATAATCCGTGAACTCAAAGCAGGGAAGTCATCCCTGAAGAACCCAAAAAATTACATTCACAGGTTTTCCTTGTGGCCCACGAAATGCACTTGGTTTGCTATTTGACTTAGATGAATAACTTAAAAAGTCTATGAAAATCAAATGTGGTACACTGGTATGCACTTAACATACTCACCTTCTCTGAAATTCTGGTGAGAGAACACTTCTTGATTTTCTTTCAGAAAATTCTTTTTTTATAGGCTTTAATGTGCTTTTTTAGAAGGTGCTATTAGTTTTATTGCCTCTCCTCACCCCTTTCATCCTCTGTCTGAACTGAGCCTACGTTTATATGTAGGAGGGACAGAGATTCCCCACTCTTTCATGTTTTCTTCCATTTACATCGTTTTCTTTTTTTCCAGAGTTTGACCACAAACACAGAAGACATGCTGCTGCTGCATCATAATCACTCAGGCATGAAAATTCAATCTTCTGCTGCTATTGAGCCAAATGAAAATAGGGTGAAAGCAATACGCAGAACACAAAGATCTTTATATATCTTCGTAAACCAGGCTATTTCTACCATTTCCCCTGCTTCCCATACATAGAACAGAGAGCATGTAGACTGTATCGGTGTTTGCAAATATATCCTAACGATGACCAGCCACACTCACATGTGATGGGTTCAGGGGAAAGGAACAAAGAGGTACCTTTCTGTTCCGCCAGTTCCATACCTGGAGAAACCCAAGCCCCTAAACTAGAAACCTCTGAACTTAACTGAGCTTCCTAAAGAACTTTAGCTCCTCTTATACCTAAGCAACAAAGTTCCAGACCAGCCTAGGTACAGGCTTGTTCTGACCCTGTAGCTCGTTCAAAATAAACTGGAGACAAAGCAGAAGGAAAACGTTAAAAAAAAAAAAAAGTGTTTTGTTTTGTTTTTAAATCTTAGATGCAGAACCGTGAGCTGAAAGCTGCATTTTTAAAGCCAAGGTAAACGAAACACCTCTTTATTTATATCCTAGAACCTTCTTCCCTTGAATCTCGCCCACAAAATTTCTCTATCTGGGGATTGCCCATCTCTGCAAAAAAGCTTAATGATCAATTGACAAATACTAATCGTCTGAAACTTGAAGTTATTATTCCACAGCAAACCACGCATTTCATTCTTATATATTTAATGCACGTAATAAACATTACATGCGCACACTTATACATACAAATACTGTCCATGCCTGACACACATCTACCTTAATGGCTTAATAATGTTTAAGGAAAGCAAAACAACATAAAAAAAACGGTGCAACACATAGATACAAAGTGATTGGAAAAAAGTAGTGTTTGCGTTGCTCACTAGAAGAGATCAAAACTGTTAGGAAGAATGCTAGAAACTAAAGAAGTGGCACTTGGAAGTGAATTTTCCTCATCCTCTGTACCTGTCTGGTCCTCACTCCTGTTCCTATTCTTTTTGCCTCTTCCCACCAAGGCAATTCATCTCTCAAGGCAATCTGGGTTTATATCTCTCCAGGATATTACCTCAAGATAAGAATCAAAGCTCTGATCCGAGAGGATGATCTCATCACTACTCTCTCCCCATTAGAAGAGCTCCAAGGTTAACAGAAATTAGTAAACATTTTTTAATCCTGTATTGAATTTCGCTTTGCAGTATGCTCTGCTAGACATTATTTATACTTCAGGGAGTGCTTTCATGCAGTATCCAAGCAACAAATAGAAGGAAAAATGCAAGGCACATTGCAGATTTGGCTGAATAAATAAAATAAATACAGAAACATTGCTAGTTAGACACTAAAGACATAAGACGAGAACATTCTCTTCTGCATACGCATTTTTTTGTGGAAAGACTTCTTTTAAATTATAGGCTCATGACAAGGTTTTGAAATGCATCCACAGTCAAGCTCATCCTTGATAAAATCGGAAATTAAAAAAATGACGTTCCCATTATTGGCACACAGTTTCTATCAAGGAGAAATCCTTTCCATTAAGATGATGCAGCAAAATATCTGGAACAATCGTGTTATTTCAATGAAGAGTCATTAACAGTTATCCCAGGCCTTCTCTGCATTAAATATCCCCAAAGCATTGATTCCAACAGCAAAGATGAAGACTGAAGAGATCGTAATGTTCAGGTCTCCCACGATGGCCACGACGGGTCAGATTCCCAGCTGGTGCAAGTCAGCACGGTCCCACAGAAGCCAGCAGGAAAACGCCAGCCTATACCAACTGACGATCTGGTTGGTCGCTCTCCTAAACCACCACTTCAGCACGGTTTTATCCAGCTCTACTGTTGTGCCTGGCTCAGCTCTCGCTAGCTCCCTGTGAGATACCTTCTGCATGGCATTTTGCTTTCTTTGAGCAGCTGGGGTAGCCTCTGTTTTACTCCACAAACCCTACCCTGCCTCTCCTTGCTGGGCTCGCCTGTCCCTGCTTCGGCTGACGCAGAACGCTGCACCTCACCCATCCCAGCGCGGGCGGCCAGAAGTGTGTCCCCCGGTGCTTTTACTCTTCCTTGATGCCATGGTGACAAATGGATGATGAAAACTAAAACAGACAGGAGAGAGCTGTGCTGTGCCAGTCTGGGAGTTAAGGCAACGCGGCTCACCTAAAATCGGTGCATGTAAGGACCGTGAATGCTAGTGCAGTGACCAGGAGTCTAATACCTGCAGATTTACCTGCTTTCAGGTTTACCCTTGTAAAGGAGGGGATCTTACCTTGGTAAGATCCTAAGAGCAGATACGCATATGCAAACGCACGCGCACAGTGAGCGTACATACATTCGTTTTCCATCTTCTTCCTCTAGGTACAGATGGCTTTTTATTATTTAATCACTTCTCAACTGCAGTACTTTTTCACACGTCCTACGTTTACTACAAGAATGTTCTCGTACCTTATTTTGCCAAATTGCTGAATTGCTGTCCTTAGCATAGTGTTAACCTTCTGCGAATTAAGGCCTGGCGTACATCTGGAGATCTCCACAAGAAACTACGAGAAGCAGTCACGGTACGTGTATTCCAGTCCAAGACCTTACTGCACTGGAACTCAAAGATCTAAAGACCAGTCAATACAGCCTCACTCACTGGCAAGATGCTCGGCTCTCCCGTGTGCATCTCCAACCCGATATTGCTTCGTCTTGAAAGAATTTAATCAGAGATGCAAAATGACCGTGGCTGTCAGACTTTCCACGCTGTGCGGCTGCCAGCGACTGCGCCTTTCCGGCTCCCTCCCCGAAGCAGCTCAACGCTCATTCCTCCAGCTCCACTTGTCCTGCCCGCGCAGCGCGCTGGATCACAGTTGTTCACAAGGATGCAGTCACTCCCACGCATCGCTCTGTTACTATGCAATCATAAATACTATTCATCAAGCGGACAAGCACGTATGATTCCAGATAACTCATAAATTACACTCAGCAGTGCTTTTTTCAGAAGCTTGGCTCCATACTCAGCAAGCTACACTGCACCACGGATCTGGTATCTGATCAGTTTACAAAGATCTGACTTACACTCCCTCTTGTTTGCACATCACTCATTTGATTCCAAAGAGAGAGAACAAAACTGAACTATGCCTAACTGATACCAAAATCATATCACTATAGCAGCAAGGAGATACAAATGGTCTTTGTACCAAATCACAGTTTTGATGAGATGTCATCAAATACGAGTTGTTCACATCTACTTGATGTAAATGTAGCACAGACGTACAGTGATGCTTCTTAGGGGGGAGTCAGTCTACTGATGATCTTTAAAATAAAAGTGCTAAGAACAAAATATTATTTATTGTCTGGTTTTTGCTATTTGCTTTAGAAAAACTCCTTCACCAGCAACTTCAAAAGCAAACTCATTAATCACCAGTGACAGATGAGCTAAGCCTTCCTTGTTTTATGATAAAAGCGCAGTGTTCGTCCGTAGTCACAGCCAGCACTGCAGGTGACATGCCTAGGTACAGCAGCTTCGCCGCTGCCACACTTTCTCCCTTGATGCCTACATGACACAGAACACGTAAAACGATACTTCTGTTTTCCACATGAGCCTCCTACAGATTCTGGTAAAGTACAGCAGCTTAGGAACTACAGCTGAGGAACTGTTCCAGACATAAAATCCAGAAGGAAAGCACTGGGTGAGGTCCACATTTGGAAAAGCTTTTGGTGAAATAATTTCATCAGCTTCTATCTGAGCAAAATCAGATTTTTCAAACTAAGCGCTTTCATACTCACCTAAGTAAGTTTGTATTGGGCCTTTGGCTGCTAAACATGGACTTAAAACCAGCTCTGCCAGGCCCATGTTGAGAAGATGCATCTGCACTCTCACTGCTGTAAAGTTCTTATTTCTGTTTAGTGTCAGGTGAATCCTTCACGAGCCCTTCAGACTTGACCTCCATTTGCCTCCAAAGCTTCTACACTATTTACAAGCATCAAATATACTGCATTTGTTATTAAAACACTTGTTATTAAAATTAGAGAACTGATTTGCAAGTCCCACCTACCTCAGGTATTGGATACCTATGAAATGTACTGCAAGAGATTATTCTCAGCATGCTCCTTCAAAGCCAAAAAAATAAACAAAAACATTTATTCTTTTAAACTCTAAATCTTTGCTTTTTGTCTTTTTTTTTTTTTTTTTTAAATTGAGCCCTTAAACTTCATTCTGACTCTGGAGAATTCTTCTGTCAGTGTATACTCTGGTTGAAGCAGTAAAAACTTTGCTAAAAGAGATATATTAGACAGCAGGGACCAGCAGGTGCATTATACCTCAAGAATACTACAAGCAGGAACTTCCTTTTGTTTTTTTGGGGGGGTTTGCTCTGCTTTCTTCTGCACTGGTGCTGTTGGGGGAATAGCTCAAGTACCAGGGCCAAAAGGGCTAACTAGCCCCACGTATGGTACCCAGCACAGACTTTCTTCACCCTTTTTTCCCCCCTCCTCAAGAAATAGGTATTCCTCTCTATTAAAACGGAAACTGTCCAATAGTATAACTTCAGTAGTAATTTCAATGATTTTCCCTTTCTGCTTCTGGAGAATTTATGCTACTAACATGAACTACAAGCCTATTTTCTCTGTGCAAGAGGGACAACTACAGAAAGCTGCACTACCAGCGCAGTCTCTTTACCTGTACTCCCCTAGGAGGTTCATGAACACCGTGAAGCGCAACACTAGCAAGTGTCCTGACCTATGCACAGTCATCTAGGCGGAGCTGGAAAAGGAATGCAGCTTCATCTGCCCTGTGCTAAGAAGATATGCCTCTGTTATTTCATAAACTTTGAAACTATTTTTAATCTATATGCCAGACAGCTGAGTCACAGACCTTCTGGTCACTCAGGTGAACACAGAGGACAAAAGGGCAAAATACAAATGAGCAAAAAAGCAAATGACCTTAACCAAGTATTTTTTAATATTGAATTAGCTATCTGAAGAAAGGGAAGGTTTTGGAGGTGACAATTCTCATACTACCTGACAACAGCATCTGAGATGGCGAACACGGTACGTCTGAATGGCACAGTCCCAGATGGAGCATGAAAAATTCTGCTGAACAACCGAACTGTTTCCATAGGCTTTTGTAAGAGCTCTGTGAGCCAAGGCGCTGCACAGCAAATCTTGCTAGCTAATGGTCCTTGATGGACGCAATCTGACACTTGAGGATTTGTGAATGAAGAATTTTGCACAAACACGATATCTTTTTGGCTTCTAGAGAGCAGGTAGGATTACCTGGTCTTCCAGCAAGACCTTCCAAAGAACCACAGAGAACAAGGACAGGTGAAACATGATTTCCTACAGTAGGGTATCTTAACTTACAAAGTGGGGATCAGTTAACTTCTTCTCGTATCACTTGCAAAGTGAGTGAGTTCAACATGAATGACAACCAATCTGGTTGCATATCCCTTAATCAAATCTGAATTCTGATTGAAAGCTGAGTTCCCATGCAATTTTTTCATTTTAAACTGAAACTATCATTAGCATTCTGGTATTCATGGTATACAGACCACTTTAATAGTATCGGTTATCAGCTGCTGTGCTGACATTAGTGCTTCTCTATTATTACTTATCATACCTGCTTTAACTGAGCTCTTCTCCATACGTTGTTCTGATCACAGATTATTCTGACCACCATCTCCTGCATTGCTCTTTAAATATTTCATCATCCTGCTGGAAGATGGGGCCATTCCAATTTTTTCTAGAACAGAATATCAAACTCTGGCTACAGAACCCACTTCTTGTCTGCCGGCTCTCTGCCCTTTTCTTTCCCTTTAAGGTAAAGAGAGTAAGCTTCATTTGAATGACAGTAAACTAGAATCAATACAAGATGGAAGCTTCACAGCAGAGGCATATCGCATCTTGTTGAAGGATGTGGACAGAAGATGCTTGCACCAACAGAAAGATTCACATTGAATACATAGCCATTAGTCAGGCAGTGTAAAATGCTGATGGCAGTTCTACTTCTGACCACAACAGCTTGTATCTAACGGATGGGGGAATAAAGAGCCAGTGCCAGGTCTGTTTATTTTGACACCTTCTGTACTAAGACAAGGAGATAATGCTACATGTGTGTTTCACAAACTGCAAGTCATCGATAGTCAGTTCACTGGAAGGAAGACATACCGAAAGAGCTGGACCCCCACGCAGTCATTGGACATGACTGATCTAGGACCTCTGGACAGAAAAGTGCCGTTGTCCGAAGACGGTCAATCCAAAACGGCTGCCCTAAGACTCAGAGGTGTGGGAAGATGCTGGTGCCCACAAAGAGCCCCTGTCCTTCAAAGTCAGACTGCACTGGTTGTTGCTTAGTGAATTTGGGCCCTGCAGATGGTGCGTGACTACTTCTGCCTCAGAGAATGGTGAAATCCACCCGGAAGAAAACGATGGAGCAGACAGTCAAATTTTGGATTTCAGAGCCCAGAAGAGCCTCCTGAGATAAGCCAGCGTAGCTCTGTGCAGAATACCAGCCACAGGCTTTCCCGCAGTGATTATCCCGTCTGATCCTGTGACAGGCAGCTGAATTACAGGACACCTCAGAAGGAGCCTGTCTCGATTTACAGACCACAATAACAGAGATTATTGCTATCCCAGCTCCAGGCTGAGAGTCAATTTCCCTGGCTGTTAACAACCTGGAAGTGCCTGCCCTTCTGAGGAGACGCAAGGAAAGACTACCCACCAGGCAGCATATCAAAAAATACATGTTGAATGATGCCAGGAGTATCAGGGCTTGGTCTTTAAGTATACCTCTAATTTGCAACACAACCCTCTCTTTGCTCCTCTCTCCCTGCATCACGATTAGGATTTGAAGCAGTGCTGCAGCAGTGCAGCATGCTCAGCCAAGTTTTGGCAGCACGCTCTATTACCAACATTAACAGCAGCAAATTACAGGTATGAAACATTCCAAATTAAAATAATTGTGCATAATGCTTATAAAAAACAAATACATCATACTCTGGGACAAAGTTTAAATATGGCTCTGAATCAAATCTTCAGCAAAATTATTTGCTTTGAAATCGGTATTTGTTTCAGGCTATCTAAATAATTCAAGTGCTTTCCTTGCATTACTTCTCCTTGAAGTAAGAGTTCCATGTTTATTATTCCTTACCCAGATGGGGAGCTCCGCGTGCTGTAAAATTAAGTAAAACAACCGAGAGCAGTAAAGGCTAGACGTGGGACCTGAATCCTGCTAATGAGATTTGTACTAAACGCGCTTCCACACCCAAGCAATGTAATATAGCTTACATCTGCTAATGTGGCAGGAGTAAAGTGCAGTTTTTTCCTTAAACAAGATCAAACTAAAAAACTCGGGTCAAGATTCTTCTTGTCTTACACTAGGTTATCCCAACCTACCATCATAAGCATCCGTCAGGCCACTTCTGACCCCACTTCGCACAACCCCATTCCAGATCAGGCATTTTACCCTTAACGGCAAATGCACACTGCGACGAGCTGCTGCAGAATTAACGGGTCTTCTGAAGGCAGCAAGACCTAACTAACACACATCCCCTTTCTGCGAGCATTTCCATTAAGCCGATAGGGTTACCTCCCTCAGTAAGGGTTACACGATCTGCTCTCTGCCCAACCGCATGAACTATTTTATCCCCGTTACTCGGCTCCAAACCTGATCCTGCCCTGAGCCTGGCACGTAAAGGTGTTCTGCATCTAACACACTCCCATGCTGGCACTAAGAGGAGAAAGGGTATGCTGCACGTCAGTCAGCCTCATCAGAATCACAGATTAAGCAGATGATACCCTTGTCTCAGTACAGTAAGTTTAATAAACTTGCTTCAACTTGTTATAAAACACCGGGTTTAAAACTGTCCCTGTAACTGAAATTTCAACAGTGGAAGGCTCAGCATGTTTTGAACTGTTTTCTGTGCTTACAGTATGTCCCACGCTACTGAGGCATTTTGTTCAGAGGTCAGGAATGTGGGCACGCTACCATGAGAGTCAGGAAATCATTTACCGAATGCATAAAAATTGCTTTGCAGGGCAATGCCTCAGAGCTGAGAGGACATGACATTATCTCCTTGCTGCATAAACAAATTTGGTTAATGTACAGCCTTTAATACGCAATAGTCAGATGTTTTAAGCAAAAGCAGACCTACTCAAATTTAATTTCTCTGCTGATGAGAGGGTAACTCAGCAGAAGACAGCATGTACCACAGAAGCTCTGCCACTACAGAAAAATCAATAGTTTCAGCATTATTTACTAAATACAAACTATCTCCATCTACCACATTCCTCCATTTCAGGACAGTGAGATGTTTTGAACACCTCCAACTGAAGATATCTTAAAGCAGAATTTTGTTATCCTTCTGATTTTTTCCAAATCTGGAAACTACCATCATTACCAATCACAGAAGCCCAACCAAAACAATGTGAACACTCAACCAAAATGGTTAATATCTGATGAGACTGATAAATCGTGTGTCACTCAAGTAATTTAGAATTCTAGAGCTGTTTCTACAGTGAAATATTCAAAATCTGATTTCAAAGGTGCCAGAAATTGCTTACATGAGAACAGCATATTTATCATGTAACACAACACACATCTTCTGAAAAATCAAGTATTATTGGCCAGAAGTGACACTTTGACCCATCTATTTGGAAAATTAATAGGAAGATGGAATAGTTATTGGTATCTTCTCCACCAGGAATTTTGACACCCAGAAAGTTATATTAGGGTACGCAAGTGGAGCACTGTTGTCAGTTGTGGCCACAGAAGTGAGTGTTAACTCTGTCGTATCACTGCAGTCATACTGGTGTGACCAAAAGAATACCAACACCTTCTGTGAAGGACTCTCTCAGGATAAAAACAAGCAGCTCATTGTCTATGTGCATCTTCAGATAATACCGGAAATTTTATACTTTCAATTACATACGCGGCACTTACCAGCCAGCATAATCTAGCAGAGTAAATTTGGGAACATTAAACAAGTTTTCTAGCACCCCCTCTTCCAGAGGTTCAAATAAGTTAGTGTGGATTTGTTTGAAAACTTTCAGGTTCTTTCATGCAGCAAAGTCCTTCAACTGACTCAATGGACAATTATTATTGAAAGACTTTTTTTGTTTTTTTTAAGCATACAGAATGGACTAAGAAGAAAAAATACTACCATCAAAAAATGAGAAAACAAACAAACAACAAAAAAACACCATTCTATTGAATTTTTTCTTGGCTCTCCGGTGACTAACATTTATGCTGTGCAGCCACTTCTAGGACTAACCAGTATGGGAATGCCTTAGAAAGTCTAGAACTTACCTGCAGCTACTTCCATGCAACATCACTGAAATCAGTAGGTTTCAACAGTTTAAAATGAGTATTTTGCTTTTGGCCTTCCATGCTTAAGAATTCGGTATCTCTTTTCTTTATTTTGAAAGGAAATCAATTTAAAACAGGTTTGGTTATATAACCCCAAAAACCTGGGGTACTCTCAAGAGAAATCCCTTTGCTGTGATCCAGCCACCAGAAAGCTCTGCCTGGGCAGACTCCCTTCCAAGAATGTGCATCTGAAATAACTTTTCAACCACAGTCAAGCTCTGAGTCTCCAATTCAAAATGTTAATCTCTGTAGTTTCTCCATACCACTGTCCTTCCAACAGATCAATGCAGTACTTTAACAGAAGTAAATGAAAATATAATTAAAGGATACCTGTATCTGTGTTATTTTTACCTAAAGGTATCATGGAAGGACAAGAGTAAAATACACGTTCACCCTCACACACATACATGCAAAAAAAAAAAGCTGAGAGAAACAGAGTCAGTACAACCTCAAAACTAAGAAAAACAAAAAACGGATGAAATCTCTGCCCTCCTGTGCTTACACCAAAAAAACCTTCATAGCTAACTGGAGCAGCTAAGTTTTGTGAAATGTCATATATGAGCACATCCTACAAAGCAATGTGAGACCATCGTGTCCCACTGATGTCACTGGAAGGAACAAATCTCAAGAATTGTTCAAACTGCACCTGACCTCAGGAAAATTTCAGCTCTAGTTTACTGACAGGGCACTGGCACTGAAGTCAGACAGTATCCCATACTACCACATACACACAGTATCAGTTTTGCTGACAGGATGACTGCTTACCAGCGAGGGCCTTGATGCGGGATCGCTCAAACAGTCGAGCAGAACTATTTTCATTGTCCCAGTCATCGACATCCCAGCGGTTGTTGACATCACTGTACTGCTGTTGGATTTCAATATTGTCGTAATCTGTCGCTACTGTTGTCGTCATCCTGAGTCTTCTTAATCTATTCTCAGCATCAGATTCTTCTTAAAATCCTCTGAAAAAAAAAAAATACATAACATGGTGGGTTTAGACAACATACATATATTGGAAGTAAGTAGTAAAGGTGTTTAAAGAGGTAGTAAAAGACTTCTGGTTTAAAAATCAGCAACTGAGTAAAAGCCCAGGTGCAAGCTCAAGAACAGGTTAGATACCAAACAGCCCTTGAGAAAGCAACTGAATGCTCCATGTCCTCTTAAAAAAAAGTACTTTACAAAAGCAAGACTTCAAGACTGATGCTTTGCTGCATACACATACGCAGAATTGCCAAGTTCAACTCCACATGATGAAAGTGGAACATGTATGAAATGGTGCAGTAAGATACATTCGTAACTGATTTTCAAAAGCAGTCTGTTTGTTTTATAGATCTCTGAATGTTGACTAAAGCATACAGACGCACGGGTAATGCAGCTAAGAAAAACCAAAAGGGCAAAGAAAACCTTGACACCTTCACAAAATGGTGCAAATTCTGATGAAAAAATGTAAATGCTTAAAAAGTCACACAAGCGTTTGACCAGCAGAAGCCTTTTAACATAGATCTGAAGAAACACTTCTTTTTTCACACACACATGCTGACTGTGTGACTGGTCCTGGGAATTCACTGATGAGCTCATCCAGCTAAATACACCTAACTGATGCATCGCTCTGAACTCTCCCTGGCAACAAAGTGGTAGCCCACCAACGCAACTCTTTACACGAGGTTCTCCTCTTCAGGCAGTAGGACACTTAGCATATTCATACTGGTTTCTAATTAGAATTTGCATGCACTTATCCGCCATGTAAGTATAAAAGAGCCTAACACCTCCTCTCAGAGGAGAGGAAGGTGGTTATAAATGGCTGCGAAGCTGTTTCTTTCCTTCTGCTCTCACTCCTGCAATTGCCCCTGTGATGTTTAAAATAGCCAAGCAGATAACAGGCCACAGCGTGGAGCTCCTTCGCAAGCGCTGCACCTCTCGCTCCAGCACAAGGTGCGGAGCCAGGCCCAGCACTTCCCCGAGAACCTGGTAACCCCAGCAGGCTGAGACGCAGCGAGGTGGTTTCCACTCCCTGAGCTCACCCCAACGTGACGGACGGCACCAGCGGACACCTGGGCGCTTGGAGCTCGCTGGAGCTGCTGCAGGGCACGAAGCCAGCGGGCCAAGGCTGCAGGCAGCGCCGGAGCCGGCCGCTTGGTGCCACCTGCTGACCCGGGAACAGCGCTTGCCTCAGCCACCCGGCTCCAGGCTGCGACAGCTCCTGCTGTCTGTCACACGTCGGTGGCCTTCCCAGGCCCAGATTCATTCACTTATCAGGTCCAAAAAACGCTGATATTCCGCAGCTGACATAAATGCAGCTCACAGGGAAAAAAACAAATTTACTATCACTGCTCAGAGACATCACTTCTCCAGACAGCCCTAGGGATAAAAGGCCAGGTTGATTTTCTCATATTCCCTGCTACGTATGAGAAATTTCCTCATATATTTACTTGCAAAGTAATCCCTTCATTTTGCGCAGAAACGGCAGACGGGCCCCATTCGAGGCTGTTAGATAAGCAGCTGTTACCGAAGCCTGCTTGTGAGCTATTCAACCTTTACAAAAGGTGGGAAGAAAACGCTTTAGCTATGGTAAGCTGCCAGCAGAATGAAAGAATATGAAAAAACCTGCTCTGGGAAAGGTCTTTGAAAAGATCCTCCTTCACATCCCGTCCCCAGGCTGACGTCTTCCAGGAGGAGCTCTGAAGATGGGCCCTTTTTAGGCTGAACAGCTCAGAACGGATTCTGCCACTACTGATAAACAAAGGGATGAAACAAGGAAGGGGGAAGGATTAGGTCCCACCAGCACACAGCAAGAAGCATCTCTGCACAGCATTCACCGGCTGATCCTGATCTAGTCTCAAGCCCGGACAAAAGCCTCCCATTGATTCCTGTACGCAGGCAGAAATCGGGGTTAGCTCCAATTAAATCCATGGAGCAACCCTGCTATAAACAACGAGTAGAATCAGACTGTTACATAGCACCAGGTTCCATCTTTTCAACTGTCTGCATTGTAATCGCCCAACAGAGGAGGAAATGTGCTGCTGGAAAAGCAGCAGCACATACCACAAAAATAAAAACAACGACCATAAAAGCTGGATGCAGCCACATGCTCATTTAGTATAGATGCTACAGACCATCGGACTGCATTTAACACCTGCGTTTAGATGTACGCACAACTGGATCCAGACTAAATTCAACTATAACTTGTGCCTTATTGCTTCCCTTCCCCTTCTTGAGCATTACACAAGTAAAATCTATCCCAGATAAAGGAAACTGAGCGTGAAATGGGCCTGTTACCTCACACCTATAAGGCTAGAAAACTTGTATCTTTGTTCTGGTCCTGTAAAGGTGTTGAAATGAAAAGAAACGCCCGTCTCACTGGCTGACACCAAGCTCTCTTTTCTAGGATGCCGACTCAACAACACAGCCACAGCAAGGAGAGGTAAGAGACATGCACTGCGGTGATAAAAATAAGTACCTTGCAGCAAAGCACTTCTAGGATGAGGTGAAGATACCACAACTGAATCCTAACTGAAGTAAACTACCACGCCTTCTTCCAAAGTAAGGGCCAACTGCGTGACGTGCAACCACAGCCTTAAGCCCGTGCTGAAAACTGTTCTTCTTACGGCTCCTGCTGCAGCTTCGGTCCAGCCCAAGCCCCAGCGCCTCGGGGAGCAGCGCGGGAGCTAAACGCCAGCTCTGGCAGAAACCTCCCTGCTTCTCACTGCAGAAGTGGAGCTCCTGCAGATGGGCTGAGCTAAAATAGCAAGGCTTGTTTCTAAGTTATGGACGTCCCTATTTGACAAATGGAAACACCACCACTGCCTGCAACTGCCCATCGTGTCAGGGGGAAAAACGCTTGACAATTTTTCTGGAGCTCTCAATGTGGCCGAGTTCACTATTAATAACCTCAAGTGTGATCTGTCACCCACAAAATTAGCCCTGCACTTGAAAGACACATGGTGAAAAAACTGTGTATGTAACATATGCATACGAGCAATAAATATATATATTTAAGCCTGAGATGTTACTTGCACCGAACTGCCGCTCACTACTGTAATTTTATTTGGTCGGACTTCCACTGCTTGATGATCTCAACAAGCACTCTGTGAGTGCAGACTTGCCTTACGGACGGCGCAGTCAGCACAGAGCAGGAGGGGGCTGCACTGTTTACCATCAGCTCCCTGCAGCACTCTCCACTCATTCGCAAAGCACCCACTAACACCCTTGCAAGAAATCACTATAGAATATGTAGCACAGGCAGAAAGCACGCAGACAGAAGAAAGCCTGTGCTCCAGCAGGAAAACAACCTTTGTAATTTAAACATCCTGGCCTGGCTTTAAGCTCAAATACCAATCTAATAAAAGAACAATGTTTTCTGTGGAGAGCGAAACGTAACATGAATTTCAGCTGTCAACATCCTGAGCAGTCTTAATAGAGAGAGAGTCCAAACCAACCCTTTCTCAGAATATGAAGACAAGCATACCGAGAACAAGACATTTTAGAAATGGCTGGTCCCAACTTCATTACCATTCAGACAGACTCTGAGCGGCCATTATATAGGGCTTAAAAACAGAAAACGGGCTCTGGGATTTCTCACCTAGTCCACGTCCTCCTAAACTTACATGCCCACACTGCATGCACCAGGGCCTTGGAGACTCTAGCAGGCAACTACAGCGATAAGCGAGCAGAGGTGAACTAGTAAGTAGCATGCAATTGCTCCAGTCCCCAAAATACTCAGCACAGACTTGTCAAGATCGGCAAAAAAAGGTTCTGTAACTTTGAAAACTTCTACCTTCATTGGTAAAACATAACACACTATTGCCTTCTGCAGAGCTGATACAATACCAGAAGATCTCATGAGAATAAAGGGATGAAACCATTTCATTTCAAAGCATTCTTTAAAATATATTGCATAATTTGGGGGCAGAGGGGTTGGCATTATCTTCAAAAAGAATAAATGGCTTCAAGAAAGAATCAGCTACCAGGAAAAGCATTTTCTCAGACGGTTTTCAAAGGCAATATCCAGGGGTCAGACCTTTTGTATTTACTTTCATAAATAAACTAGATTCTGCTCTGTTTGTTTCTCAGATAATAGAAAATAAACAGCTTTATTCAGACCATGTGAAGAATGAATTCATTTTAAAAAAATTCATTGGCTACTTTCAAATGCAATAACGTAATTCACTAAATGGGCTAAGACTACAATCACTAAAATTCTGCCATAACCAAACATCTGGAATTACTTCTTAATAGTTGCATTTATCTTTAAAGCAAACATTTTTTCAAGTTACTATTCTCTTGTTAAATGTTCTAAGCTGTTGTTGGTTTCACGTTACTCTGACTACCTAAGGATTGTCAAGAGGTTTTATGACGAACAGAATACATTTTGTTCAATCATAGTCCCAAATGGTCTCATTACTTATGTAAATAGCCTATCCCCTGGCTAATGCACAGCTCAACCTGCTGCAGTTCCCCTGACAGTTAACATAAACTGCACATGACTGAGTGGCTCAGAGGGCTGAATATGGGATACGGACACTGGCATCTCGAGGTTACTAGTCCACGTGGGTCCAGAGACAACTACGGGCATGATCACTGGAATGAAAACAAGGTCTCTCTCCACTTCCTACATACCAGATACGTACACCACAGAAACCAAAATTACCAGCTGCCTCCCTTCCAGTAGCCCTCTTTGAAACCAAGGCTGGACAAGCACAGAAATCAATTTGATTACGCTTTGTGCAGGACTTCCACCTCCAGATGCTTCCACTCCCAGTCTGTACTGCTCTTCTCCTACTGATGACTCACACCAGCACAATTAGTCCAGCTCTTAAGCAACAAATTCACTTTAGAGTCCTCATTATTATTAAAAGGAAGAAAATCTAGTTAAGATGTAACTGGACTTTGTGTTTATTCTGAGTAATATTCAGCTCCCTCCTAACAGCAGCTCAAGAGACAACAAACATTTTTACAATGTCATTCTGAATCTCATACTTAAGCTGGAGGATCTGGAAATTCTTCTGAGCTCCCAGGATCCAGATACATCTCGTCTCCCCATCAGGGTGAGCCTCTCACCTTAACTTCCACAGAAAGCAGAACTGGCCTGCTCTCAGGACTATAGGGACATGTCAGGAGAAGCTCATGGCTGGGTGCAGAATGACACGCATGTTCAAGTACCCCCACAATGCAAATCCTGCAAGTATTTAAAAATAATAGTTAGAAACTCAGAACTCTACAGAACACATGAGCTGAAAAAGTTCTTAGTGTAAACCTTAGACAGACTGGAAAATGCACATCTCAATTCCACCCATTCCTTAAACCGAAGTCTGAAGGAGCTGGCTTCCATCCTGTCCTCATGCTCGGCCCAGAGACAACTGCTTTGTGTTACATGAGCTGCAGCACATGAGGGAGAGAAACCTCCCATCCTGCCAGCGCGCTGTGGGCAACACAATTGCTTACATTTTGGCTTGGCGTTCCAACTGCTAATCCAATTGTAAAATAATAAAGGTACTAATATGGCGAGGCTTTAACTCTCCTGACCTACAACATCCTCCCTTTCTCACATGCAGGTCTGGCTCCCAGTCTCATCTTTTCATCAACAAACAGAACCATAGTATTTCTGCATTTTCCAACCCAGAAGTGCTTTAAGAATTTTGTCTCTGCTTTCCTGCTTGCTCCCCGAGTCAACCCACTTACTGGTGCCGACTCCTCTGGCTGTGCACGCTGTGGGATGTGGAGGCTGGGAGCTGAAAGCACCTCAAAAGGTCCCAGGAAAGGGGTGGACAGGCTGTGCTACCAGGGAATCAAATGCCACAATCAGTGTGTAGGGCACAGACGCTTCAGGAATGCACAAACAAAGCAAGACTGAAGACTCTTTATTCCCAATACAGGCCGGAAAAGTGTGCAAAGGTCATTAAAATCATGCAGCCTGTCCTTCGCATGAGCGAGGTCTACTTCCCACATCTCAAATAACCCACCATTTGAAAGCCAGCAAACTGGGAGTTCAGAGTGGTTTACAAGCTCTCATTTTTCCTCTGAAGTCCCCGGGACGCAGCGCGCTAGCTGGGAGACTGGTACTCATTACATAAGCATTGAAACAACTTCAAAAAGTGTACGCACTGTTGGCCGTAAACAAAAATACAGTTCACTGTGTACTGGAAACCCAAGTGTTTTCAGCAGGGGCGACTGTTACGCACCTGCAACCAACACGTGTAACGCACAGGACAAAGACTGCAAATGCTTCAGCAAACGCAGCACTCGCAGCCAAGTACCCAGCCAGGAGCACAGAGCGAGCAGTAAGGACTCAAAAGAAGTTATTTGATAGACCTGAACCAAATTTCTGTTTCAAAAGTTTCACTTCCAGCAAGGACCATTACAATCTTCTAGTCTGATTCTCTCCGCAGTTAGGTACACCATTTCCTCATCCATTACCCAGCAAGCCTGGATTTCAACAGTTCTTCCTGAAGACCCTAGAATAAATTAATTGATATATGGAGCCCCCTTTGTCCTCTGTAAACTGAGGCGGGCCCACCCACCTGAGAATGCAACCCATAATGTGCCAACATTAATTGAAGAACCCCCTAAAAACCCAGCTGGGGGGAGGGCTTAAGACTGGTGTCGTCTGAGCCCGGACACGGGATCGGGGGCACAGGGGGAGCCTCTCCGCGTCCCCTCGCTTCCCTGCGGAGCGGCTCAGATTGGACTTGGTCTCTGAGCTGCCCTCTAGAGAAGCCCATGCCCCTCCACCAACTGCATGCAAACCACGAAGAGACTACGAAAAAATGCAGACATTTTAGATGGAATGTGACAGTTTTTTGAAAGTAGTAAAGAGGAGTGCAAAATCCGAACAGAGCATTGCCACACACAACGCTTCAGGGTGGAGTAAGTACCAAATCCTTTTGGGACTGCCCTTCCTCTTCCCCTCATCACTTGAAGAATGTGGAAGTAAAACACATTTTGTCAAGCTGCTCAGGGGAGGGCTCTGCTTATCAGCCACTCAGCACACTTGCAGCGAGCGATATTCTTCCATCTCTGCTGAAAGGGAAAATTTACAGGGAGCCAGACACACAGGACGGCGGCACAGGTCACATGGAGTTACGCACGGAGGCACACAAAAAGCGTACGGATTGTGTTAATAAAACTCCACATAATGCAAGTGCTGCTCAAAGGGTTAAAGAATACAACATCCTTATTCAGTTTTCAAGCAAAACAGAGAACTCAACCTCTTTCCTCAGAGATTTATGGATTTCCTTGAGCACTCTTACCACAAATTAAGTCAGGGCCAAATGCCATTTAGTCGTTTTGTAAGAGCACAGTTCAGCTCAGCCAAGGACATCACGAGCTACTCCACGGCTGCCCCATGGGTTACATACGGCTGCACTCGCTCTGACAAGCCACCCTAACGTATCATGCGGCATCCAAAACTCTGTCTCATGAAACATCAACTGGGCGTTTTCTAAAACCCAGTCATCCTACTTTCTGCTCCTAATTAAGTCAAAAAAAGAAACTCCCACAGATTTCAATTCGTGCAGCCCTAAACTAACATCCATTGCTCTTAAAAAACACTTTCAGCATCTTCTGCAGGGTCTCTCTCAAGCCAGTTGAAGGCAGCCTGTTGAGTTACCAGGTATCTGGGAGTGTCCTTCTTCCATGCAAACGACTTACCTGGAAAAAAGTCCTGGGGGACCAGCTCATCAAGTCTGCTCTACAGTTTCTCCCCCCACCTCCATCCCTGCGTCTATCATTTGTCAACTTGTACATCCCAGGTAGGAGCTTCTCACACCCATTCTGAGAAAAACCTGCATTGCTGTGTAGGGTGACCTGGCCAGATAAAACACACCCAGAAGGTACCTTTTAAAAAGCCTAGGCCAGTGAAAATATTCCTGTGAAGTAAAATCCAAGTGCCAGCTTCCACATTTTATACAAATCTGTTGAATCTGTTAGTCTAACTTTGCAGACTTGTTCTGATGCTTGACAGACCAAAAGCAAACACAGCTGGAGAGCGAACAACAAGCAGCAAAGCCGGGGACTATATTCCGACAGCGACCGGACAGTGTCCTCAGTGTTGCTAGGGCTTTACAAGACAAGTAATGCGTGTCAGCACACCTGTGGGCACTGACCCGTGGGGTTATTTGTAACAAACAGTTGGCACGCCAATATGTTTTCTGAGGTACGGGATTGCCAGCAGGCCAACAGCCCCTCAACTTCTACTGCTCACATACTTAAACCTACTGGTGGTAAGCTAACACAGCTAAAAAGCGCAGGAGGCTGCAGTAACAAGATGCTCACAACACAGACCACAAAGGATGCTCCTGTTTGTAGGTGGAAGGAAATCAACCAGGTGAAATCATCTGGGGTTCAAGTCAAACAGGCTCCAGGTCAGCTCAGTCCCTTCTGGAATTACAGGAAAGCCCTTTATTACGCAGGCTCTCACTGTCAAGATAAAATTTATTCTGATGCACACTTCAGCTTTAGCACAATTCAGTTGTTTCACAGTCATAATGGAAGAGGCAAAGAAGTGAAAATATGCTCAAAAAATCTGCTGTCTCCATATTTATGGATGGACCCCTACCCTGGCAGATTTTTACAGAGACATGCCATGGAGAAAAAAGCCTCTGCATTTGGCACTTCTCCATCCTCACGCAGCAGAGCAAAAGTGCATTTTCCAAATACCTCTGAAGAATCCAGTTGAAAGTACTCGTGCACGAATACGCTGGATGTTGAATCTGGAGGAGGGCACCTGGAACATCTTGCCTCACAGTCTGGCAGAAATGAAAGCTTATGTGTTTCATCAGTGTCAAGAGGCTTCCAAAGAAACTTCCTCCTACCCAGTGAGCCTACCCGGTCATTGAGACTTTAAAGGACAACATTTAGTATTATCATGTTCTAGAGCTATCTGGGGCTTGACCTTCACCAAAAGAATGTGAAAATACAGGGCAATTGACTACAGTGATCTTTACTTTTTACTTCACTGAAAGAAAACTGATTCCTTTCTAGTATTTTTCAAGTGTTTGCGCAGAGTAGAGTTCCACCGAAAAAACAGTTACCCTCAGAAAGGAGTCTCCCATTTTCTGGTCTCTACTCTCTCAACATCCAGCTTGCAAGGAACAGCACCGAGCTTATGAAGCCAGTTGTGTGTCAGTAAAAATAACCAAGATGCTCCCACTTTCCGAATTCTGTCAGACTTCTGGCTCTTTTTTGGATGAAGGCATCACTGTCTGTGCATGGAGAACAGCAGATAAACCTTAACATCTTGACCCCAGCCAAGACCCTAACTTGGCAGAAGTCCCAGACAACCTGAATGCGCTGGGCTACATCACTGTTTACTTTGACAGCGCTCCAGACCCAGCGCTCCAGCAAACTGGCAGTGCCAGGTGGTACCCAGCCACCCAGGCTGCTGAGAGGCACCATGGAGACGGCACCAGCTGAAGTGTCTAGCTTGCCTGTAATCTAAAATGAAATACTGCTTAGGAAAAAAGGTAAAATGAAGTGACTTGATCATTCAATAAATATTGTGATCGCTTATCTGTGACCACGTAATCAGCAGTTCTACGTTTACATCTGTTATATTAATCCAAATGTAGAGAGCTCCAGTCAAGTTTCTGGGGAAGGGAGAGGAACTGGAGATGTTGTGCAAAGTGTCCTAACGATAAAGCCAGAATTGGAAGTTTCTGCCTCACCTCTTGCTCCTACCAAGTGGGTCTTATATAGAAGCAATGGCTATGAATTACATTTATTTATAATAAGAGAACGTCTGCTATGAGAGGGCAACTGAGCCTGCCTTTGAAACGCGTGAATGCAAAAGTTAACTAAAAGCTGTCCGCAGTGGCTCAACGCAATGACATCCATGAGCGCATTCCTCCGCCTGCGGTCTGTCTCCGGCAACCTGAGATGCGATAGCTCTGACCTCCTTACAGGAGGAGGGCTGCCAAGTAAACAGGCCTGAGGATTTAGCCGGCCGACTGCTGGCTCTCTTGCACTTCTCTTTGCCCTCTCCAGATCTCTACCCCACCCTTCCTAACCTTGTTATTAACATATCTTCCAACTTATTTGACAGTTAATAAATGTGCACAGTTGACTTTGTGACTGTAGGTCAGGAGCACAGACCAAGGATAATCTGCACAGAGAATATAAAATGCTATTTTCCAGTGCTGCTGCCCAGCTACTGGAACATTACGTAGCTAAGGTGCACGGAACAAAAAAGGGGTACAGCAAAAAAATATTTTGACCAAAATGACACTTTAAGCACTGAGACATGTTTGAGGAAATGGAATATAATGAAAATATAAATTTCCTCAAGCTGGAGAAAAAACAAGTCTTTAGGACCAGGTTACCACGCTCTGGGAGATTCGGATGTACATCCAGGCTTACTCGCCGGGGAGCAACAGGGCGTAACACAGAATCCCGGCCCCATCGATGCACGTTCAACCTGTAGAAGTGCACCAGGGCCTCCGCACCTGGTTTCCCCTTCCCTGGATCCCCATGAGCTCCCCTCTTCCGCCCCGCAGGGAGGTGGACGCGACACCCACCTGGCCCCTGCCCCAGCTCCGAGCCAGGGCCCCACCAGAACGAGCCGCGGCCGTGGGAGGCTGAGCGCACAAGGGCAAGGACACAAAAACGGGCAGCAATCTCAGGATATGCTGCTGTATACCTCAGACAAACCTCCTCTGTGTTGGAGCTACTTATTTTAGGGCAGGGAAAGGCTCCATCGCTCTCAGCCAAGGAGGAGAAATTCAAGCACGACAGACTGCGCGCAGGCTGCCTCCTCCTTCCTAGGAGATGCTGGGCGGCGGAGGCCGGCCTGGTGACAGCTTCCAGGACAGGAAGAATGAGACTGAGCTGTTTTGGCTCTGCCTCCAAACTGCAGAGCAGCAGTGGGAAACCGCACCCAGGGAGACGCCTAGGGAGAAGAGGATGTTTTGTTGTGTAGGCTTTTGTTCATTTGAGGTCTTTCACAGCCAGGCAGGCAGAGCGTGGAAGCAATTTAAAGGGCCAGCCTGGAAGAAATAACCTGCTACACAGTCAGCAGGTTTTGAATTAGCAAAAAACAAACAAACAAACAACAACAAAAAACAGATTCTGCGGGAGGGAACAGGCAACGATTTGCTAATGCACTTCACAGGGCAACAGCAGGCAACACAGCTGAAGCAAGAGCTGGTTTCAGCAGCACGCTAAGCTCCAGCAGCAACTCATGAAGGAGCAACCCCAAGCCCAAACGCCCTGAATCTCTCATTAAGAAGAGACTTACGACAGCACCAGCTATGCCGCGGCAATGCTGAGATGACTTCCACCTGGTCTCCTTCTGGCACCTGTTCCAGACAGCAGAGGTTCCCGAGACCTCCCCAGTTGCGCTAGCTCTGCTTTAACCATCACTGCCACAAGGTCAGGATGAGGAACTGGTTTAGTAAAGAACTCAGTTTTGGACAGTATGGTGGTCCCAGACGAGGCTCAAAGACAGCTCCAGAATGAGCATTTCCTTCAGATGTTGAAACCCACGTCACAGCCAAGATCACACAAAGCTTCGCCTCTCGGCCAAACCCAGTGCAGCACTGGAGTATGTTACAGGGACCACGCGGCTTATAGCTGTTAATTCTTTAACGAAAACAACCAGAATTACTAAGAGAACGGAACAACTTTCACTTTGGTGAGATTATAACAAGACAGTAGTTAAGTGTTGTTTATGGGATGCCAATACTTCTTTAATTCGGAACTGGTCAGACAGCGAATTGAGAAATAGAGCAGATCAGTCTGATACTCAATGTCCCACTCAAAAACACAGGTTATGAGCTGTTCTGCAAACCAGCACAAACTGCAACAGTTCCAGCGCAACGTGGTCAGTGCACCCCTCACTGACGTCCTGAAAAGGAACGGCACTGCCTCAGCACCTCTGCCCACAAAGCCCCTGAAGCAGGCCTTCGCCTCTCTTTGGAGGAAAACTGCCAGAGTACTGAACAGCCTTCAGTGTATTTCTCTCCGAGTCCACGATTTTTCCTTCTCTCTTTACAAAAAACCTACAGTTCTCTACAGCAAGATCCTGGGATGACAGGTGCCCTCAGCAAGGCCCTAGACAACGAGGGAGCACGCGGACATCGCACGTCTGTGTCAGAGGCATCGCGCTTCCACTGGCGCAGACCTCGCAGGCGCAAGCACTGCTCTGTGTGCCCAAAGCCGCAGCGAGCACAACCCGACGCTTGCAGCTGCTGCAGCACTGAGCGCAGGGCTCCATTTCAACACTCTCCCGTCATTGCCCCTCCAAGACGAGGTCCTCTGGGCACACGCACATTTTGGACTACGCAAAAGCAGGAACATGGCTGAAAGCTATTTGAAGAATGATCCTTCCCTGGTAAAAGAGGAGAATGTCAGCTGTCACACAAGTAAAGCACTGAGTTAGATAATTCTGGCATAATTCTACCAGGCCAGAAGATTTCTCATCCAAGCACCCACAGACAGCTTGAGCGGTGGTTCACAAAGAAGGGGAAACGTGTCTCCTCCTCCCCAGAGGAGAGGGAACACACAGCACATCATCTGCTCCTTCGCCTCTAGACAGAAGAATTAAGGGCACCACAGGCAAACTGGTCTCCTCACTTCTCGGCTAACCTCTAAGGGGTTAGCGGGTACTAACCAGAGGAAGAGGACAGGTAGAACTAAGCACACAGCCTGTGTTTGCCCTCACTGAAGTTTTAAATGGACACCAGCTGCTAATTCCTTTCCACATTCTTCACATTTCTTTGGCCAACTCCCCAAAAGACTAACAGAAACCTTTCCCATTAAACTTTCATCTGATGCATAGATAAAATTGTCAGGCGCTTTCAGGCAAGGAAAAGAAATATATATCATTATTGACTTAATTTAAATGCATGCCTGTAGGTCTACTGTGCATCCCTGCCCTTTGAAATGGGTTAAAGAGCCTTAATGCCATCTAAATTAAGTCAATTTGTTATTCGAGGCATTCGTGACCAAACAATTTGAGATGTATCCTGGGAGGAAAAAGCACACAGGCCAGAATTTAAATCCCTGGGAAATAAGATGATGGATGTGGAGCAATAGCCCAGAAAAGCAACATCTTAAATAGCTTGGGTCATTATTTTGGGTCTTTGTTGTTTCAGCTACAGTCCAGGTTGTGTTTTCTGCAGCACGGGCTGCACAGCCAGCACTGTCCAGGACACTGTCCAGGCATCGGCAGCAGGAGGGCTCCTGGCACCGCTGCTCCCCAGCGCTCTGACAAGTGCCCAGAGCAAGAGGTCCTTTTCTCTGGGGCCGCCTGGCCATCCCCAGGTGAGCCTTGTTCACAGTTCTGAACGCCCGAGGTAGAACAGGCAAATAAGCAAAACAACGACATTCAGCAGTTTCAAAATATCTAACTATTGTTATTGGCACTTCGTTATAAACAGCTTCTGGCAACATGTAAACACTGCATCACGCACACACAGAGGTTTTGCTAGCTTTGTATACTAAGGGAATGGAAATGGCTTTGCAACAACAGACAAAAAACCAACATAGTCATTTGGTCCAAGAGCTTTATGGATCCTCGCACTGACCTCACAGGGCAACGATGCTGTTTTACACAGTATTTTCACTCTGAAACACCATCTTGTGAAGTACTCAGGAAAAGTCACAAGCAAATACATTGTATTTCTTCTGCAATTACTAGGTTTCAACTGGTTACCATGCAAAAAGCACAATCCCTGAATCCCTGTTTACAAATCCCGGAGTCACAACATGCAGCAGCAGAAGGTGAACAAAAAGCAGCATAAAGCAATGATATGTAAAATATCTCATTATTACTTCATTCTGATTTGAGTTTTTTGTCTGGGAAGTAGATCCTCAGCTGGCACGTACCCAACCCAACAGCTGCATTGCTTTTCTACTTCCACAAACACTCCAGAAGTTAGCCAAAATGCTGTTTGTGCTGGCAAACACCCAAGATTTTATTATTATGTACTATTAGTTCATAGTGAGAAATGTGCACTGCAGGAAAGAAAAAAAAAATCCAGAGAAGCTAAATAATTGTGTACAGATGTTAAAGACTTACAAGCTCCATCCACCGGGCAATATCTTACATCTTGTTTCTACCACCTGCTTGCTTTTGAGTTTTTAATATAACTATGCGTACTACCCTTGAAGAAGATTCTAGAATTCCTCATTCAAAAACCAGTAACTTTTTAACACCACTTGTCTCCTCTCGATAACAATCTCTCTTCATTGTTCAATGCATGCCACTTTATATTCACTTCATATTTAAAGATGATCTTGGCTGTTGTTTTCACTATCTGGCAACTTTTGAAAGCAATCAGACTATTTCATTTTTACCTAATTTCCCAAAAACTAAGCCTGACACAAGACCCCAAACCTCCAGCATTTAGAATTCATGATGAAATACCTCATCATCGCAAAGACACAGTGCTAAATACCCAACCACTCTCACCATTTTTTTTCTATTTACTGGCAAACGTCCGCTCTACTTCCCTGGGGACCGTTGCTTCTCCAGGACTTACACAGATGCCCAGCCCTCGCTGAGGCCAATACTCAGGTTAAGCTGCCTACAGAAGTAACCCAGTTCCAGTCAGATTTCTGAGCCTCGGTTCATTAAATGTATTCTACAAAGTATTTGGAATGTGCAAAGTACTGCAGCTGACAATAAATAATACGAAAGTAAAAACACGAGAAAATCACTGGCATTTTTCATAACTGACGTGTAATGGTTTTGCCATTTGAAATTACATCGTGAGCGCTTTCTTTCCACCAGCACAAAATGGCATAACAAGGTACATTCACTTGGCTGTTTTCCACAAATCTACAAAAGAGGATAAATCACGGAAAAAGGTCGCCTCCCTGCAAACCAGTGCATGTGAAGGCTCAAATTTCTGCTCCAGAGCCACCAAGCAAGAAGCACCCAGCCCACTGCCCCTCCTTGCCCGAAGCGCGCAGTGACTTGGTCGGATAACCTGACATTTCCCTTCACTTTTCTCACAGCCGCTGATAAACCCTTCCTGAGAAGTGATTTCATCCTTTCCGATGATGTGGCTTACACAACGCAGATTGTATGAAGGCTGTGACCTCATTACAGATTTAGACACTCGGTTACCATCTGCAAAAACATAGATCTGGTAAAGTTGGAGGGTTGGAAAAAAGTCTATGGAGATGAAGTTTTTCCTACTTCTCCTGCAGCTCTGGAACAGACCTTTTATCAGTCACAAGCGAGCTTTTGGTTAAAGAAAAAAAAAAAGGAGTATTTAAAAAAATCTCTCTTCACACACAGACAGGAAGACTACAGGCTTTGCCCCCGTTCACAACTGGCTGGCGTGACAGATGTCCCGATGCCACATACTGCCACCCATCTCTACGTTACACAGGGGAAAGACACTAAAGACAGCACACTGGTGCTGTCTGTCCAACTTCCCTTTCTACCCCAGGGAATGCAGATGTCAAAAAGAAAGGTTAAGAAATGACAAGAAATACAGAAAATCTCCTCCATTTCATGACATAAAGTGTTCTGCCATGAATGGCAACCGACATTTGCTGCTTCAGAAAATGCCTACCCATTCTGTCCACTTTCTTTGTAAATAAATGAAGCGAGGAAACGCTTCTGCTGCATACTGACTCCATTTCTTCAACAGTCTTCAATAAGCTGCCTTCTATCTTTCCAACAGATGGACCAATGGCCTTAGAACCTCAGCCAGTTCAGTTTTATTTGTTTCTTTCAAGTGTGCAAGAAGCGTAATGTTTTGTGCTTTACTACATGGCTCAAACTGGAAAAATAGCGCTGTTTCCCTCAATATCTGCACAGACTCCCGCAAATCTGCTCCAAATTCCAACCTGAAGTGTGAAAACAGAACTACACTGAATTTATCAGTGGTGTTTGTTTGTTTTGTGTGTGTGGTATTTTTGTTTTCATTTGTTTGTTTTGCTTTTAACATCAGATTGACCAACTGCCTCCAAGGACAGGAATTCTACAGCACAGTCTTTATAGCTAGTAGTATTCAGCTTCACTATAGCTCTGGTTTCTTGATTCACTCTCCCAGCATTTCAGGGCTTGCTCAGGAAATCCTCCACCTTTTCCCTGAAATTCAGAAGACCTTAGTGCCTTTGTTTGTCTCCCATACAGGTAGAAGGTAAGTGAAAGAGACAGGCTTCACTTGTCATTGATCACTTGCCTTGGATATTGATCATGCTAGCCCTTATATTTCAGTATTAGCACAGTTCACATACCTGCAACAGGAATAAAAAATATATATATAAAAAAAGTAATGTACAACCAGCTTGTGACCTATACAGCTTGCTCAGCCACAACAAACCAGCTTCCATTCCTTGACTGCCTTGAGATGGACGTGATCAACTGAAGAAGAAAGAATCACTGGCAAGTTCTTGTTGCTTAGGACCTAGCCAGAACAAGACAATCATTATACCATTTTAATTAATTTAATTAATGGTGAGAAACAAAACAACATCAACGTGCACTGAATGTTAACCCTGAGAAAGGGTAATATCCAAAGGGATATCCCAAAGGGTTATATCCCAAAGGTACCAGCACGGAGATGCAGAATCTGGCTAGTTACAAGGCAGAAGAGTCAGAGTCTGACGAGAGGAAAGCAAACGTTTCCAGAGTACAGCCCACTGTACTCAAGCTGAGTGATCACATCCAGGTTTAAAATAGCTAGTCGTAGCTGAGATAACCCAGGTAGTGACTCACTTTGTTACACAAGACATCTGAGTATAGAAGTTGACACTGCAAATGCACTGTTATGAATTATCCGGTAAAACAGCAGTACTGCCCCTCACATAATCAAATAAATGAATAAATAAATAAATAAAAATCAAGAACCAGGCTCTGTAATTGTTAGGAAATAACAATGGCCGGTGTCCTTCATTTTTCTCTGGATCTTTTTAGTACGACAGGGTGACATGGTCATGAAGGAAAGCTTGCAGATAAATGGTATTGTCTGCAACCTTATTTGTATTTTAGAAGTAAAAGCTAGGGTTCTCAAATACTCAAGATTTACACCTGCAGATTTGCAGTAGAAAATAGATAAATAAATAAAATGCAGCCCTGAAGCAATTCAGAAAGTGCTAATCCTGATCATTTTCTACCTAATGACTGTTTACTACACAGTCCTTTTAAATGCCTGGCAGCTCTCCAGATCTTCTTGCCTTTTCTTTCTCCTCCATACCACTCTAGACAGCCATCTTGGGTGAAGAAAAACCTTAGGAGGAAAATGCTCTCTCTGCAGTCCTTTCAGGCTATAAAAGCGTTGTTTCCCTAGGGAAATCCTGAGCATTGTTTCATTTTCAAGGCAAAAATACAATTTTAAAGCTTTAAAAGCATTGCCAAATAAGAGTGCAGGGAAGAGGAAGAAAAAAAAACAGGAAAGTTCATTTTCGAAGGATTTCAAAACTGCCATTGGCTCTACAGTTTTAAAGGCAGTGGGACCACTTCTATTACTCCTGCTAGGAACAAATTCTAACATTGTACAGAGCCGCCCCACCACTTGTTTCAAATGACATTCACTGTCACTTGACATTTTTTAAAAGGAACAATTAGTTGTGATCAAATGTTCTAACTCTCCCTGCTGCCCAGCCAGCTGTGTTTTCATGTTACAGTTGGAGCTTGCATGCGTTTGGAAAAAGCCCAACTCTCTTCACTATAAAAAATGCAGCAAAACAGCTCATTAGTGAAAGTGCAACACCCCCGTGGGCTCCCAGAGACACGACAAGCTGCGGAGGCACTGCCGGCCGTGTCGCTATCAGGCAGCTCCTGGAGCCCTTGCTCCTATTTCGCAGGGGCCCCTGGCACACGGGGCAGCGTGCCACAGAGGGGAAGCCACGCAGGACACAAGTGCCCTGCTGATGGTACCAGTGGGAAACTGCACGTGGAAGTATGAGAAGTGGTTTAACTGGAAGGACATCTGAGTGGTCCCGCACCCCTCTGTGACAGAAGGATGGGGACAGGCATAAGACAGGCAGACAGCCACAGCACCAGGCGCCCAGGGGCACCTGCAGCTCCCAGAGAAATAACATCTCAAAGAGAGTGACTTTCACACGGCCAGCCTGAAAATGTAACCCATGTAAAGCTTCCAGACGACCTATGCACTTTTTTTTTTTAAACTGATTTGGCATTTTAAAAAGCATTAAAAAGCAGTGCAGTTTATCCTTCCCTGGCTCAACTAAAATGGCTGCATGCAGTAAACACAGAAACACCCAGTAATGCAGCAACGCGAGGTGCAGCGGGCTGCAAGCGCTGCAATCCCAGACAGCAGAGAGCCCTCTCGTTAACAGACCAGCCCGAACAGGATGCGCTTGGAGATCCTGAAATGGGCAAAATCCCTCCTCCTCCCAGAGTGTATGTTAAAGCTCTTTCTCCGGGCATCACGGAAAAAGTGAGATCTAAGCTCTCAGATTTGAGCGAGGAGAGTAGCTGTTACAGGCGTAAAACAAAAATGTGACCAATCCAATGCAATGCAATCAATACTTCAAATGAAATCAGTCAAGCCCATATTCAAATCAGGGCAGCAGTAATTAAAGCACCCTAATTTGGAATAGTAAGGCCAGAAAACCTCTGGATCTGTACAGCTCTCAAAGTGAACAGATTAAAGGAGTGTTTCGAATTGCATGATGCACCAGTAAGAAGCTTTAACATAAACCTCAGGATTACACTATGCTAGCTTTTCGATTATTATACTCTCCATTAAAAAGCATGTGCTGTGAAGATAGCAAGAGGTGAAACCAGACCTTCGATCATTACTTCACCCTTTCTTTTCCTAAGCATCCTGCTGTTAGCTTCCATTTGTGCAACACTTGGTATCGCAGGCAGGACTGAATGAAGCACTGAAGGTGAAATTTTATATATAACATTTCTATTCGTGATGACATCAATATCAACGCAACATACAGAGAGAGGCCTCATAACTTCAACAGTGACAGCAAAATCGCCCCCTCATTTCCAGAGTGATCTGCTTGCTTGACTCCATCTTAACACAGTGCCTCACCATACAATGATTCAGCCATTTTAATTCTGAATGACTGGAGTTTGCCTTCCCTTCAGCATGGCATTGAACATCAGGCTCAGCTGTTTTGAGAGCAGAAATCTCTCTGCACAAAGCAAATGCAAGCAAAGGTTAAAAAAAAAAATTCAAACTGAGGCTAGGAAAAGGAGGTGAGAGGTACAGTGCAGTAATGGAACCAAATATGTAAAAATGCAGAATTTTTAGATTGTCCCTGGCTTCTTTTTCCAAACAGGCATCTCAGGAAAAACTCTGCAGTCTGGTTCTCTTGAGAAGATAATGATGAATACAGGCTGTATCTCTGCTGCCTTTAATAATAGCCCTGGCAAGAAAACTCAAGCTCCCAAGCCTTAGGAGTGAGCTGGCACACACCAAAACGGAGGCTGGGCGCGCAGACCCTTGTAGGTAATGCAGACGTGGCACAGGAGCAGCAGAGCCGGGGTGCAACGCCGACAGTCTGCCAACACAACCTGCGAGTCACGCAGACGCATGAGTCATGCTCCCACCCTGAGCATCCCTCCTGCAGGCTACCCTGCGCTACTCAAGGGCAGGGGCTGCAACCCACTGCGGAGGCTGGAGCCTGCCGAGTCCTGCCCGTACAGGGAGGTCTGCTTCCCTCCGAGGGACCTCAGCAGGCACAGCATTTCCAGATCCTGAAAGTTTTCACTATTCCCTGCCTAAAAGTCAGTCACATCTACGTGCAGAAGATGCAGGTAGAGGCAAGTCATCACACAACGCTACAGCACAGTATTTATGCAGCCACATGTTAATGCCCACAGCACACAGAGCCGGCACTGCGTGATTTGGAGTCTCCTTCGCTCAAACAGGAGCTGCCAGAAGAGCAGCAGCCACATTAGCATCCTTCGTAATCCACAAGGACGTATGTCACTGCATCATTTGGGTTTTGGAAAGATGCCAAAAGAGAAGGTTACCTGCAAAATTCAGGGTTTATTTTTGTCACAGTGCAATACTATTACCTGCACTCCTCCGGCATTTAGAAGGGACGGCTTACAGCTTACACAAACTGGTAAAATGAAATTGAAACAAAACAGCAAATTCTTTCAAATGCTCATTTCTGACATTCCACAAAACAAATGCAAGTTGCAGGCAAACAGAATACAGCCTTTCCAGGTTAGCAGTGCATCAACAGAAAACAAGGTCTAGGCAATAGATGAACCTACGCTGTACATTTTGGTGCTCATTACCCTGCAAAAGCCAGCAGGACATCTCCTTCATTCAGCTATTTCACAACAATATTGTACTTAGTAACTGCTGAAAAGGTGTCAACCATGACAAAAAGACATTTGTACTGACTACCACATTCTTGTTGATCAAATACATGTTACAAAACTAACAAGAAAAACATGTTTATTACCTGAGTCACAAACATCAAGAGAAAAATATTCATTGACCAGAAATTTTCATTTAATCTATCCAGAACAGACT
Organism: Chauna torquata; assembly: GCA_013399475.1. NCBI lineage: Eukaryota > Metazoa > Chordata > Aves > Anseriformes > Anhimidae > Chauna > Chauna torquata. Next base: position 147,718 of record VXAL01018929.1, read on the forward strand.
GTAGAAGAACAGACCCAAACAAGCCATACTTGACACAGACAGATTAGACAGATGGTACAGTATGCTATAAAGGAGATTTGTGCTTGCTTGACTTGGACTTGGCTGAATTACCTACAAATTTCAGACACAGAAGAGTTTTGCTGGGTATTTACAAAGATTTCATACCTATTAAAACTTCATACCATTCAAAATTATCATATGTTCTATACAAAAAAAAATAAAAATAAAAATTATTTTGCAACTTAGTTCTGTTGCACGCTTTTCCGAGCCCATCACAAGGTATCCCAATACAAAACAGATACGAGCAGCATGAATACTAGTGCTATCCCGTTCTAGAATCTTTTTGCAGCCTGTGAATTTATGCAAGAACAGGGAAATTAACTGAAAGGTGAACAGAAATTCTGATTTTAAATAAAATCTCTGCATTCCTGAAGGCGGCTGAAAGCCTCCAACTCCAAAACAGGAGGCACTCAGCTCAAGAGCCCTCTGTATTCATCTCCTCACTTCACCAGTGGCTGCTATTAGATTCTCTCAGGACTCTGGCAAAGCACAAGATTAAAAGATATTATTGCAGGGAATACACGAGGGGGTAAAACTCAAAATCACTATCACATTGCCGGGGACTGTCCAATCCTGAGTTAACACTGGGAGCGGATACTTACGGCAGCAACAGAAACACTGAACAGGGATGCCGGCTTAAAACAGGCCATTTTCCCTGAAGCTCGTTATACCTTAGAATAAGCATTTCTGGTACCTACTGTAAACATCACAGGCCACATTCAACATCAGCACAACCCCATGGCCTTACGCATACTCACACCTGGATGGATTTGCTGTGTTAAGAGAGCTGCAGCGTCAAACGGTAGCACTAGGTGCAAGTGAGGCATGTCTCCAAACCAGCCGAAACCCGAACAAGCCAGCGTAAGGGTGTAGGTTACAGAGCAGGAGGGGAATTCGGAGAGAAGGAAATCATGGAAAGCCTCAGACATTCGTATTGCCAGATAACACCTTACCTCCGAGACACATCCAGCTAGACACCAGGACCATCATTTCAGGATGCAAAACCAAGTCTTTACTCACAATCTCCTCCTGACTCCAGAAAAGGAACCAGTGCTGTCATCTCCCACTCGAACTAGCCTGAGGGGAGCCTCTATTCTCTTACATACACGGGTGTCAGTTAGGTGCAGCCCAGCTGCAGAAGAGTTGTTAGTTAAAAACAGAACCACCACCATTAATTGCCCAAAATTAGAATCAGAGACGTAAACAAACAAGGCGATGGACTACAGATTTGTGGAAATGGATACCTACATTTTTATTTTACCTGTCACTGTAAAACCCCTCTCTGTGGAGTTTTGCCACTGAGTGCTGGAAAAGCTCTATGTCCAGAGACAAACAGACGTGTACATTCTCTATAAACTGGCAGGAGCACACAGAACAGCAGCTGGGGATGGACAGTGGTAACTGCACAGCTACTGCACAGCGAACACAAGAGCTGAAACAACAATTCAATTAACCGTTTTATCTGATGAGTTAAAAATTAGTCTCATCATCACTCATCAACAGAAGTAGCAGCAAAGCAATGCTTTTATCCTCCAAAGCAACAATTTCTGTAATTCTCCATGTGCCTCATTAGAGACAACAGACAGTACCAAGATTCAAAACCAGAGTAACTTTCTCACCTGCAGCATAACACCAGAAGCCTAATTTTTACAGGCGTTAGATAGCAACAGCTCCTTTCAAAATGAATTGGGTCTCTGATGCTCCAAGCCTAAGGCAAAACTGTCATCTCCCGCCTTTCATTAATGTGAGCAGTATCGTTTACAGCAGTTGTGTTTCTGGCCCAGGGTTTTCAGACCCCCTCAGCCTGCCAAGGCTTTCTGAAGGCTCAGAGGCTCAGAGCAGACAGAAACGGGTTGCTATCTTCTCTGCAAATCCAGGTGATACCCACAAATATTTTAACCAAGAAAAAATGACTCCTGTCCATATTTTTCATGGCTCCCCTTCTGTATCATACTGCGAGGCAAATGAGAAAGCAGACATACTTGAAGCCAAGCCATAAAACACCCCCGGGGGGAAGAGGAGTCCAAGGAGCATCAGGCAGTGTCATGGGGCTTGGCAGGAATTCTCCATCCCCGTGAACGTTGCTAGGGTTTGGGGATTTTTCATTTAGGGCTTTTCCTCCGGATCACACGGCACCTGAGCGCACGTCGGCGCACGCTGGCCCGGGCTGCACAATGCAGGGCCGCGCTGCTCTGTGCAGAGCTGACGGCTGCCCAGCTCGCTGCTCCGTGCCCTCCTGCTCCCCAGCCCAGAGACAGAAGGCTACCTCATCGCTGAACGAGGAGCTGGATTTCCTGTCATAACCCTCATTTCTTTACTCTGACTGATGTATGCAGGCGCAGGCAAACTTGCCTTCAAATACCCATGGAAAGATTAGGAGAAAAGAGGTTCTGAATCAGCAAAAACTAGGGATGTTTTACATGTTCTGTAGGAATTACAGCTTATCTGCCTTATCCCTGGGCAGATTTTCTTTCATGAAGACAGCACAGCTCCCTGTCCTTCCTCCCACTTCAATCTGCTATCAATTTCATAAAGATGGCTCACGAGCAAGTTGAGGACAAGGGATCTACAGTTTAACCCTACTGAGAACAGCCAGCCACAAGACTAAACATTCCACCACCACCACCACCCCCCAAAAAAAGTATCAGCATTCTTACTCTCATATTTCTGAATTTTGCTCACCTTTACAAAGCTGGTCTTGATTTTAAGCCATTTGAAACAGTTAATTCTGTTGCAGTCATACAAAAAATCAAGTTACTTAGTGTAAAGAACATTGTTTCCAACCCTGAAATACATCTTTCAATTAGTCCCACAAGTATCAGCTCAACTCAGGGCGTAGGCCGCACCGAGTAAACTGGTATTTTACCAATACTTGTACTTCTAGAGAACAAGTGAGGCTATTTCAGAATGACTAAATGCCATAGCAAAATACCCTTCACAAGGGCATTTCAAGGCAATCACGTAGATCGCAGTAAGAAGTAGGGAGACAGAAAAACAGCTTAGAAGCCAGGCCACGGTCAAGTAGGGCTGCAGTGTGTGCAGGAGCTCAGGAGGAGGCTTTGTTTTAAACACAGCAGTATTTCTGAGTACAATGGACCTGTTCCTAAGTCTTTGCAGAACAAGTCTGAAATTTATGGGGAGGCCTTTGGTAACAGAGCACATACGCTTGCCCAGTCATTTATTTAGACGGCTTTTCTCACTATAATTGAATCACTGCTCAGGAACAAGAAACAGGAGCTGATTCTAAAATAAGCCTCCCAAGATCTGATTCATGTTGCTAAATAGTTAGTGTTTGTCAATGAAAAATGAACACTAAGCCAAGGTCCCTTATGCTGTCTTAAATACGTTTTTATACTCCGAAAGTCATTAAAAAAAATTCAGGACACTGTTGCAGCAGCTTGGGTAAATACTGACCACTACTTGCTTGTAGAGAACTTCTTCCACCACATGCTTTTTCAAGTAATACCTAGAAATGAAGGGCAGCTGCATAAAACTGACTTAGAGAAACAATGCTGGGGATGCCGAGCAGGGAACGGTGAAGCTGGCACATCATGGGAGGCATTAGGATCCATCATCACCAACAGAACTGGGAAGTTTTATCAAGTTTTGACGGAAATGGACAACCTGCAAACATGTACTCTCCGAAGCTGACACTGTTTGGCCATCTTCTTCTTCATGATAAATAAAATGCAATACACAGGAGAACAAAAATCAGCTTATCCAGGAGGCGAGTCTTGAGGTTACAGCCTATGGGGGGGTGGCCCAAGCAACAACGCCAGTGTCCAGAATTTACCATCTTCAGTATGGTACTGAGTTAAAACAATGCACTTAGCTGCTTGCCCAAGAAAGCACTAGCATGGCAATAAAAGCATGCACGTCTGTGCTGGAATGGTTAACAGGGCTCAAGGAAAGATCTTATGAGAGGATCCAAAGGTCCGCAGGTTGGTTCTTTACATGACGTACTGAACACAAACTACTGACGTACCTCCCGCACGTTAGCTCTACCTTCCAAAGACAAGCTGCTAAATTCTACCTTGATTACTAAAGGAAGGATAACTAATAAATTCATTTCTGTATATATTTAACCCAAGAAAGATACCTTTAGCATAAATGCAGGCAGATGTATTAGATCCGAGGGATTTAATACAAACAGACATGCTTAATTAATACTGGCTCCACTTACATCAACAGGTGATCTGGTCAAGAGGAAAATCACTGGCTAATCTAGAGATCTTGAAGAGCAGCCAGGGGTTACTGTAAACCAGGACCATTATAACCTGTCATGACACCCCCTCCACTCTAACTGGCATGGTTTTGTTCCCTGCTGTTTCATCTGTGACTCAGTTTGATCAAGCCCCTTTGAGTTTCCATGCCTGGGTTACATGCTTCAGGCTTTTGTTTTGGAAAGCAGGTTTTGTGAGCATTTAGCTGTGACCAGAGAAGCGTTGGCTGGTGCTGGGATAGATAAGAGAACACAGAGGAACCTTCCTTTTCTTCTAACACCTCCCAAAGGAGGCAACTCCAAAGCCAGTGCTGGGGCAAGGGGGAAGAGCGATTCCTCCGGGATGCAGCCAGGCAGGCTGACGACACAGAGGTTTACCGTGCCGCTTCACTTACTGCCAGCAGTCACTCTGACAGCACGTCGCCCCATCCAAAATGGCATTTCTCCTGGGTTAAATCCAGGACAAGCCCTTTGGGACACACAAATAGTGTCAGAGACCTAAAATCATTCTAATGTGAAACTACTAACAGTTTTGTCTTGCTGGGACCCACCCACGTGCCAGCAGCCTCAGGCAGGGAGCAGCCACCTCTGTGCCCCTGCAGCACGAGGCAGCAGGGCAGGGACATTTGGTGCCCACCAGGGAGCCAGGCTGGGCCGCAGGGCTGGGACGAGCCCCAACACACTGGGGCCCGATGCCCAGCCGTGCTGCCACCAGCTGGCCCCTCTCTCCCTCAGTTTCCCTGTTCCAGATCGGGACAGCAATGCCTGGCGTGCTGGCAAAGCCCTTCGTGAAACACAGCTGCAAAACGCGCAGCAAGCCGTGCCTGGCCGTCACTCAGTGGGGGCGGTGGGGAGAGGTCCTGCTCTAGTCTTCTCTCACAAGAGTTAACTAGTTAAACTAGTTAACTAGGTTAACTGAAGATAACTGGATAAACAAAAGATTATTGCTAGTCTCTTCCCTACTCATAAAAGCCAAGCTAGAAAACGGAATGGAAAAAGGATCTCTCTTCATTTTGAGCTTCAAAAGCAATTAGAAGAACAGTACTCTCATCACTCACCTAGACCAACAGGATTATATGGACAAATTAGATTTTCTTTTACAGCAGATGACAATTCAACCGCTCATTTTGACTAAAGAGTGTTCGTTGAAAGCCCTTCTAAACTCCATTTGCATGATAAAAGGTGTGCATTGTTTGGTTCCCTTCCTTGCCTCTTAATATCATTACGATGACATTCAAGCCACATGACAAGTACATTCTTCCCCCATTAAATACACAGTGGTCGTTTGTTTGTTTGTCCTCTACCTTATCCTGCAGGAAATTCTTTTCTCCAATACATCTTTTGTTGATGGCAAGTTTAAGGAAGTTATTTTGCTGAAATGGTATTTTTATTACTAAATTTTACATTAGTTAATGCACAACAACGTTGGGGAAGAAAAATTAAACACCTACCTCCCATTTGTGCATTCTTGTAGCATGTAGGCTGAGGATATCAGCACTCGCTGCATGCACTGGAGCTTGCCAAGCCCTTGATCTTCCTAGCAAGCACAATCATTCAGATCGCATCCACCCTTGTCAGCGGCCTCCCAAAAGGCAATTAGTGGTTTGCTACAATATTCGGTCCTCCTGCCATAACCATACAGGGATCAACCCACAGCCTCCAGTGAGGAAAGGCAGGTCTTACACTCTCTGCCATCCAAACAGTGCCCTGTACAACAACCTAAGCCACTGTTAGGCATCCATCTGCACCTTAACCAAGATCAGATTCTTGTCCTGATGAAGTTCTGTGAATGGATTTATTTTTTAAATTCATCTTTTTCTCTCACATCCCTTCTGGTGCATTATTTCCCCCTATTTGATTTTAGATGCTCTTCACTTTCTTTTGAGCCATTTTCTGCTTCTTTCTTTCTCCCACCCACTTGTACTCTGTTCAACAGTAACAACACATTAGACTTGCAGAAACGGGTGAAGAAGCCTCAATTCAACCCCTACATTAACTCCAGCCTTGGGAGTGAACCTTTGACATGCTGAGTATTTAGCTTCTCTGGCAAGACCAATGAAAGAATTTCTCTATTCACAGCTACTTCAAGTGTTGTACAGAAGGGTTAATATTTAAATACTGGAAGAGTAATAGCCATTGCAAAAGGAATTGCCTATTTTAAACAATGCACTGACTTTACAGACGACTTACAATAATGGGACTGTAATACAGTGAGAGGCAATCACAGAAGAGACTGTGACAGTCAGTTGTGTGCACAGGGCTTACACTTCCCAGGCCATTTTGGATTCTGCAGAGTTGGGGAGATTTATCATAGTCTCCAACAGAAACCACCATGCAGCAAAAGCAAAAAATTAGTAATTACAACAGCTTCTCAACAGATCCAGCTGCTAGAACTGACCAGGTGTTACCTCTGGCTACCACTAAGAACATGGCTCGGAGGTAGGCATATACTGCGGTGTGACTAGCTGGGACACCAGTGCCTTTCTTCCTCATTCCTTAACAGTCCTTGAAATTAAAAAACAAAAACACAACCACCACCCACAGCTAAAATTAACTATAGTCTCGTATAAAAATCCCCTCAGCCGCACTTCCATTTTATTTTTTTTTGTTTGGTTGGTTTGGTTTGCTATTTTTTTGGTTGGTTGGTTTCTTTTTGCTACGATACTCAAATTACAAAGCTTCCTCCCCCTTTTTGTTGATATTTTACAGACAGCCTGTAGCCTTCATTCTGAAACTAGTAACTCAGGAAGAAGCCAAGAAAGTTTTTTTTGTTGTTTGCGTGTGCTTCCCCACCCACCCCCCTGCAGAAGATGCAACTTGAACAACATGCTGTCAAACACTACACTAACCCTAATTATGCTACTGACCATTCAGATCAATCCCACCAAATTCCTGGAGCTTCCGGCAAGGCTAGTTTGCGTGGCTGTCAGACTGCCAACATCAGAAACTCTTGTTCAAGCCACAGAGTGAAGTATCTCAGTACTGACAGGCCAAGGAGAATTCTTCCTTGTCAAAGAGACCTGGTTCCACTAGCGACAATCTAGTAGCCAGTGCTAGTCACCCAAATGGGAAGACCACATCATTTCCCCAAACATGTCGCTTCTGGAAATGTGCTCGTCAGTCCTTACGTGAGAATCGCAAACTCCAGTAAAATGACCAAGTATGTTGTGTCAGATACAGTATCAGCGCCACAGAAGCAGGAACAGGCTGTTAACACAATTATTTCACAGTATTATTATAAAGAAGAATAGAGGCCACAACAGGTTTAGACGCTAGCTTTTAACCTGTAAGATCACAACTTTTGAAATCATTATTGAAGGCAGAGTATTTTTCAGCCATAAGAGTCGACAGAAGACATTCTGAACACAGAATCCTGCCAAGCAGGAGGTTCAGATGCTTTCTTCTGCTGTGACCCCACATTTGTGTGGCTCAAAACACCAGAATATGCAACTGTGAGTCCATTCAAAGCGCTGGAGCCTCCCAAACCCACCATGACCCCTGCTTCAGAAACCATCACCCCAGGGAGCAGGGTGTTGCCCCTGGCAAGTCACATCGGCTCACGGACGGATTTTCTGAGGGTGACAGTTCTGCTCACCCACCTCGCAGAGCCCAGGGTTTGCCAAGTGATTCTGGGAACAACTTCTGCAGGTGTGATATTCAAGGACCATGTATCAGCACAAAAAATGTTGGCATTTAGAAGCAAAACACAGTAGCTATCCAGCCTCTGGTTTTTAATACACACTAAAGCCTTGACTGAAAAATTCTACTCTGCCCAGAGAACTGAAGCAAATAGTGCAGTTTTTCCCCAGCACTTGCCTCCGGAAGTGCTGAGAGCATGGTCACTTCAGTTTCGGCATGCACTCATCTTCCACTCAGCGCTTCCCAAAGTGGTTCTGTGCTACTGTGCCCTTCAGCTGCAATGTACAAAAGAGTTCAGTGCTCTGAAAAGAAATACCAGCATTTTCCAGGCAGCAGCTAATGAACGCCAAAAACAGGATGGACAGATTTTTAAAAGGAACAAGAATTCATTGTTCCTAACAACAAATATGGGAAGCTTTTTGTAATTTTATCAATATAATCAAGGGAGGAAACAATATGCAAAACATTCCAGTCTACTACTATACACTGAGGTCAATTTGGAAAAAAAATAAATTAGATGGTGTATTTCACCACAGTTAAATATTTTTCCACTATTATATATATACTATACAGGTGACTTAAGTACTTTCTGCTTTGGGAAAACAAGACTGTAATTTAGGATACTGCATCAAGATAAATAAATTCTCTATTTGCATACGCAATTCAACCAAAATCTTCGGGAACACTCAGGAGGACCATGCTTCTTATAAAACATACACATAAAAACAACAAAACCCAGTGCTTTTTGCAGCAGCAATGACTAGAGACTGGAACACAGCCCAAGTGCCCCTGTTAGCTCCTTCACTTGAACACCTCACTGCTGAGGGAGCTGCTCACCCAGAATTAGGAAGGCGAGGACCTCAGTAGAACACCGCGAAGCACAAACAAAACACACAGTGACGTTAATGCGCTGGTCTACCTTTTGTGTGGTCAAGAGGTCCACGACCCTAGCCTTACACAACAGAGCAAGTGCACGACAGGACCGTGCTCCCCACCTCCCTAGCCAGGCCCCAAGCTCCTCTGCCAAGCCGGGTGCATGGATGGAAGCTTCAGACAATCACACGGAGAACTGCACCTAGCACCAACAGGCACGTTCCCTCACGACCTGTAAGCTTATACTGTTAGTAATTCTGACCGGCGTGTGAACCACGGGGAGGCACAAAGGAAAATATGGTTTGTTATTATAGTAATAGTTGCATAATGGTTATTTATACAAATTATACGCATAATCATAGTTTCAGGACAGCTGGCCCAAGGTGAATCACCCATCTATTTAATCCTTTAATAACATCCTCGGAATGCAATTTGGAAATTCCCCTCTGATAAAGCAGCCATGCTGCCCGCATAGTGACCATTTTTCAGCATTCATTACCATCGAGCATTTTAGCCTTCTAAAACAGCAATGCTGTGATCAATCCACAAAATAGAGCATTAAAAATACGAAGTTATTTTTTTCTTGTTTGATGTATTTGTATGTCCTCCTAGCTCTCTTGAGAGCATAAAGTGATAGCCAAGCTACTAAACATTAGAAAGGAGATGTACTTAAATATGCTTAAAATTTCTAATGGTAAGACTGCTACAGGCACCCATCTGATACAGTGCTGAAAATTAATTTCAGGCCCAAAGCTCTTCCATGGCTCTCTGGCGTCCTGCCACAGCTTATGACAACCAGAAGTTAAAAAGAAAAACAGCCGTACTGCAGTTAAAGGCACCCTGGCACGACATGAACACACTGCTCTGCAAATTGCCCCTCAGGTGACATGTGGGTCCACAGCCCCATGCCAGGAATGTGAGGAACTCTGCGACTCTCTGAACTCTCGCAGCTCGCTGAGCCGCTGCAATTCCAAGTGATTCACATTATTTTCTGCTCATCGACAACAGCTGTAGAAACATCTCCAAAATGGTTGGCATGCCCTCCGCCAACTCAGCGCTCCACCTACCCCTGGAATGTCCATGTGGTCCTCACCTGTCAGCTCTCTTTCAGCAACCAGATCGCTAGGCCTCCACAGTGTTTCCCTTCCACTTGTTTCGAAGATGATCCTAGTTAAAGCAATCAAACTTCTGGTTTACCTCAGCCTATCACCAATAAATATCTAAACAAGCGTCCTCAGTCCCCGCTATACCTCCCCAGAGTATCTAAACGCTGAGCTTTGTTACACACACTCCAGCAGCATAATCTCACTCAGGATTTACTACCGGACTAGGATTACTCAGACTAGAGACACAGATAAGAGCTATGTGCTCCCTATCACTCACGCCTGCCCATAAAGAAGGTATCATCATCCTTGACTCCTAGAGTTATTTACTGATATTTTGGTATCCTTTCATGTTTCTGACAATCCTTACACTTCTAATGCGGTTCAGAAATGGAAATCAGCAAGGTATCATGATCTCAGACATGTTCCTCTGCATACTTTTACATGACGATGATTCAAAACCTTGAGCTACAGAGTGTGACGATGTAAATTAGCACAGCTTCACATGCTGGGATGGAGCTATGTAACTTGGCACAACTGAGGATTCAAATCCTTCATTTTTAAGCATAGCAGAGAAAGAAAAATCATTGTATTACAAAAAGAATATAGGAGATCTCTTGTTGCTACACAAAGCGAAGATCACAGTTGAGATCTCACTACTAATCTCACAGACAGTCATTATTACACTACAGTTACTTCACTACCCGTCTGGGTCACGTATATTTAAATCCTTGTGATGTATGTTCAATTTACCTTGAAGTCATCTTATTCTCGTTTGTCTAGCTTACAACACGAATAGATCTCTAAAAATAACTTTCTTCCACCATCTTTCAGGTCCCCATGGCAGTTTAATGTATTACCACCCATTTTTCACGACTATTTAAATCATGCATTTTCTATAAATTTTGACGCCTGCTAATACACAGAGATAATGAGAAGATATACATGATTGAAAGAAAATCTCAGTGAAGTTCCAATTTGATCGCCTTTTTTTTTTTTTTTAAACTTTATCTTTGTTTACCTTTTTTACTTGTGTTTTACGCAAGCATCACTCCTTGGAGCCAGATCCTGACCAGCACTAAAGCTACTTTACACACTCCAGCGATGCACGGCTGTAAAGCTGGCTTAACAGGCCAGCTGGGGTCAGGGAACACCCCGTGGTGCGGAGCGGTGTATCTGGTATGCCACAGCCTCTCCCAGAACAACCCTGGGAGCACACCCACTGTGCCCCACTTTGTCGTGGGCCGGTACAGCAGCCTTCCTCTTCCATCGCGGTGTAAACCAGCGTAACTTAGAGCAGCCTTGCAGCTGCTGCTACACAAAGGCCTAAAGGAGCCCCCTCCCCTCAGCAGCTCGGGGACTGCTGCACAGGGGGCACGAATCTGCTCTTCTCTGAGCACAGGCCGTGTGGACCTAACACCTGGGGCCAGGGACTCCAGCTGTGGTACAGACACGATGGCAGAGTTACATCTTGTGGTCTTCAAGAGCTAAACTGACCCCCGGCTTCTAGTGCAGATCAAAAGCTGACGGGTATTTTTCCACATATGAGGTAATCCATTTGCCTTTTTAGAAGTACAGCGCACATCACTAGTCCAGAAATCTGCACGCGCTGAAAGGTCATGGCTTACGGTAGTCCGGACGTTTTGTTCAGAATCTCATTATTCCGTAACATTTCCACTTTTGTTTTTCCTTTTACTGAGTTCCTTGCCCAGGTCCCTGCAGCAATGCACACGCATCCAGGGAGCAGTTATTTCAATCCCTACTTTCCTACGGCAGGGGCTGCACACAATCACCTGCTGACTCAGTACATGATGACATCCTGGCTCCAAAGGATCAGCCCCAGCCCTGCACTTTCCTCATGCTATCCCATTTAGAAGCCAACTCACCCTCTTCCCATAAGAAACTAATTTAGGCACCACAGGTTTTAAGTTTAAATGGCTTATGCCAATGACTAAAGCCGCACGATCTGATTCTTCTGTTGACAAATTTGACAGAGGGATGAAAGTCGAATTTGCTTATTTTTACCCTTAAACAAAACCATATACGGTCTGCGGTGGTAAACCACCACTCGTTTTAATATCCAAATAGTGATCGCTTGCATACATCATCTTGCACCAAAATACCGCTACCGACAACCGGTCGAGGCATGTCTGAGGCCACTGAACTGATCTCTCTCTGCCTTGACGCCTCCAGACAGCTCAACACTAACTTGAAGATGGTGTTACTAACCTATCCTAAGACAGAAACCCGCCTCATTTCTCATTCAGGTAACAGTGAAAAGCACCTGACCAGCTTTCCCTAAGCCCGGACTGTGGGGTTTGTGCTTCCCTTCCACAGTTTTAGTACAGCTTTTTTGTTCTTACCTGCATTCCTAGCCTGTCTTTGGTTAAAGACTTAACAGCAACCACAACGTTCTTAAGATGTAAATAGAATATATTACCAAACAAATCCCCTGAACCCTCAGTCTATAATCCATTTTTAGGAAAGAATTTGTGCTAAAATGAGGTAAGTGATAACTTTCCAGATCTCCTGTTATCCAGAGTACTATTTTAGGGAGAGTGTGACTGCATTCGCGCTTGTCGCATAGTCCTGCTTCCAATCTCCTGGCAGATCCCCAGCACATTCCGGTATTTAATGCACAGCGCCTGTTGGGATGCAGTCCCACTTATCTCCCCGACACATTGACTGAGACTTTCCCATATAAACTGGCCCACCCTTTACTAGCAAGAGGTCACTCAGTACAATCAGCCTTCAAATGAGAAAAACAATCAGGAAAAGCTTCTCTGATGCCAAAAGCATAGAAGAGAACAAAATGCAACATGCTCCAGTGTTTGTTTTATCAAAACTTAAAGACTGCAAGACAGATTTTCAACTGGTACAAACCAGTGTAGCTTCACCAACGTTAACCAGAATTTTTTCTTCAGATTTAGGATCTGGCCTCCTAAAAGTATTTAAAATTGCATTAAAGTATGTTACTCTAAAAGGAACATTTAAAAGAAAAGTGAGCAATTAATCCATTCACCTTTGACTATCGTGAAACTGCAGCAAATTATTCGTAGTACTATGAGCAGAAAAATATCACAATATTTAAAGTTATAAAAATAAAGCGAATGTTAAAATAACTAGGCTAGGAAAAAGTACAAAGTGCCACTAATTTACAAAAATAATTGAAGTTATCCTTATTACCTATGGACTCTACAGAATTTTTGAACAAGGAATACCTGTTTTCTTAAGAGAAACCGCAGCATTGCAGTTTAAAGCTTTTTTTCCCAACTAACCATCTATTAGTCAGGCCGAACAAACCACCACTCCAATTTCCAGAGATGTGGGTCCCATCCTTTTTGAAAGTTCAGGCTTCCTCCTGTTGAGCAACAGGCATCCAAAACTCAACTCCCCTGCTTTCCTATTTTGTATAACGTAAGTGGCAGAGTGGGAAATAAAATCACTAGCTTTCCTGTCTTCCTCACCAGTGCCCTGCCTGACGCAGGGTTAAATAAAGGGTGCTGTACTGGCTGATCCTCCTGTATCAGAACGCCCACTGACTTCCGTAGGTAGATTTAGGCCCAAAGTACCCTTCCAAAAGCACAAAGGCCAGTAATTTGGTAGTAAGAGGCAAAAACTGCTTTCTCCAAGCACAGACTAGAACAATTAGCTTCATGCTGCATTCCAGTGTTGCTATAAACGTATACGCCATTAGCATATTGGAGCCATGAGCTACCCACCAGTGCAAAGCTTTCCATCTGCAGAGACTGGCTATACATCACCCTTAAACCCTTTAATTTAATGTTTGTTTACTAAGAAAAAAGTCAGTGAAAGCCCTTGGAAAGAAAATCTCATAATTAGTTCAGACAAAAGCCAACACTTTCAAACTCAGATGCTCAAACTAAAACCTGTAGGTGTTAAAATAAACCTATCTACATCAAGGTAATTTAGATACAGCAGGCAGCACCCTTTCCCTTCTAAGCTAAAAACCAGAGGAGCTACTTGCTATAATTAGCAGGAGCATTTGTGGTATCTAGGCTCTAAACAAAATTCATTTCATGACTGGAAAAAATACGCATTTTGTCATATTGCACAGAACTGCATTAGCTACTCTGCGTTACTGCAGTAACCACAAATTAGCTCCACTGTAAACCAGGCTCCAGACTGGCCCAGCCAGCCAGCTCTCAGTGCCCTGCGACGCAACGTACACGGACAGCTTTCTTGCTCTTAAACACAAGGCTCCCTTTTACCATGCCAAAGTAAGAACCAAAAGCAGACAGTCCATGCCACCCTGTAATAAATCGACCAACAGAAAGACACGATTAATTCAGGATCAGATAGCAGTAACTTACAATAACCAACTATGCAAGCAGATCCGAATGACTGCTCGACGGCAAGAAGTCTCCACAACACCTTGTAGAAGACCTTGACCATGTACTTGGGACTGTAACGCTACTGGGAGCGGAATCCCCCAGTGAAGATGAAAGACCTCGCAGAGACGCCTATTGGTCTGGCCTGGGAGAAATTTCTGCCCACTATCAAGTTCAGCAATCAGTATAACCTTACAGCGGCGGGGCCAGGCTGCCGCAGGGAGCCGCTGCGTCACCTTGGAGCACCTCCCAGCCAGCTCCCTGCCGTGCCCCAGCCAGCCCCTGCTGCCTCCCAGCAAGCAGAAAAGCCGAAAGTGAAGCTCTGCAAAGCCCCAGCTGGGGCGGGGCAGGATGGGACACGAGCCTTCCCGAGCACTGCGGGCACCCACCTCAAGTCCTGGATCACGTGAGGCTAGCGTGGCCGTTATCTTAATGTGAAGCTGCGTTTTAAGAAAGCTTAATTCTGCCTCTTTAAGTTTTCCTTAAGGTATCTGTAATCCATAGGGACTAAGGTCAGGAAGGATCACAACCATTCAGCCACTTTCTATAGTGGTACTGACCACACGAAGCACGAACACTTCATTCATTAAGTTGGCTACCTCCAACAGATTAACCTATGTGCTATTCAATCACGCGGCAACGAAGCGGTACATAAACTTGTTTTGTTTGCACTAGGTCTGCATATCTTCATCTCTGGTTACATCTTCCATCAGCTAATGACAGCCAAATTATATCTTTTTAACTACATATACAACTACGCATCTTCACAGTCAATATATTGCATATACCCTCCTATAGCCCCGTTTGCACAGAGGAGCAGCAACTGCCCCCCCTCGACTGAAGCTGTTTCAGGGATCGCTCCACGCTCTCACAACAATGTTGAGTCATGATTAGTAAAACTGAACCCGGTGGCTACTCCAGTAATAAAACTGAGCTGTCAGTCAATTCCTATTCCTTTTTTTTTTTTCCTGTTTTGAACAAGAACAAAAAAAGAAAAAAAACCACTTTGCTACTTTTTCTTTGCAAGTCTTATTCAATGGCAAGTCCACAGTTTCTGCAATTCCTTGCAAAAGCATTCTTGTTTCATATTCTTACAAGTATGCTAGCTCCAAGCAGTATGATTTTAACAGAGGAGAAATGGTTTCTTCTTATGTACAGCTGTGGATATGTGAACAGGAGACTAAATCCAAGAACATCATCTCTGAACATGTTTCACAGCTGACAGGCCACCTGCTCGGGTGTAGCTTCAGGATCTGGCCACCTCTTCCAAAAAAAAAAGAACAGCGTGTGTTTTGAACCCCAGTAAACAGAAAAGCTACTTCATTTGGAACATTTACCTGTGAACAGATTCACAGCAGTGTATTTTTAGATCTCTGAGCAGAGTATTAATGACACACACCTCTCCTGTTCCAATGGCATGACTGGTATGGCCTGCTCATCTATTCGTAGTATCTAACAGGTGTGTGTTAGCATCTGTTGGCACAAGATTTTCTTGCTGAGGGTCTCTCTGGTTCTTGCTGCCCTCTTCATGCGAGAAGGCTGCTGAATAAATCAAACCAACATACCATTTCTTTTTGAAGTTCTAATGCTTAGCACATTCAAAAGATTGTGAAATAAAAATGACTGCACAACAGCATAACATGTTTCCCTGGGGTAGTAGTGACACACCAAAGAGATTCTCAATGTGCTAAAAAATACCCCGCTTAAAAGAATTGTGTGTCTACCAAATATAAAGAGAATAGCAAGAGGAAAGTGAAAAAGGCATGAAAAAGTAAGAACATCCTGAAATTTTCACTGTTCAACACAAAAAAATTATTTCAGAGAAGAGGCAGAGAAAAAAAATGCTAATGGTGATGAAAAGCAATAGCTCAAGATACTCCTCAACCTCAGTCTGTCCTTGGCCACACAAAGATGTTTCCATCCCTGAGCACAAAGATTATAGATGGGTCTATCTTTTCTTAACCACGTATGTTTTACTGCAGGTAGAAATAATGCTTTCAGATACAAACCCACCCTCCCTAGCCATCTTTCTCAACTATAAAATCTGTTCTGAACCCAACCATCAAGTAACAATACGGAAGAAAGTTTTTCCCATGCAAAGCTGAGCTTTTTAAGGAGAAACGGACAGTAAGAATTGGATCTGGAATTAAACAATAGATGAAAAAGAAATAAAGCTAGACACATTAGGAAAAAAAAGCAGACTGCTTAAATACACAGAATTAATCTGTATCACTGTTAAAGCTGTTAAATAAGATGAGATCTACTAACCACAAATAAAAATCCTTACATGCAGGATTTCTGTAGCCCTCTTTTCTTAGAGGAAGGCAAAGCCTTGAAAGGTCCAGCTGTAGCTGCCGCAACATTGTACTCATGTTCATTAGAAAAACAAATTCACAACAGATCATTTTAAAAGTAATAATAAAAATCTGACAAATGAAAACCACATGTGGAAAAAAACAGCACTGGGGAAAGCAGTCTTCGATGCAGTCTCTTTGCAGCACACTGATTATACCTCAGTGCCATTTGACAGTACACACATTTCAGCTCCAACACTTGCTTTACCAGGCAAGCGTTACTTGGTGATAACATCAGACACAAGATGATTTCTAAGTTGTAAATACACTAGAAAACCAGAGAAGACAACTAGATTTTCACATTGAATACCTTCGGGCTAGATTCCCTCTGGTTTGGCTTGGGAAAGTTGCCATGAGCTCACGCAGAGGTAAGGGTCCAATGTACTGGCAAACGCCCCAGCTACATCAGCTGGGAACGGGAGGAAGCCCACAGCGCTAGCTCGTATTCCAGAAAAGCCCTATATGGCTCTACACCGTTCAGATCACGGAGCACCGGCCTGCTCTCACCCGAAGTTTCCACTGCATGGTGTGCATCACACACCACAGAAAATAACTTGCACTACTCTACTTCAAAACTCCCTCGTTTAACTGAGAGTCGAAAAGATGCAAGGCGTTGCTCCTCGCTCTGGTTGAGGCCGTCCAGCTCCTGCAGCCCGAGCGCAGCGGTTTGCAAAGGTTTTCCTAGAAACGTGAAATAGCGACCAGGAGGCCTGTGGTTGGAGATACCAGCCTGGGCTGGATTTCGGAGCTGACTCACGGGTAATAGGCAATGATAAACCATCGTACTGGTTTTCAACTTGTGCCCAGACCAGATGACTAAGGAATTCAGGTACCTGCAGAGATTAACTGTCTAAATTCCCTTTGCAACGAGCCTTAAACATCTGCATAAATAGACGCCCTCGTCTGCGTTCCACAAAATGCGCCCATGCACTCCTCACAAATGAAATACAATGCTTATTTTACAAGTAATCCAACTACAAATACTAAATCCTATATCTGACCCACATTAAAAATAAATCCATCCAACAAAGGGGGTTTAACTGATTAAATTTTATATATGTTGAAGGAAAAACAAAACATGTTTGAAGAAATGGTTTGCTACGCCTACTTAAAAGGGCTGTCCAAGAGATACGGAGCAGTGTTCAGGTCTCCATACATGTAACATGAGTGCTTCACCCCCTTTGTGCTCCGCTTGTGTGCAGGCAGAGTTCAGTAACACACAGTAATCCCAGAAGCTGCAGGATCCATGCCACAATAGGGATGAAACTGCATTTGTAATGCTTTTTGCCACAAAAACTGCTGCAAGCTCCTATTTCATCCAAAAATGCTGCATCCTGCTTCACTGAATATCATTTACTGCACTTAACCTGCATTACAGAAAGATGCAAAACGGGCTACTCGTCTATAACCTGACCTCTTTTTTAGTAACAAGTTTATGCTACAGTGTGGTAACAAAGTGTTCCCTACGCATTTTATTTATTCAGTGCTGGTTGTGTCACATTAGCCAGCCAGCTAGCCCACACGCTCCCCTGAGCCCTGCAGCCACTGCTAAGTCATGTAGGCATCACAACAGCCATTTCTGTTTCACCGAGAAATGGCTTCAGCAAGAAAAGCGGGCGACGACGGGAAATAACAATACTTTAGAAATCGCACCTAGCTGCCATCACTCACCCATCCTGGTTCTTTCTCCCACACCGTTTTCACCTCCTCTCTCTCCCTCCAGAGGCTTCTGAGTATAAGCAAGCTGAGATTTTCTGCAATGGCCTGAGGAGTCACAGCCTCCCTTGACATTTTCACACGGCTGATATCTCTTTGAATAAATTACGAGACACGACCGGCCTCTGTAATCCTTAGGCTTGGGAGCATTGTTCCCCAAGATGTCTTTCAGGACAATACATTCCCAGGGCTGAATGAGTAACAGTATTTTTTCTAAACTGGCTACACAGTTCAGTAAGCAGGTTTCATAATATTTCTACCCTGTCAATAAAGGTCGAAGGCTGTACTGAATGCTCCAGATCTTGGTAGGTTATGTTCGCTCCCTCTTACAGTGATCTTGCTTCCGATATCGAATATTCAGGTTTTATACCTATGGATGACGTTGAGGAAGTATGGTCTAGAAATACAAGTCCTTACTCACCTTCTTTAAACGAGAATGCAATTCTACAACTAAAAATATCAAAATTACAAATTCAATTGCTTACTCTATTTTTGGTTCATGCACTTCAAGAGCAAAAGAATCAGCCTTAAAAGAGAGCTAGATAAAGAAAAGGTCAGACCCCAGTGCCATGAGCAAGGATTTTTCAGAGCTGCTGCAGTCCGACGTTATCTAGGAGAAGTCTGCCATTTTTTTTTTTCTGTTAAATCAGGCCTATATCCATCAAACTACAAGAGCTACCTCACAGCTAATGAAATCAGGGGCATGCATTATGCCTTTCGGCTGCGCATTCACTCAAGGAATACAAGAGCGCAAGACCGATGCATGCAGGGGATGGAAACAATCAAAGCAACAACCTCATTCCTGCTCAAGGTAAGCGTCGCCCGCTGTCGGCATCGCCCCCACCCGCGCCGTACAAAGCCCCGCAGCGGCACCGGCCCCCGCCCCGCGCCGCTCCCCTCCCGCCCCGCGCCGCCGCCAAGGCAAGCAAAGAAAAACCCAAGTTACATCCGTATATTAAG